>JAGFNQ010006435.1:95017-268775 GCA_024364735.1 Boesenbergia rotunda
GGGGGGGTGAATAGCTCGCTTCAATTGAATTCTTCTTCTTCCAAGCAAGAAGTCAAAGTCTACCCACCACCAAATCCAATGCTAACACTTGTATTTACTTGGTTCCCACCTCCTTGAGGTACTAATCCAAGGGTCCACACCAGCGATCGCAGATTTCACTATCAAACCTCCTTCTCGGAAACAACCCCGAGGTGGAGAAACCCTTGTACAACACCCTTGAAAACTTTCACAAAGAACAACACAAGGAAGAAGAAAAGAGAGAAGTATTACACAATAGGCTTGCTTCTCCTTCCTTTGATTGCTTGATGAAGGTGTTGGAAACTTGAGCTTGAACACACAGCTTGAAGCACCAAAACCCTAGCTCAAATCGCAATGGAACAGTGTTACCGTTTGAGCTCGATTTTCCGCTTATAACGGTCTTCTTTTGCTTCCTGAATCGATTGGTGAGAAGCCCCAATCGATTACCAAGTAAACGTTGAGCAGTACGGACGTTGGATGAACGGCTGGGATTATGCCATTTGAACTTGAATCGATTTGCTGATCGATTAGAATACTGAATCGATTACGGGATCGATTACCAAGCGTTCTGTCGCGCACATAACAGCTTGTAATCGATTCACCAATCGATTGCAGGGTTTCTGAATCGATTGAGTGATCGATTACCAAGCGTTCTGTCTGTGGACAGAACAGCTTGTAATCGATTCAGCAATCGATTACAGGGTTTCTGGATCGATTGAGTGATCGATTACCGAGCGTTCTGTCTATGGCAGAATCATTCGTAATCGATTCCGTAATCGATTCAGAACTGCCTGTTTCCACACAGAGTCAGTCTGAATCGATTCACCAATCGATTAGTCATCTTCTAATCGATTGGTGGATCGATTGATACGCCAACTCTGGAGTTCATAGCTGAGTTCACCAATCAATTAGCCTTCCAATGGATTCAATTACCTTGTGCCAGCGAAACCTCTCATTTCCTGGACTTCACGCTTGAAGCCTCCCAGCTCCGGGTCTTCATGCCAAGAGTTCCGTCCCCGACCATCCCTTGGACTTCCTGCCTGGAGCTTCCTCAACTCCGGGTCTTCGTGCCAAGAACTCGGTCCCCGACCATTCCTTGGACTTCCTGCCTGAAGCTTCCTCAACTCCGGGTCTTCATGCCAAGAACTCGGTCCCCGACCATCCCTTGGACTTCCTGCGTTACTGCACACTAAATCTCAATGTTAGATCCAATGTATTAGCTTAAACTTAAATAACCGTCAATCATCGAAACCTCTAATTTAGGGCATGATTGCATCTACAATCTCCCCCTTTTTGATGTTTGACAATCTATTTAAGTTTAAGCTAACTTTCAACATAACATCAGCGATATCAATCCAATAAGCATATAGTAAAGTTATTTAGAGCATAATCATGAATCTAAACTTTAAATATCTGCAAGTCTCCCCCTTTGCCAAATATCAAAAATGACAAGTAAACATAGAAGAACTCCCCCTCAATGGAAGCACCATACAAGATAGAAAATCACAACTAGCAACATGTAAACAACCCAGTAGCATATAAGGCAGAAAAGGTGAACATAGCATATAAGCATCAAGAGGTAACAATATCCATAGACAGAGTACAAAATACCACCAAAACAGGACTACATAAATCACGGCTCAAAGAAGAACTCCTCGAGAGCAGCAGCAGGATCAGCGGCCGGGGTCTCCGCAACATCGGGAAGACCAGAACCTCCCGAAGTGGCGCCAACCTCCGACGATGGAGCATCAGTAGACGGTGGAGGAAGAGAAGGATGCTGGCCGCGCATCCGGGAGCGACACATATCACGCACCTCCAGCAGGGTGCGCTCAATGGATGTAAGGCGTGTCTGCGTCTCGTAGTGACGCATGTCACTCTCCAACCGCATCTCCTCAAAACGAGTGTCAATGGTCTCCTCAAAGGCAAGCATCCTATCTCGAAGGTCCTCCTCCTCGACATCATCCGGAGCAGCCGCAGCAGCGGGTCCATGTCCAGGGCGTGTGCGCGGGCCCTCCCCAACCTGCCAACCATCAGTCCAACGAATGTCGCCAAACTCGCCCATCATCCCAGATTTGGAGAACGAACGTGCTGAAATCCGGGAGTATTTGACGGTCATGGGCTCCACCTTCCCTCGAGAGACGTCAATCCCCATAGTGGCAAGCCAGTCTGTAATAATATGCCCAAAAGGCATATGAACGGTACCGTGCACAGGCTGAGTGAAATGGATAATGGAATGAAATATGTTCAGAGGGATGTTGACATCAAGACCCCGGTGAAGAGCATAGGTCAAGAAAAGCTAAGAGGGTCGGACGGTCGCTAAAGCGCGAGACACAATAGGCAAAAAACAGTTGATTACGACCTTATAAAGGGCATAATCGATAGCAGAGAGCTCAAGAGCAGGAAACGTAGTCAGATTGGCATAAGGGCCATCTGGACGGGGACGCCGAAAGAAATGCTGATACATCGAGTCAAGGGAGATATCCTCAAATGGCGGAGGTAAAAGCTCAGGAAGTGTAGGAAAGAAAACAAAGCTATTTGTAGAGGGACGACACTGGAGGAAAGCCGAAAGAGTCGTATAGCTAAAATCCAAACTTTGTTTGGCTACCCGAGTTTTATAATTTACACCATCCAAGGTGTGTAGGTTGTTGTAGAACTCGGAAACCAACCCTATGTTGACCCCTCGCTCACAATAGATAATAGACTCGAGTTTATAGTTTTCAAGATTTGAAACACGGAGAAGCAATGATCATGAAAATATTGGCGGTCTAGTGATCTAGGGGCAATCAATTTAAATACATGTTGACCATAGGCCTTTTGAAGGGCGGCATTAGGAAAACGGGCATCCGTAGGGGGTCTAGGGCGAGAAGACCCGGCAACCGTCTCATCCGCCCGTTGTTTCTTCCTATTGATGACCAACCAAAGATAACCAAGAAGACAATGTGAGGGAACACAAACAAGCAATTTGGAGTTGGGATTAGGTAACAGGTGGATTTTAGGGTTTAGGGTTGTGAGTGTTAGGGACGACCAGAGTTTTAGGGTTAGGAGAAGTGACGCACAGGGTGAAATGGGGAATGCAATGCAACCAAAAGAATACAACAATCAGAAGAAACATTTGATTAGCCAAGATCAAATAACCAATTATCAAGGAAAAGAAAAAAAATTAGGGTTTACTTTGGCGCCATTGGTGAAAGAAAAGCTGGAACAGTGGCGCGCAAAATCTCCCAGCAGCTGCGCGTCGCGTGAAGGAGGAGAACGGAGCGCCTGCGAGGTGTGGCGTCGAGAGGAGAGGGCACGCTGAGGGAGACGCGTGAGGGAAGCTAGAGCTTGAGGAGAGGGAAGCTAGGACTCGGGGGTGCTAGACTCCTTGTGCTGGTGGTGCCTTGCTTTCACTCCCTGTCGTCCGAGACGCGTTCGGGCTCGCGAGGACGCCGGGTGGTCGGGGAGCACTAGCGAGGACGAAGAGGACACGAGGGCGTGAGGATGGAGCGCGCGAGAGAGAGATGTGGGAGGGTTTTGGGACGGCCGAGGGTTTTAGGGCAAAACGCGAGTCACAGGACAGGTTAGGTGGAAAGCGTTAATGGCTGTAATCGATTGAGTGATCGATTACGGCCTGGTTGAATCGATCCATATGAGCGATCACAGGAGCCTGTAATCGATCCGCCGATCGATTACTAGAATCGATCATCGAGCGTAATCGATTAGCCGATCGATTGGAACTAGATTAATCGATCCACTGATCGATTAAGAAACAATCTGTGCCCGAGAAAAACTGCTTGAATCAATTAGGGAATCGATTCATAGGGTGTCTGCCGAAAGATGCAGACCCACCAATCGATTGATAACTGAAATCAATCGATTGGTAATGGGAATAACTGATACCTGGCTAAAAACGTGCCCAATTGGAGGCATTTTCGAGTTCCTAAGGGGTCAAGCACAATCACATGGTCTCCAAGGACTTGGATATTGGGTTAGTTCATTGAAATATCCAATCACGATCTTTGGACTAAGTACACATTAATAGCGTACGAGTCTTCCCCATGATTGGTCAAGTGAATGATTAATGAGGAATTTTCATCTTCTTGCTCAAAGTAATACATCATAACAAGCATTATGAACAAGAAGATGAAACCTAACATCTCACTCCCATCTACAAAGGCACAAGCAAGGGAAGTTCTAGGTTCTTGTGAGATGCACATTAAGGCAAGTGAGTTGAAGATCTTGAAATGATCATGGAGGATTAATCAATATGGCACATTCCTAATTCTCTTCGCAAGTGGCTAAACTCAGATTCCGGAAGAGGTTTGGTGAAAAGATCCGCAAGATTGGATTTTGACTCAACATATTTAAGAACAATATCCCCATTAGCTACATGATCTCGAATAAAATGATGTTTAACCTCAATGTGCTTAGTTCGTGAATGATAAACCGGATTTTTTGTCAAGTTTATGGTACTCACATTGTCACAAAGAACTTGCACATTTTTGTAGATGAGTTTATAATCTTCCAAGGTATGAGTCATCCATAATAATTGTGACACACATTCACCCATAGCTATATATTCGGCTTCGGTTGTGGAGAGTGCTACACAATGTTGTTTTCTACTTGACCAACTCACCAAGGAAGATCCCAAAAATTGGCATCCACCACTAGTACTTTTCCGATCCAATTTACATCCGGCATAATCCGAATCGGAATATCCTACAAGATCAAACATTTCGGTTCTAGGGTACCACAAACCCACCCGTTGAGTCCCTTTAAGGTAGCGAAGGATTCTTTTGATTGCACATAGATGTGACTCCTTGGCACAAGCTTGATACCTTGCACACATACCCACGGCAAACAATATATCGGGTCTACTAGCCGTGAGATAAAGGAGACTACCTATGGCACTACGATACAATTTGGAGTCAACTTCTTTACCTTCAATATCATTGTCTAACTTGGTGTTAGTAGCCATAGGGGTAGATATTTCTTTGGCACTCTCCATTCCAAATTTCTTAATGATTTCTCCTACATATTTGGATTGATGAATATATATGCCATCTTTTGTTTGTTTAATTTATAAACCCAAGAAAAATGATAATTCACCAACCAAACTCATTTCAAATTCACTTTCCATGTGATTTATGAATTCATTTAGATAGTCTTTGTTTGTGGATCCACAAATTATGTCATCTACATAGACTTGGGCCACAAAGATATCTTCCCCACTAGTCTTTAAAAATAATGTAGGATCAATTGTTCCTCTATGAAAACCCTTTGACACTAAGAATGTAGACAATCTTTCATACCAAGCACGAGGTGCTTGTTTTAGTCCATACAATGCTTTCTTAAGCTTGTATACATGGTTTGGACATTGTAAATCTTCAAAACCCGGAGGTTGCTCAACATATACTTCTTCTTTGATAAAACCATTTAAAAATGCCGATTTTATATCCATTTGATACAACTTAAATCCTTTGTGAGCGGCAAATGCCAACATCATCCTAATAGACTCTAACCGAGCTACCGGTGCATAAGTTTCATCATAGTCCAACCCTTCAACTTGATTGAATCCTCTAGCAACCAATCTAGTTTTATTTCTCACAACCATTCCTTTATCATCAAGTTTGTTCCTAAAAACGCATTTTGTATCAATGATTGATTTCCCTTTGGCTCTAGGAACTAATTCCCAAACATGACTTCTCTCAAATTGAGACAACTCATCTTTCATTGCCAAAATCCAATCGGGATCAAGCAACGCATCACTTACGGCTTTTGGCTCAATGTGTGAAATTAGAGCCACTTGACTCCCTTCATTCCGAAAATAAGATCGAGTTCGTACCCCATGGGTAATGTCACCCACTACTTGCTCCAAGGGATGGTTTGTAGTTGTTCTTGTATGTCTTGGTTCTTGAGTTGTAGTGATTACATTCTCAAGTGGTAGCTCAATCACACCTTCCGTTTCACTCTCTTCTTTCTCAAGATTATTTTCCTCCTCTAATGTCAATTTCTCTAATTCAAATTGTACTTCCTCCTCTATTGCTTTATTTGAACTCGAGCTTGGATTTTCTTCAAAAACACATTTAGAGACTCTTCAACTATTTTGGATCTCTTATTATAAACTCTATATGCTTTGCTATGAGCGGAATACCCTACAAGAATACCTTCATCCGCCTTGGCGGAAAATTTTCCTAAGTGATCTTTGGTGTTTAAAATATATACTTTACATCCAAACACCCTAAGATGTTTTATTGTAGGAGGTTTACCAAACCACAATTCATGAGGTGTTTTGTTCAAGAACCTATGTATCAAAGTCCTATTTTGCACATAACATGCCGTATTAATTGCTTCGGCCCATAGATAACTATGAAGTGAGTATTCATTTAACATACTCCTAGCGGCCTCTTGTAAAACTCTATTCTTTCTCTCAACCACCTCATTTTGTTGTGGTGTTCTAGGGGTAGAGAATTCATGCTTATATCCATTTTGTGAGCAAAAATTTTCAAATCTTTCGTTTTCAAACTCACCTCCATGATCACTTCGTAATCTATTGATTTTCGAATTTTTCTCATTTTCTACTCTTTTACAAAAAGCAATCAAGGTTTCTAAGGTATGATCCTTATGCTTTAAGAAAAACACCCAAGTGTATCTAGTGAAGTCATCTATCACAACTAAACAATATCTACTATCATTCAAGGAAACATGCTTGCTACTATCAAACAAATCTATATGCAATAATTCCAAAGCGGTAGACGTACTTAAGTTCGTTTTACCTTTGTGGATAGCCTTGGTTTGCTTACCCATTTGACATGCATCACATAGTTTGTCCTTTTGAAACTTCAATTTTGGCAATCCTTGCACCAACTCATTCTTTGATAGTCTCTTGATGTGTCTCATGTTGGTGTGAGCACGTCTCCGATGCCAAAGCCAAGTCTCTTCCTCTTTAGACATGAAACACTTAGCAAACACATTAGTAATACCAAATAGTTCAACTTGATAAATGTTTTCCTTTCTATGGCCAATAAGCATGGTAGTGTTTAGTTCACTATGTTTAATTAGACATTGAGATGAGTCAAACTCAACTCTATATCCCGAGTCACATAGTTGACTAACACTTAACAAATTGAAGACCATACCTTTCACTAATAACACATTCCTAATTATAAATTGTTCAAAAATTTTAATATCTCCTATTCCAATAACTTTCAATTCACCACTATTACCAAAGGAAACGGTACCTTTATTTTTATTTTTGAGTGATGAAAATTTTGATGAGTCTCCCGTCATGTGCCTAGAGCATCCACTATCAATGAACCATGTCGTTGGATGCTCCCCCTCGACGCATGCCTGTTCAAATGCGATGAACTAAATGTTTTGGTACCCAAATGTTGGGTCCAATAGCATCTACAACAAATTGCTTGGGTACCCAAGCTTGAACAGTTTTCACCTTTGACACATGATTTCTACTAACAAGAGACATGAAGTTAACTTCCTTATCCTTTGGTTTATATCCTAATCCGGCCTTGTTATACACTGCCCGTTGACTTCCTAAGATCATGTCCAAATATTTTGAGCTAGAAGTAAATTTTTCCAAGGCATTTCTAAAACCCTCTACTTGCAATTTCAATGATGCATTTTCCTTTCTAAGATCATCACCTCTAGAATTTGCAACTTCATGATGTGTACATACTTCACATGGCATAGTATCATTTTCAAGTAATTTCATCTTAGTTTGTAGCTCTTTTACTTTGACTTTTGATTTAGATAAAGCATTTGTCAAACATGCAATAGTAGCATAGAGTTTATCTAATTTAGGAGAAGTTACCTCATCCTCACTAGATGATGACTCGCTTGAAGACTCAACTTCATCTTCATGATTTTCTTCATCTTCACTACTTTCAACATCATTCAAGGCCATGAGAGCCACATGCCTAGAGGTCTTTCTCCCAATTTCTTCATCTGATGAGCTAGAAGAAGTATCATCCCATGTAGCTTTCAAAGCCTTCTTTTTCTTTGTCTTGTCATCCTTCCTTTTTAGCTCAGGACAATCGGCTTTGATATGACCCTTTTTACTACACTCAAAACAAATTGTATCAGTCTTTGCTTTAGATTTAGCTTGAGACTTACCCTTTTTCTTGTCATCAAGGAACATCTTTTTGACATCCTTCTTGTTGAACTTTCTAGATCGCCTCATCATCTTCCGAACAAAATTCGCCATTTCACTTGATGATAGCTCCTCATCGCTATCACTATCACTATCTTGATCAGACTCGGATGAGGAGGATTCTTCCTTCTTCTCCTTCTTCTTCTCTTTACTCTTCTTCTTGCTTCTTTCACCTGCAACCAAAGCTATACCTTTCTCCTTATGACTTATATTAGCTTGTTCATGCAATTCTAGTTCACAAAATAGTTCATCTAGCTTGACAATTGATAAATCCCTTGAAACCTTATAAGCATCAACCATTGATGACCATAAGGAGTTTCTTGGGAAGGATTTTAGTGCATACCTTATGAGATCCCAGTTCTCCACACTTTCTCCAACCGAGTGAAGGCCATTGAGAAGCTCCTTAAACCTTCCATGCAACTGACTTACGGTTTCTCCTTCCTTCATCACAAAATTTTGCAACTGATTTATAAGAAGGTCCCTTTTGGCAATTCTTGAATCTTTTGTGCCTTCATTTAGCTCAATTAGCTTATCCCACAACTCTTTGGCACTCTTAAATGGACCGACTTTGTTTAGTTGTTCCGAGCTCAATCCACATTGAAGAGTTACCGTGGCTTTAGCATTTGCTTGCGCCTTCATCTTTTGCTCAGTTGTCCACTTGGATGATTCCAGAATTTTACCATCTTGTGTCGGCGCAACAAAACCCTCCGTAATAGAAAACCAATTGTCGATTTCAGTCATAAGATAATTTTCCATGCGACTCTTCCAATATGCGAAGTTGTTCCCTTCATAGTAAGGTGGTCGTGTAGTGCTATGGCCCTCTTTCAAAGACATCCTTGCAGCTAAAACACTTGCTTCTTTGGGTGTGAGTCCTCCGAAGCGACCGCGCTCTGATACCACTTGTTGAGGATCGGTAGAGCTAGAGGGGGGTGAATAGCTCGCTTCAATTAATTCTTCTTCTTCCAAGCAGAAGTCAAAGTCTACCCACCACCAAATCCAATGCTAACACTTGTATTTACTTGGTCTCCACCTCCTTGAGGTGACTAATCCAAGGGTCCACACCAGCGATCGCAGATTTCACTATCAAACCTCCTTCTCGGAATAACCCCGAGGGTGGAGAAACCCTTGTACAACACCCTTGAAAACTTTCACAAAGAACAACACAAGGAAGAAGAAAAGAGAGAAGTATTACACAATAGGCTTGCTTCTCCTTCCTTTGATTGCTTGATGAAGGTGTTGGAAACTTGAGCTTGAACACACAGCTTGAAGCACCAAAACCCTAGCTCAAATCGCAATGGAACAGTGTTACCGTTTGAGCTCGATTTTCCGCTTATAACGGTCTGTTGGATCGAGAAATGCGAGAGAGGGGGGGTGAATATCGCAATTCGTTCGGATTTAAAAAGAGTTAGTGCGCAGCGGAAATAAAAGAAAAACAAAACAACGCAAACACAGTCGGTTTACTTGGTTCGGAGCCTGGGTCGACTCCTACTCCAAGGCCCACAGTCGTTGACCGTTTTCTGCGGGCAATTCTATAAGTTCGCAAAGTTTACAAATAGATTTTACAAGAAGGCAGAATAGTAAACTTTAAATACAGAGCTCTTCGTTACCGACGTCCGGTGTAGATCGAAGTTTCGGAGCAGCGGGACGTCGTCAGCTTGAGTTGGAAGATTTCTGGAGCGTGTCGCAGAAGCAGAAGAGCGTAGAAGCGTCGAAAAACTTGATTGTTGAAGATGAGGGTCGAGGGTCCCTTTTATAGGGCTGGGGGCGCCCGGGATGCTCGGGGCGCCCCCCCACGTGGCTTTCGATCCGGCGAGCCCTCTGGTCAAGGCTGATCTCTGTTTCTTCGGGATCACATTTGACTGGGGCGCCCGACGCGCGCGGGGCGCCCAGGTTGACCGGTCAAGGCTTTATCTTCTTCGTGAGGGTGAGCTGCTGCAGCTGCCAGTGGCGTGGCACAGTGGGCGCCCGCGACACGCGGGGCGCCCGATGCGCGCGGTGCGCCCGAAACATCCGGGGCGCCCCCAAATGTGCTGCTGTCGGGGCATTTACTTGCTCTGCTGACTTTGGGTTGACTCTGGGGCGCCCGAAACATCCGGGGCGCCCTGCTCAGCTACTGCCTCACTCCTTTGAGGCTCTCTGAGCTGCAGTAACACAGTCCTTCGGTCCTGCATCCAGGGTTAGTCCAAAACAGCAATTAATAAGTTAATTTTACACAGCCTTGGCTGTCTTGGTTCTGACTTTGGGTCTCCAAAATGGAGCCCTATGTCGAATCGACACCTAATGTTCCCTCAAGGGGAACGCGTCCTCACCTACTCCTCTCGGGAGAATTTACCTGGTGCCAACCGGATCCTCCAGTTGGACTTTTGCCCAGCAGCCCTTCGCCAGGTCTTGAGTTTCGCCCAGCAGCCCATCGTCAGGTGCCTAGCATCCCTTCGCTAGGACTTGGTTTTTGCCCAGCAGCCCTTCGCCAGGTCTTGAGTTCCTGACAGCCCATCGTCAGGTGCCTAGCATCCCTTCGCTAGGACTTGGTTTCCTGCACTCTCAAGCAGCATTGTTAGACAACAAATAACCCTTAACTTTGAATCCTTTGCCAATATCAAAACAAGGTTCGATCTGGTGCTTCCTGCACCAACAATCTCCCCCTTTTTGATTATGGCAACACAATTCAAAGTTAAGAAAAAAATTACAACAGTTAAGAGTATAAGGTAAACAGTGAAGCATAACTGTAGAGTTGAAAAAAAATTCCTTATTTTTCATACTCCCCCTAAAACCCTGAATACTTGAATACTTGTGTTATAAAATAGTTAAAATACTTAACTTTGACCTTTAAAATACTTAACTTTGACCTTTCCTCCCCCTTTGACATATATCAAAAGCATACATGGGTTAGCAAGGTTTCTAATGGGGAGTTTTGAGTTCTACCAAAAATAAGTTTTTGACAAAGTATTTTTCAAAAAGAGCAAGAGTATTTGTATCCATAGACACACTTTTGAAAAGCCAGCTTAAACTTTGTTAAAAACTCCCTTTTTTCAGACAAATTTTGATTACTAAGGAAAATTTTATTTAGAAAAACATGCACTAAAAATAACTTTGAACCACTTAGAAATGCTTAAAATTTTGAAATAGCTTAAAAATAAAATTCCCTTTCTCTCCCCCTTAATGTAAAACTCTTCTCCTTATGTTTTAGACCATTTTTAAGTCTAATATAAAAATATTTTGAGAGAAGTTTTAAGGAGAGCGTTTGTGTATCAGAGCCTATGAGTTTTGAAAGCATAAAAATACTTAGTATAATTCTTGAAAGTATAGCAAAAAGTTTAAATTGCACCAACAAAACTTTATTTGGAAAAGTATTGAAAAGATATTTTATATTTGTAGGCCAATCTTTTAGAACAATATTGCCTTGAAAAATATTTATACTTTTGAAAACATTATAGCATTACTTTTTTGACAGATATTATGTATTTTTGAAGACATAAGTGCTTTTGAATCTTCAAACGTACTTTTGAAATAAATATTATGCATTTTTGAAAAATCTAAGTACTTTTGAAATAAATTAAGATTTGAAACACATAAGTACTTTTACAAAAGTATTTAGACTTTGAAAGATATAAGTAATTTTGAAAAGACTTAGACTTTGAAAAGTATAAGTAATTTTTGAAAAGGATTGTGCATTTTGAACACAAAATATTTTTCTTGACTAGGTTTCTTTTCCAGTCTGACACAATCCTAGGAAATCTTGTTGACTACAAGGACATTTTCCTAAGTGTCCTGGAAAATTTTCTCCAACCCAAGTAAATATTATAAAATTAATTTCATAAGCCACAAGAATTTTGTAAAATAATAGTATTTTGACAGAAAAATTATTTTAGTTTTCAAAAGGATTTTGAACTTGCAGTGCATGAAAACATATAATTTTGAAAATGTTCAATAATTCTTTTAATTTCATCTCCCCCTAAACTTGAACCAGTCCTAGGAAGCTTGTTGACTACAAGCGATCTTCCTCTGAGTTTTAGGGTTTGATTTAAATTATAAGAATTATCTAATAACTTCAAAACAAATAATTACCAAAAAAATTTCAGAAATTCTTCTTTTGAATCAAACTCCCCCTAAATTTGACACATCCTAGGAGTCCTAGTAGATCATGAAGTGGACCTTCCTCTGTGTCTTTAGGGTTTATTAACAACAAAAGAATAATTTTGAATAATCTTCTGAGTATGAAACTTTCAAGGAGATAAATTTTTGAAAACTCAATTTGGAATAACACAGTTTAAAAAATTTGAAATGATAATAATTTTTCCAAAGCGATAGTAATATATTAAGGTTTTTGAATCAACTTTTGAAAGCCTTATTTTTGAGATGAAAATAAGTTTTAAAGCATAAGGATTTTGAGAAATCAAAAAAAACATTAAGAAGAACTCCCCCTGTATCCGACATAGACTGACTTTATCTAAGACCTTAGTGTTGACTAGGTTTGACCATGTTTGACTCAGTTGACTAAGGTTTGACTATGTTGGGATTATCCTCTGAATTAAAACACAACATAAAAGAAATTTTAATTTGAACTTAATTTTCCTGTCTCACCCAATCTAGGGTTTTCAAACAGTTAGCCTTAAAAGTTCTTGTGAGACAGGTTTGAAGGTAAAAATTAATTTTGAAAAGGAATTTTCATTTATTTTGAAAAAAGTTATTTAATTTTGAAGACAGATTTAAAAAAATAAGTGTAGAAAGCAGAAATTTTGAACACTGATTAAGTGATTTTTAAAACATAATAAGTTTGAAAAATAGAAATTTTGAAAACAGATTAGAATTTATAATTATTTGAAATTTGTGTTAGATTCGAATTTGACAAAAGATAATTTGAATTTGAATTTCAGAAATTGGCTTCCAGGTCTTGGCGAGGCACTAGGCCTTCTTTGGCCATAGCCTTATGGGATCATCCACCCTTTCCTAGACAAAGCCTTTTAATGAAATTTCATTTTCAAATTAAATTAGGTCATTTTCTGGTCTAACTAGCTTGGGTCTTGGATCGGTAGCTTCGGCTGGTTTCACCAGTCTAAAGAGACCAAGTAGACTTGATCTTATTAGAGTTGGTTTCCCCAACGTACTATCGTCTCACCTCCTCCCAATACTATGTTTTCAAATTTCAAGTAATTGGTTAAGTCCTTAAGCTATCTAGTCCTATGAATAGCCAAGACAAAACTTCAGATAATGTCATAGTGAGGAGAAATTTCTGGATTTTCTAAGTTTGCAAAATTATTAATCAGTTTTTCTTGTATATCAATTTTAATTTTCAAAGTCTCATTTTCTTGTCTTAACATTTTGAATTTTGACTTTGCTAATATACATGATTTCATCAAGTTATCTAAGCATGCATCTATATCTAAATTTGACCAAGGGAGATTAATTAAACTATCAGTATTCAAGGTAAAGAGTGGATTTGGATATAAATTACAGTTACCCATTTTGGTTGGTTGCCCTGGATCTTTGTAACGTTTATCTGTGCATTCCTCTTTGTAATGCCCAAACTCCTGACACTTGAAGCATTGGATGCGACTCTTGTTCTTTCGTGCTTTTGGAGCTTGTTTCTTTGTTACCGTCAGTGGTATCGTTTGAATCTTACGAGTAGGACACTTAGTTTGGTAGTGCCCTCTCTCCCGCATATGTTACAAATTATATGATTTTTTAAATTTGTAATTTTACCTTTTGATTCCTTATTAGGAATCTCCCCCTTAATTGTTGCTGTCTCAGATCTAAATTCATCTTCTGATTCCGTGTCTGAGTCGGACTTGGGTACCGGTTGAAGCTCCTTCTTTGGTGGTTCTCTTGGAGTTTTCCCTGCAAAAGTTATACCTTCCTCGACCATTGCAGTATCATCTTGATTATTTAATTCTAATTTAGAAAAGAATTTGAAATTGGTTACCATGTCAGTCAGTTCGTCGTCTGATTCTGCTGGTTCGATTTCGACTCTAGGTTCAGGTTCAGACTCTGACTCGGCTGTCTGTGCTTGGACCGAGAGTGCGAGATAACTTACCTGATCTTCTTCTTCATCTGAGATTTCCTGATGAAGATTGATCAATTTCTCCCAAATTTCTCTAGCACATCCAAATGAACCGACTAGTTTGAGTTGCTTGTTGGTTAGACCACATTGCAAGATTACTGTTGCCTTAGCATCAGTCTCGATCTTCCTCAGAGTTGGTTTGTCCAATTTCTCCCAAGCGATCGACATTCCATCTTCTACGGGAAAAGAAAATCCCGTTTGGATGATTAGCCATAGGTCCATGTGGGCTTTTAGAAGCGACTCCATTTGACTTCTCCAAGAGTTGAAGTTCTTGCCGGAGAAGAGTGGTGGACGGGTACTATTCCATTCTTGATTGGCCATTAGTTTAAATCTTGCACACAATAATAAAAAAAAGAGATGTACCAAGACTTGGTCTTGGATTAGTAGTGCGGGAGCAACAAAAAATATTGCACAAATTTCGAGGGAAAATATTAAAAATAATAATAAAATTTTTAGAAAATGTTGATTTTAACAATTTTGATTAATGAAGAAAAAGTAAGGAAAAAAAATTTCTCGAATTAAGATAGCACGAATTTCAAGGAAAAATATTAAAATAATAATAAAAAATTTTACGATTAGTTTTCACAAATTGATTATTTTATCAATTCTGACTTATGGTGAGAAAATGAGAATTCAGAATTGAAAAAGGCGTAAGGATATTTTAAATACACTCACAGATATTATTTATTTGAAAAATAAAGCGAAAAAAAATCCGAAAAAAAATTTCAAAGTGGTGGTTGCACCAACTTTGAATAACCCCGCTCTGATACCACTTGTTGGATCGAGAAATGCGAGAGAGGGGGGTGAATATCGCAATTCGTTCGGATTTAAAAAGAGTTAGTGCGCAGCGAAAATAAAAGAAAAACAGAACAACACAAACACAGTCGGTTTACTTGGTTCGGAGCCTGGGTCGACTCCTACTCCAAGGCCCACGGTCGTTGACCGTTTTCTGCGGGCAATTCTATAAGTTCGAAAAGTTTACAAATAGATTTTACAAGAAGGCAGAATAGTAAACTTTAAATACAGAGCTCTTCGTTACCGACGTCTGGTGTAGATCGAAGTTTCGGAGCAGCGAGACGTCGTCAGCTTGAGTTGGAAGATTTCTAGAGCGTGTCGCGGAAGCAGAAGAGCGTAGAAGCGTCGAAAAACTTGATTGTTGAAGAAGAGGGTCGACGGTCCCTTTTATAGGGCTGGGGGCGCCCGGGATGCTCGGGGCGCCCCCCCCCCCCCCCCCACGTGGCTTTCAATCCGGCGAGCCCTCTGGTCAAGGCTGATCTCTGTTTCTTCGGGATCACATTTGACTGGGGCGCCCGACGCACGCGGGGCGCCCGGGTTGACCAGTCAAGGCTTCATCTTCTTCGCGAGGGTGAGCAGCTGCAGCTGCCAGTGGCGTGGCACAGTGGGCGCCCGCGACACGCGGGGCGCCCGATGCGCGCGGGGCGCCCGAAACATCCGGGGCGCCCCCAAATGTGCTGCTGTCGGGGCGTTTACTTGCTCTGCTGACTTTGGGTTGACTCTGGGGCGCCCGAAACATCCGGGGCACCCTGCTCAGCTACTGCCTCACTCCTTTGAGGCTCTCTGAGCTGCAGTAACACAGTCCTTCGGTCCTGCATCCAGGGTTAGTCCAAAACAGCAATTAATAAGTTAATTTTACACAGCCTTGGCTGTCTTGGTTCTGACTTTGGGTCTCCAAAATGGAGCCCTAGGTCGAACCGACGCCTAATGTTCCCTCAAGGGGAACGCGTCCTCACCTACTCCTCTCGGGAGAATTTACCTGGTGCCAACCGGATCCTCCAATTGGACTTTTGCCCAGCAGCCCTTCGCCAGGTCTTGAGTTTCGCCCAGCAGCCCTTCGCCAGGACTTGGTTTTTGCCCAGCAGCCCTTCGCCAGGTCTTGAGTTCCTGACAGCCCATCGTCAGGTGTCTAGCATCCCTTCGCTAGGACTTGGTTTTTGCCCAGCAGCCCTTCGCCAGGTCTTGAGTTCCTGACAGCCCATCGTCAGGTGCCTAGCATCCCTTCGCTAGGACTTGGTTTTTGCCCAGCAGCCCTTCGCCAGGTCTTGAGTTCCTGACAGCCCATCGTCAGGTGCCTAGCATCCCTTCGCTAGGACTTGGTTTCCTGCACTCTCAAGCAGCATTGTTAGACAACAAATAACCCTTAACTTTGAATCCTTTGCCAATATCAAAACAAGGTTCGATCTGGTGCTTCCTGCACCAACACGGTCATCTTTTGCTTCCTGAATCGATTGGTGAGAAGCCCCAATCGATTACCAAGTAACCGTTGAGCAGTACAGACGTTGGATGAACGGCTGGGATTATGCCATTTGAACTTGAATCGATTTGCTGATCGATTAGAATCCTGAATCGATTACGGGATCGATTACCAAGCGTTCTGTCGCGCACAGAACAGCTTGTAATCGATTCAGCAATCGATTACAGGGTTTCTGGATCGATTGAGTGATCGATTACCGAGCGTTCTGTCTACGGCAGAATCATTCGTAATCGATTCCGTAATCGATTCAGAACTGCCTGTTTCCACACAGAGTCAGTCTGAATCGATTCACCAATCGATTAGTCATCTTCTAATCGATTGGTGGATCGATTGATACGCCAACTCTGGAGTTCACAGCTGAGTTCACCAATCAATTAGCCTTCCAATGGATTCAATTACCTTGTGCCAGCGAAACCTCTCATTTCCTGGACTTCACGCTTGAAGCCTCCCAGCTCCGGGTCTTCATGCCAAGAGTTCCGTCCCCGACCATCCCTTGGACTTCCTGCCTGGAGCTTCCTCAACTCCGGGTCTTCGTGCCAAGAACTCGGTCCCCGACCATTCCTTGGACTTCCTGCCTGAAGCTTCCTCAACTCCGGGTCTTCATGCCAAGAACTCGGTCCCCGACCATCCCTTGGACTTCCTGCGTTACTGCACACTAAATCTCAATGTTAGATCCAATGTATTAGCTTAAACTTAAATAACCGTCAATCATCGAAACCTCTAATTTAGGGCATGATTGCATCTACAAAGGTTGCATGCTAGATACGTGGTTAAAATAATCTGAGAAATTATTTTATGCTAATTCTTCCGCTGCACGTAAAAATTTAAAATTTTACGAACCCGTATCCTTGTCAACATGCACCCGGTCCCAACAGTGGTATCAGAGCCAAGTTAGTGTTCGACATAATCATATAATTGTTTTGTGGAAAACTTTGTCATGATCTCAATTTTGGAAAAATTTTCAATTATGGAAACTTTCCAATTATAATAAATTTTAGATTTAGGAATTTCAAAGTTTGGAAATCCTCATGAAATTTCGCAAACTTTTGAAATTTTATAGTTTCTGAAATTTTATAATAATTGTGAAAACTTCCCATCTTTGGAAACTTTCCAATTTTGGAAATTTTCTATTTAAGAAATTTTCTAATTTTGGAAATATGTAAGTTTTCTTTGTACCAGAAACTTACAATTATTCTGCAAACCTATTATGAAATCTCGTAATTTTGGGCACTTTCTTTCAAGAAAGTCTAGACAAATTTATGGACAATTAATTGACAATTAAATTTTGAATTGGTTTTAAATTGACAACAAAATTCTTTATTTTGGATTGAGCCTCGGGGAGCCGTCCAATTTAAAGTTAGTTGTTGTAATTTAATTTCTCAATTTTAAATGAAATTGTCATGTTTAATTTGGTTACGCTTCCGAAGCGGACCAAATTGGATTTACGACAAATTACTTTTCTTTGGGTATCTGAGCCTCGGGGAGCCACCCTTAGAAAATGATTTGTTGTAATTAATTAAATCCTTAAATAAAATATGATTTAAGAGGTGATGCTCTTACATATTGTTATCTCCAAAATTAATTAGGAAAATGGTTTCCTATAGAGTTTCTTAAAAGAGATTTTCATGAAAATAATATGTGGTTGAATTAAGGGAATCTCTCTCTTAATTTAATAAGATTTGATTTAGAGAAATCAAAGTCTTAAACATATTATTTCCGAAATTGATTATGACAATTTAGGAAATTGTTTCCCAAAACAATTCCTTTAATAAAGTATGAAATTAGAATTAGGAAATCCGGTTCCTAATTCAATTAATGAGACTTGATAAATTAAGTCACATACATACTTTATTAAGGAAGTCGTTAGTCATGACATAATTCAATGTCATGAATATGCTTAGAAAAGAAAGGATGAGACCCAAAACCCCTTACAAAATATTAAGGCCAACACCTTCCATTAATATGGTTAGAATCGGAGTTTTGTTTCTCGTTTGGGATGATGGACACATCCATGCCCGGCTTGAACCTCAACATGTTCAAACCATGGAATTAGTTTATGAATAATACAGTTGGAGTCAGAGGTCAATCCTTAGTTTTGGTTGTCGGACACATCCAAGCCTGACTAAACGGTTGAATGAGCTCCAACCATATTAAAACTATTTCTTGATTAATGGGTCAGCCTTAAGCTTGGAGCATCGATTTGTTGTGCCACAGCCAAGGTCGATGTAAAGAGAGGTGCAGTTGGGTGCTATGTATAATGTTGCATACTTGTTAATGAGTTAACAACCCAATGATTTATGCAAACATTCAATTAGTTGATAGCATAAAGTGATAGTTACATATATGTGATATGTAATCGGTATAATTACCTACCTTCATAGCTAAGAACAACTTGATGGCCACAGCTATGGTGGTTCTTATCTATGGTTGGATATCAACCTATTTGGAGATGCTCCTACGATCTCCCGAATTGATAAAAAGGGTTATTCAATTTGAAAAATAAATAGGATTTTATTTATGTATGTTGATACATTCTTTAATCATTCTTCTCACATAAGCTCAATTTGTATTTGTAGGATAATCACTCGATCATGTCTTCTCTGAATTTGCGTTTCATTTTAGACACCAATAAACTAACTGGGCCTAACTTCATGGACTGGCTTCGAAACCTGAGGATAGTCCTCAAGGCAGAGAAGCTTGCTTATGTCCTTGAAGATCAACTTCCCAACCATCCTCCAGAGGGTGCAACTCCAGACCAGTTAATGGCCTATCAGAAACATGTGACCGATTCTGAACTTGCGAGTTGCATCATGCTAGCCTCTATGGTACCTGAGCTGCAAAAGCAGCATGAGCATATGGATGCTTATACCATCATCTTCCATCTTAATGAGTTGTTTGAAGAGCAGGCGAGATCCGAAAGGTTTGAAGTCTCCAGACTCCTCTTCACCTCTAGGATGCAGGAAGGCACTTCTGCCTCACAATTTGTGTTAAAGATGTTGGGGTACATTGAGCGACTGAACACACTCGGTTATGCAATGGATCATGAACTAAGTATCGACTTAATTCTGCATTGTTTGCCCAAAAGTTATTCACAATTTGTGATAAACTATCGGATGAACAAGCTAGAGACTACCATTCCTAAGTTGCTCAACCTGCTGAAGATTGTAGAGTCTTCTGTAAAGCAGGATCAGAAGACAGCACTATTAGTTGATTCCTCGAAGAAAGGTTCCAAGAGGAAGGCCAAAGAATAGAATAAGGGAAAGAAGAAAAAGGCCAAAAAGACTGAAAAGAAACCAAAAGGCACTTGCCATCACTGTGGCAAGGAGGGTCACTGGCGAAGAAACTGCAAGGTTTATCTTGAGTCCTTGAAGAAGAAGGCATCTGATGCCCCATCCTCTTCAGGTATCTTCATTATTGAATGTCACTCTATTTCCTCAAATACCTGGGTACTTGATACTGGGTGTAGCTCACATATATGTAATGACATACAGGGGCTAAGGAATAGAAGAAGACTCGTCAAGGGAGAAGCGGATTTGCGAGTTGGAAATGGAGCAAAGATTGCTGCTGTTGCCATCGGAACATATTTGCTAAAGCTCCCGACTGGACGTGTCTTAGAATTGAATAATTATTATTTCGTTCCTTCGTTAATAAAGAACATTGTATCTATTTCATGTTTGAATGAAAAGGGTTATCATTTAACTTTTAGTAACAATTGTTGTTACATAACTTTAAATGACGTTCTTTATGGGAATGGAACTTTGTGCAATGGTATCTACACATTAGATTTATCCGGTGACGTTTTCAATATAGAAGTTAGCAACAAACGTGCTATAATAGATAATCGAATAGACTCCTACACGTGGCACTGTCGTCTTGGCCATGTAAGTAAGAAACGCATGACCAAATTACACCGATGTGGAATTTTGGAATCATTTGAACCCGATTCATTTGATACATGCGAATCATGCTTAAAAGGCAAGATGACCAAATTACCCTTTTCCGGAAAAGGTAATCCAGTGGGAGAATTGCTTGGTCTAATACATACTGATGTATGTGGACCAATGTCAACTCTTGCACAAGGAGGCTATAGCTACTTCATCACCTTTATCGATGATCACTCACGATTCGGGTATGTGTTCTTGATGAAACACAAATCTGAAGCCTTTGAGAAATTCAAAGAGTTCAGAAATGAAGTAGAGAAACAGCTTGGAAAAAGTATTAAGATACTTCGATCCGATCGGGGTGGTGAATACTTGAGTCAAGAGTTTCAAGATTATCTTAGGGACAATGGGATATTGTCCCAATGGACTCCGTCGTATACACCACAGCATAATGGTGTATCTGAGAGGCGCAACCGAACCTTGATGGACATGGTTAGGTCTATGATAAATCATGCAACTCTTCCAAAATCCTTTTGGGGCTATGCACTAAAGACGGCTGTTTACTTGCTAAACAGAGTCCCGACCAAGGTAGTCTCTACTACTCCATATGAGACATGGAATAGTAAGAAACCTCACTTAACTCACCTTAAGATATGGGGTTGTCCTGCTTATGTGAAGCGGACTGTATCAGACAAATTGGATGCTAAGTCTGATAAATGTCTATTTATTGGATACCCTAAGGAAACGAAGGGTTACCAATTCTATCATCCCTTGGAACAAAAGGTGTTTGTTTCAAGGCATGCTGTATTTTTGGAAAAAGAATTTCTTTTACAAGAAAACAGTGGGAGTGGCATTGAACTTGATGAAGTTCAAGAAACTCCAATAGACATTACAGAGACACCTAGTCTTGACCCACAACCAATAACTCATAATGATGAAATATCAATTGAACATAAAACAACACCACCTCTTCATAGGTCTGATAGGACACGCAATATTCCAGAGAGATACGGATTTCTCATAAGTGAATCGAACGACGATGAACCTATCAGTTATGAAGATGTTCTGAAAAATTCAGAAAGGGACAAATGGCTTGAAGCCATGAAGTCGGAAATGGATTCCATGTACGAAAACCAAGTATGGGACTTGGTTAACCAACCTGATGGGATTAAGCCCATAGGGTGCAAGTGGGTTTTCAAGAAGAAAACCGACATGGAAGGTAATGTTGTTACCTTTAAGGCTAGATTAGTGGCAAAAGGATATCGTCAGAAACAAGGAATTGATTATGACGAAACCTATTCGCCAGTAGCTATGCTTAAATCCATTCGGATGCTCCTAGCCATAGCAGCTCATTATGATTATGAGATATGGCAAATAGATGTGAAAACAGCTTTCCTTAATGGAAACCTGCTTGAGGATGTATACATGATACAACCTGAAGGTTTCACATCGGTTGATAAAACCAAAGTATGCAAGCTTCGACGATCCATATATAGACTGAAGCAAGCATCCAGGAGCTGGAACATCCGTTTTGATGAGACAATCAAAGAGTTTGATTTCTCACAAAATCCTGACAAACCTTGTGTGTACAAGAAGGTTAGTGGGAGTGCAGTCGTATTCCTAGTATTATATGTCGATGGCATATTACTTATAGGAAATGATATATCAGTCTTACAGACAGTTAAAATTTGGTTGTCCAAAACTTTCTCCATGAAAGACCCGGGAGAAGCAACCTATATCCTAGGGATTAGAATCTATAGAGATAGATCAAAACGGTTGCTTGGTCTTTCGCAGTCTACATATATAGACCGAGTGCTAAAAAGGTTTAGCATGTCGGAATCCAAGAAAGGTTACCTTCCCATTAGGCATGGGATCAACCTTTCAAAGTCTATCTGTCCGCGCACAGAAGACGAGAGGATTTGCATGAATAAGATTCCTTATGCATCCGCGATAGGATCTATCATGTATGCTATGTTATGTACAAGGCCCGATGTATCGTATGCTCTGAGCGTCACGAGCAGATACCAGTCGGATCCAGGAATGGATCACTGGGCGGCTGTCAAGACAATCCTTAAGTACTTAAGAAGAACTAAGGATGTGTTCCTAATATATGAAGAAGGAGATATGGTAATACGTGGGTATATAGATGCTAGTTTCCAGACAGATAAGGATGACTCCAAATCTCAGTCTGGATACGTATTTACTTTGAATGGAGGCGCAATAAGTTGGAAGAGTTCCAAACAAGACACCGTAGCGGATTCTACCACGGAAGCGGAATATATCGCAGCTTCGGAAGTAGCAAAGGAAGCAGTCTGGATCAAGAAGTTTGTCTCCGAACTTGGTGTGGTTCCAACCATTGATGAAGCAGTGCCGGTTTACTGCGACAACAATGGAGCTATTGCACAAGCAAAGGAACCAAGGTCTCATCAGCAATCCAAACACGTGCTTCGCCGGTATCATCTGATCAGAGAGATTATAAGTAGGAATGATATACAAATTGAGAAAATTCTCACTGAAAGGAATTTAGCGGATCCTTTAACTAAGGCCTTGCCTCAAAACAAGTTTGAGGGTCATGTTAGAGCCTGTGGTATTGGATACCGTAGCGATTGGCATTAGGCCAAGTGGGAGTTTGTTAGTGATATGAGAGAAGTGTCCTAAGGCAATCGCCTTATGATTGTAAACATTTATTTTAATAAATGATAATTCACTATTTGAGTATACATGTTTGTGTATTTGATTGGGATCTTAAACTCATCTACTGAATGTCCGCAATACAATTCACAGCATAAGAGAATTTGTGATGGGATCACAACTAGTGATTATCTCTACATGTGCAATTGTGAAGTATTAAAAATATCCCTAGTCGATGAATTGATAAAAACGGACACTATCAATTCTGTTGAGACTAGCATGGGTTATTCTCTAATCAGCTGATTCTCACTGGCTGGTGACATTGGGATGTCCGGAGATAAACATGGATGCTAGTTAAGGGAACTAGTTCATTGGAGTGACTGACTGTAAAACTTTACATGGTAGTCTATACATAGACAGGTCAGTGAAGTTCTTACCGCAGCTTAAGTGCGATGTTCCTTTGACTTGCGGTGTTCAAGTCATCTTGGTCATGGAAACTTATACTTTAACATCTTAAGCAAGCATCTCCAAGGAGGTGTGGACCCAGGATGGTTGGGTATAAGTCGAAGTGCCCGAAGATGTTTGAACAGCCTACAAAGGATTCACCACTCTTTGCGAGGAGATGTATACCCAGGCCTATCGTCGGATTGTTACTCAAAACCTCTGGCCAGAGCATGTCATGTTTAGAGTATGAGTCTCTTAAATACATGAGAGTAATTAGAAATCCAAAGGACGAGAAAGACACTACTTGGGCTAGGTGTGACGTAGTCAGCCTAGTGGGGACTGACACACACAGACCATGTCCTGAACCAAGTGGGTATAAGATGGTGAAGGGAATGGGGCACGATTCATTAGAGCTGCTGAAGGGTTTCAGAATAATTTCTGAGGTCAACAGTTGATCTTTCGATTAATTGGGGATCATGATGTACTACTAGGTGTCACTCATGATCGTTCTATAATTAGTTAATTATAGACGGCCAACATAAATCGAAAGCCTATTTAGTCACACGCACTACGAGTAATCCGAGGGATTTAAAATGAGTTGAAAATTAGATTTTCTGATCAAGAGAAATAAGTCAAATCTGAATTTATCAAAGGCGCAACGGAAGCTTAAAATGACTAAGTCTTTTGAAGACTTATTGGGTGAATTAAATGAGTTTAATTCGCGAGGGAAGGGCTTGGAGTGGTCGGCCAAAGAGGGTGCCCACCCTCTTTGGTTTGGCCGGCCACCTAAAGGAGAGAAACCAATTTAATTGGTTTAAATTATAAAATAAATCAAGCGTGATTTGTTTTATAAAATTATGGATAAATAAATCTATATAAAGAAATTTATATAAAGAGATTTATGTAAAGAAATTTATATAAAGGAATTTATAGAAATTTATTCTTTTTATGGAAATTAAAATGAACCATGGATCGGTTTATTTTAATTTTATAAAATCAATTATGAATTAATTTTTCCATGATAAGAAAAAATTTATAAATTTCTTGTAAATTTTATTCCATAATAAAAGGAGAGATGTATTTGCTTTATTATAAAATTAGTTATAATAAAACTTGGCATAAACGGAATAATTCATAAGAAAATTTATAGGATAAATTTCTTATGAAAAATTCTGTTAAATGGGAGACTTAGCAAGGGAGAGGCTACTATATAAAGGAACCAAGGCTAGGCTTGAATTCCTCAATTGAGTAATCAAGAGAATAACTCTCTCTCTCTCTAACTCTCTCCCTCTCTCTCTCTACGGCCGGCACCCACTTCTCTCTCTAGGGCCGGCTCTCTCTCCTCCCCTCGGGCCGGCGCACATACCTAGGGTGGTCGTGAGCTTCCTCCACCAAGAAGGTGTCGAAGAAGAAGAAGCGGATCGCAACTCCTTCCTTCCCGGAATTTAGATTTCATTTCTTGGTGGTTAGTTTCCTTTCTTCTCTCTTGATCTTCTAGTTGTGCCTTTAGAGAATCTAGTAGTTCTCGTCGGCACAAAACTCGTGAGTTTGCGAAGTCATCCTGAAGAGAACTCGGCGTGGACGCGAATAGAGGCGGAGCTTCCAAGGGACGCTACGGTTGGATCTCGTCCCTTACTTCGAGTTACGCGAGGTACTAAGTAAATTAGTTTACTTTTCCATAAAGTTTTAATTTATGATCATGTCCACACATCATAAGGTTGCATGCTAGATACGTGGTTAAAATAATCTGAGAAATTATTTTATGCTAATTCTTCCGCTGCACGTAAAAATTTAAAATTTTACGAACCCGTATCCTTGTCAACATGCACCCGGTCCCAACAAAAGGAAGAACCCCGTGGAAGTTCATCCTCCTTGTGAGCTCTTGGTCGTGAGATAGGAGGAGTACAGAGAGGTTGGTGTGGGCTGTCGTGAAGAAGAGGAGTTGCTTCTCTTGGCTTCATCAACTCCTCCTTGAAGGACCGCCGGCGGTGAACCAAACCCTAACCCTAGGGTTTGGTTGTTGGCGCAAGCAAAGGAAGGAGAAAGGAGGATTGATCCGGTGCCTTGGTGACTTCGCGACTTGGTAGATCGTCGCCCACATGACGTCCAAGAGGGGAGGGTCATAAGGTAGAGAAGACTGCGAGGTAAACGGCGAGGTATTTTTCTCCCGAGCTCCATTTTCCTTATGTTATGTTTTGATTGTGCCTTGTTGCTTTGTCTCATCATTTCATGTACGTTAGTTCATTATTTTGATTTGAAATCATAGATAATAATTAATTAACTGGACCCCGAAGATAAACACAAAAACTGGCGATCCAAATCGTTGTCTTTTCCGCGGTTAATTAATTCGGAAAGTTACAAGGCCTTAACATTGGTTTTGGCTAAGTTGTAATTGGATTAATTAACACGACGACGAGTCGGTCGTTATAAGGACAGGTCTCTATTCGGATTAAAATTTTTAATCCGTAGACATACAGAGGTCTCTCAGATACGACCACGTGGTTGTCTTGGAAACCGCCAAGCCATGCCCAACATGGGTATCATCTAATTTGACTAGATTATTAAAAAATTCTGCACATAAGGTCACATCAATAAAGTCATTGCAGTAAATTAGTTGGTCTAGGTGGTAGTAGTAGATAACATCCATGGCAATAGGACAGTAGGACTTAAAGTAGTTATTGTGAAGGTAGTGACAGTCTAGGGGTAGATAGGTGGACTGTTCAAGGAGATCCTAAAGATCTAAGGAAGGGAATCTGGGGTATGTACTAGGTAGGGTAGTGGGTCCGACCCGGGCAATGCGACGTGTACTAATTTAATAGAAACATAGTAATAAGAATAAAGAAATAAGAATAATAAAAGTAGGTTTTTGGATTATACCATTGTTGATGCATGTTGAGAATAAGAAATGACGACCCAGGGGAGTTTGCTTCATTTAGGCAGGGATTCGAGAGAAAAAACGAGGGAAAGAAGAGGAGAAAGAGGGATTTTAGGTGCCTCGGTGGCTTTCTATTTGCGTGGATGGAGAGGTTTATATAAAGGTCATTCGAGCGCCTGAGTTGGGTTTGGGCGCCTGAATAGCAGGCACCTGAGTTGACCAGGGCATCCTGGTCAGCGATACCGCCCTTAGTTTTTCAAAACTAGGGGCGCGACTCGAGAAGGCAGGCGGAGACACGCGGCGATTGCGTCGTGTTGTGGTTGATTGCCTAAATCCTTATTCAGGCGCCTGGGTTGGATAGATTATTTGGAAAAAATATTTGAAAATTTCTAAGTTAAAAGATATTTTGAAAAAGAACATTTCGAAAGAAATTCTGTATCAGAAATATTTGAAAGGAATTTTGAAAAAGAAATTTTGGAGGAATTTTTGATAAAGAAATTTTGAAGGATTGTTTTTTAAAAGAAATTTTGAAGGAATTTTTGAAAAAAAAATGAAGGAATTTTTGAAAAAAAAATTGAAGGAATTTTCGTAAAGAAATTTTTGAAGGAATTTTTGTAAAAGAATTTTTTAAAAAAAAAAGATTAAAGTTGTAATTTTGCAAGCACAAACAATTTCAAGATCTTAATCTATTTTAGTTTGGGCTAACCAACTTTTGACAAATTGATTTAGCTGCTTCAATTGGTTGGGCTAGATTTACTTTATATGCTAAACACCTCACCCATTTCTAAGTAATAAAATAGGGATCCTTATATGTTTGGTGAGATGCATTCAATTTTTATCTTGAAAATTAGGTTAAGTCTAACATATGATTGAACCTTGAGTTAGATTCAGATTTAAGAATTAGTAATTTAAAAATAAACTTCAATATTTAGCTTCTAAGTTTTGGCGAGACACAGGGGTCTTCATTGGCCTTAGCCTTATTGGATCAACAACCTGTTCCTAGACAAAGCCGCATAAAGAAATAATATTTTTAAATTGCTCATTCAGAAATCTTGGTCTAACTAGTCGAGGATGTGGCGAGGTAGCTTCGGTTAGTTCCATCGGACTAGGATGACCTAACTCGCGAATTAGATTTAAACCCAATTCCAGATTGATTTAGAATAGATTTCTATTTTCCAAGAATCATATCAAGATTCTTGGAACCCAGGGTAAATTGTTCCAAATTTACTCTGAGTTCTTTGACATGAGCTTTTAGGTAGGAATTCTCTTCCTCAAGTCTTTGGACTTGAGTTGAGGTTTCTTCCTAAACTTACTCAGTCAAAGGACTCGAGTTGATCTCTTCTTTAAGGAGTTTTACCTCCTCTCGAAGAGACCTGACTCGGTCATTGGACCTAGCCAGTTTGCGAGATAAATAGGAAATTAACTTGTAAGGATTCGGTTCGGAGAAACTAGTTACCTTAGGTCGGCCCATTTCCGACAGTGAGACGGTTCCGTGCTCCATTTCTTCGTCCGATTCGGAGTCGATCTCGTCTTTAGTCGTTAAGGTGAGGAGGTTGGAGTGCATTGGTTCGTCCTCATCCAAATCCAAAGATAACTCGTCCCAAGTTACCTACAACGCCTTCTTCCTCCGATGCTTCTTTGTATCCTTCGTGTTTGGGCACTCGGACTTGAAGTGCCCCTTCTTTCCACACCCATAACAGGTGAGGTCCGTCTTGTTCTTTGATTTAGCCAGATCGTCCTTTGGCTGTCCCATTTTCATCTTCTTTTGGGCTTTTTGAGCTTTGAACAATTTCCGGACGACGTTCACAAGCTCCGCCAGCTCTTCTTCTTCGTATTCCGAGTCAGAATTCGATTTCGGTTCTGGTGTCTTCTTCTTGATTTTTTTTTGCAATCAAAGCTATACCTTTCTCTACAAGCGAACCGTTAATTTGCTCATGTAATTTAAATTCAGAAAATAACTCTTCTAGTTTTATTTTTGAAAGGCCCTTAGAAACATTGTAGGCATCAACCATAGATGCCCATAGCAAGTTTCTAGGGAACGAATTTAATGTGTACATGATCAAATCTTTATTCTCGATTGTGTGTCTGATGATGTGGAGTCCGTTCATAATTTCCTGAATTCGAGCGTGTAGTTGGGAAGTCGTTTCTCCGTCTTGCATTTTTAGGTTATAAAGTTTATTCAACAAGAGATCGCAATGGCTTACCTTAGTATCGGAGGTTCCTTCGTGGAGTTCTATAAGTTTATTCCATAGTTCTTTTGCGTTGTTGAAGGGACCGATGCGATTAAGCTCCTCCTTTGTAAGTCTGCATTGGACGGTTTGTGTCTCTTTTGCGTCAGCTTTGATTTTCTTTTTAGTGGTGATATCCCATTTTTCATAGCTCAGAATCACCCCTTGCTCGTCTCTTGGAAAGTCGAATCCAGTTTAGATGATTATCCACATGTCCACCTGGGTTTTCAGGTGGACTTCCATTCAGCTTTTCCAATACCCGAAGTCTTCCTCAGAGAAGAGAGAGGGGCGAGCAGTACTGTAGCCCTCTTGCAATGCCATAAGGATAGTAGAGAGAATTTCCTGAACTTGCAAAAACAAAAATAGCAAAATGTACCAAGACTTTTGTCATGGATTAACAGTGTGGGATAAAATAAAAAATGCAACTGAAGAGAGATTTGAAATGTAAGTAAACTTACCCCAATAAAAAAAATGAAAAATCTGAAAAGTGCTCAAGTGGTGGTTTCACAAAAATTGAGCAACCCCTGCTCTGATACCAATTGTAGGATCGAGATGAGCGATAGAGGAGGGGTGAATATCACTTCACAAAAATATCAGATTTAATACTTAAATTATTAAGCGATAAAGTATACAACGGAAGCTTTGAGAATAAGCATAAGAGTTAGAGAGATAAAGCAGTGAAAATAAATAACAAATCAAGATTGCTAACACGAGTTGGTTTTACTTGCTTCGGAGTCTTGATCGGCTCCTACTACAAGGCCCACGATCCTTGATCATTTACTTTGGGCATCACTAAAAATCGCAACAAAGTTTACAAATTACAATCTGAAGTGTGCAATAAGAAATGGGCAACAATACCGACTCCTGAAGTGTGAGGATAAGTCTTCATTCGGAGAGTCGGGTGGCGTTTCAGCGTTGTCTGAACTTTGGTCGCGCGGCACACAGAAGAAGAGAGTGATCGCAGTGATTTAATTTATGTTCTGGACTGCTGCACTCAACCCCTTTTTATACTACTTAGGCGCCTAAAAGGCCATTCAGGCGCCCTAGTCGCTGCAAATTGGGCAGAAACTGTATCTGCTGCGCAGTCAAACTCTATCATGGTCAGGCACCTGAGTGTTGACATGGATCCTCCACTCAGCACTCGCCATGTCAGTCTGACTGTTATGCCAGCACAGCCTCTATTTTCTAGCTTTTAAGCGTCTGAGTCCCATTCAGGCGCCCCATTCAAGCTGCTTCAACTTTTTCAGTTGCAACATGTGTTAGTTCCATACATCCAATAATACATAAATGACACATATATGAAACACTGTCAGTGCTGTCTTGGTCCTGACTTTCAGGTTTCATCTGAAACCCTAGGTCGGACTGACGCCTACTGTTCCCTCACCAGGGAACGTGTCCTCACCTACTCCTCTCAGGAAAGTTTACTTGTTGCCACCCAGAACCTCCAGTTGGACTTTTGATTGACCTCCGAGGACCCAAAACTCAACGATGTTCGACCTCGACCCGTCTCGACTCCTGTCCATGTTTCCCGCTCGACAAAGTCTTTTGCTCGATCCCAGGACCGAGTCTTCATGCTCGGCATCACTTGCCAAGTCTTCATTGCCCGATTCCCGACCAGGACTTCGTGCTCAACCCTGCAGGTCAAGACTTCTTGCCTAGCTTACCTAGGACTTTCCTGCAATCTCCACAATTCTATTAGTATACAATACTAGCTTAACTTGAATCCTTTGCCACTTATCAAAACAAGGTTCGATCTGGTGCTTCTAGCACCAACATACTGAGGCGCCTGGGAGCATACAGGCACCTGGGAACTGACGTGGCGCAACTGCTAGAATAACCCTTTTTGAGGCGCCTGATACAATTCAGGCGCCTGGGTTCTCAAGTGTCTGAACCCTTTTAGGCACCTTGGATTGCAGCAGCCAACTCCTTTCAGCCTGCAACTAGGGTTAGTCCAAAAACACAATATAATATGATAAATATGCATGAATAACAGTTAGAGCTGTCTTGGTTCTATCTTTGGATTTCAAATGAAATCCTAGGTCGAACCGACGCATACTGTTCCCTTTTCTAGGGAATACGTCCTCACCTACTCCACTCTGGAGAAGTTACCTTTTACCAACCGTCTTCTTCTGTTGAACTTTTGCTTGGCCTCCGAGACTCCTAGATCTCAAGACGTCCGATTCTCGACCCATCTCTACTTCTGTCCATAGTCCTCATTCGGCTAAGTCTTCTGCTCGATCTTCCAGCTCAGGTCTTTGCGCCCAACCCTCGGTCAGATCTTCGGTGCTCAACCCTCGACCATGACTTTGTGCACAATTCCTCAAACCAAGTCTTCGTGCCCAACCTTGCTAAGGACTTCGTACCCAATTCCTTGAACCAGGTCTTTGTGCCCAACCCTCGGTCAGGACTTCGTGCTCAACCTTGCAGGTCAAGACTTTTTACCTAGCTCAACTAGGACTTTTCTGCACACTTACTAAAATCATCAAATCACCATACAAACTTAACTTTGAACCCTTTGCTATTATCAAAACCAAGTTCGATCTGGTGCTTCCGACACCAACATTTTCTTTATCTTTATCTCTATGTTATATTTCTTAGTTTATTATTTATTCATATTATATATAATTTTATTTTATTATTTGTATTATTTATTTACTTTTAATTTATTTAATTTATATTTTTTTTAATCTATTTTAATTTATTTATTTTGTATTTATTTATATTTCTTACATACAATTAGTATATAAATATTAGAGGGTCTGATAGCTTGGGGCATCAAGCCCATGTTGGGTTTGATATTTATCCCAGAATATCGTACTATTAGAAAACCTCTGGAAAGCCCTAAATACGCAATGGATATCACCGTTCGAGTCCTTGCAACATCATAAACTCAAGATATTTGAAATGGGTACAATGCGATCTATCTAGGTCCGTCAATGAATTTTCACCGAAACCCACTGATGGACTTAGCGTATTTAGATTTCTCAAAACTCATAATCACTAGGTAAGGTTGATCTAGGGGAAAGTATTTATGGTGCCAAAACTTAGTCCTAACTACTACCAATGATGTGTAGATGCAATCTGACCCTGATTGTTGTTTTGGTGTTGACATCGATTTTAGTTTAGGTTGATGAGATGATTATGATTAAGTCCTAGTCGTGAACTAGGCATACCTAGTGGGACTAGGTTCGATGAAAGCCTGGCTTAGAGGGTCAGGTCCTAGCTTGAGAAGCTAGGTTAATGAAAGCCTGGCTTAGAGGGTCAGGTCCTAGCTTGAGAAGCTAGGTTAATGAATGCCTGGCTTAGAGGGTCAGCTCCTAGCTTGAGAAGCTAGGTTGATAAAAGTCCTAGCTTGGAGGGATAGGTGTGAAAAAGTCCTAGCTTGGAGGGCTAGGTGTGGAAAAGTCTTAGCTTGGAGGGCTAGGTGTGAAAATTCCTAACTCGGAGGGTTAGGTGATTGGAAATCCCGGTGAGTGAAGCCGGGTCTTGGTGAGTGAAGTCAGGTCGACTGAAGTCCCGGTGAGTGGAGCTGGGCATGGTGTCATGGTCCGGGGGACTAAGAACGAGTCAGAGAAGGGCTGGAGGCTTGTTCTCATGACTTGGATTGGTTTTGACCTTGCCTGGATCGGTCTGGTGACCGATCAGGGAAGTTGGCATGAAGTTCCCTCGTGGATCGGTCTGGTGATCGATCCAGCTGTGTCTGATCGGTCTGGTGACCGATCAGGGAGCACACAATGAGTTTGGAACTCTACTGATCGGCTCCTGATCAATCTGGTGACCGATCAGGGAGCATACAGTGAGTTTGGGAACTCTACTGATCGGCTCCTGATCGGTCTGGTGACCGATCTGGGATACTGTTCAGATCGTTCTGGTGAACGATCAAGTGTCGTGGACTCCTCCTTATAACCGATCAGGCTGGAGCCTGATCGGTCGGAGGGTGGCCTGATCGGTCACCAGTTCGATCAGGCCACACCCTGATCGGTCTGGGGACCGATCAGGAGAGTTGGACTACGAAGCTGGGAAAACACCCTGCAAAGGGGTGGATCGGTCTGGTGACCGATCCACGACTTGGGATCGGTCTGGTGATCGGTCCCGGAGAAGTCGCGATTTCAGATTACGCGTTGGGGACTGATCAGGTTGGATCCTGATCGGTCTGAACCCATCTTGATCGGTCTGATGACAGATCAGGAGTCTCTCTGATTGGTCTGGTGACCGATCAGCAGGTGATAGCTTTAATTCAAAAGCGATGTCAGAGCTCTGATCGTGTTCTGATTACTACTGATACGCTACCGATACTTGTTCAGAGTCTTCTGATATTTGATCCTCTGCTTGATTTGTTGTGCTAATGATCTGATTTAGTGTGCAAATGATAGGGATGAATTCAAACACTCAAGGAGGGTCAATGGGAGTCTTTTCTTGAAGCAGGTTTGTCCATTTTCCATCTCAGGTTGCAACGGATGCTGGCGCTGCTGGAGCTGCTGACTGGGGCTTAGCTGAGGGAAGCTCAGGGAGTCCAGGAGAGCTCAGTGGTAGGTGGGCAGTTGCAGCTAAGCAGCTGGTAAGCTGCAATAGAGCGTCTGGTGGCTGGCGATGTGAGCTGGAGAAGCCAAATGCTTAAAAGTGCTGAGAAGTAGAGAAGAGGATAGTCTCTACTTTAGCTACAACTTCTTGATCATGCGACAACTTTGATTCATCTTTTGTGCAAGCAACTGTGAATCTTGAGCTGATACTTGAGGACTTGGAAGAAACAAGGAGCTTGGCGAGTCCATCAGCAAGAAGACACGAAGAAGGAAGTTCTTGCGTGAGATCTGTGCTGAGTGGAGCTCGGTGAGGAGTTCGCTTGTGTTCTTGTAGTTCTAAGTGCTCAGTAAGGTTCCTTCTTGTGTTTCCTGTACTTAATACTTCATTCATCTTGAAACGCTGTGGAGAGGTTACTCCACCGAGAAGGAGGTTGCATTCTATCCGAATTTTCCGAGGCTTGATCTGCCGACGATCAAGGGATCGCCCACCTTAAGGGCACGCCAAGGAGTAGGGGCAAGTTATCCTCGAACCTTGTAAAGGATCCTTGTTGGTGTTTTGGTTTGCTCTTCATTTATGCACATTTATGTTTGTTTTCTTTGTTTCCGCTGCCTAACCTTTGAAGTGCAGAGAAATCTCAAAAACTGCTAAGTTTTAAGTGTCTGGCTACATTCACCCCCCCCCCCTCTCTAGCCATCCAAGCACCAACAAGTGGTATCAGAGCTTGGGGCTCTATTCAAGCGGATTAACAACCGAGAGCTATCAACAATGGCCTTGAGAGAAGGATTTAGCACCACCTGACCTCCTTTCTTCAACGGATCATATTTTCAATATTGGAGGTCGAAGATGGAGTACTATCTCAAGATGTACATCAACACATGGTTCACTGTGAAGGAAGGTTTTTCCCCTCCAAAGGATGATGAAGGATAAGAATTGGAATCTTCACGTTGGTCAGCTGAGCAAACTCGGAAAAGTGAAGCCGATGCGAAGGCGGTGGTGACTTTGCAATGTGGAATGAACAAAGACCAACTAATCAAGGTTGGTCCCTTTACAAGTGCAAAGGATTTGTGGAATAAACTCATCGAACTCCATGAGGGCACCCGAGACTCGAGAATCGCCAAGAGGGACTTGTTCCTCAACCAATTACAAAACCTCTCCATGAAGGAGAGTGAAACGGTGAGTGAACTTCATAGTAGGTTCAAAGAAGTCCTCAACGGTCTTCATTCCATTGATGAAAAGGTCGAGAACCGCGACCTTGTAAGGTATGTGCTAAAAGCTTTTCCAAGGAATGCCTTGTGGTCATCCATGGTGGATGCCTACAAGGTATCTAAGGATTTATCAATTGTAAAACTTGATGACTTATTTTGTGAAATGGAGCTACATGAGATGGCTAACAAAGGCCCCAAGGAGAAGGGGATTGCCCTTGTAGCAGGTGAAAAGACCAAGAAGAAGAAGGAGAAGGAAGTCTCTTCATCTTCATCCTCATCCGAGTCCGAGTCGAATCCGAGGAGGATGGCAGCGGGTCTTCTTCATCCGAGATGGCAAATTTTGTAAGAAGGATGATGAGGAAGAGCCGGCGCTTCAAGGGTAAAGGTAACCCTAGTGAAGTTAAGATTGATAAATCTAACATTACTTGTTATGAGTGTAGCAAGAAAGGGCACTTCAAGAAGGACTGCCCAAAGCTAAAGAAGAAGGAGGAGAAATCAAAGAAGAAGAAGAAGGCCTTGAAGGCCACATGGGATGAATCATCCTCTAGTTCTTCCGAAGAAGAGAAGGAGGAGAAGAGCACACGCCATGTAGCACTCATGGCTATTGAAGGTGAGGAGAGCAGTGATGAATCAACGGACTCCTCAAACACGGCTTCATCATCTTCGGATGATGAAGAGGTAATCACTCCCGAACTAGATAAATGCTATAGAACCATTGCATGTTTGACCGATTTATTGAAAAAGTCAAAAGCAAAAGTTAAATCATTGAAAGTAGAGGTTGAACATTTGAAATCCTCTAAAGATGAGGATATTAATGATTTACATTTAGAAATGTTAGAGGATGAAAACAAATCTTTGAAGAGTGAGGTTGAGAGATTCAAGAGTGTTCTTGAGAAATTCTCAACTAGCTCAAAAACTTTAGATATGATTCTTAATGTATAAAGAGCGGTTTACAATAGGGCCAGTATTGGTTACCGACCCAAAGAACCATCATTTGTCTCCTTGATGTCTAGGACTCATGTGAGATCATCTAAGACACCTAAGGTTCAAAAGAATGTTGTCAAGGCATGGGTGCCTAAGTCTTACATTGTAGATGCCTTAGGTCTCAAGGTTTGGGTACCTAAATCTTCCATTTTTTGCATTGTGTAGGCTTTGATTGAGGGGGAGCATCTATCAACTTGGTTCGTTGATAGTGGGTGCTCCAAACATATGACCGGGGATAGATTATTATTCATTACCCTTCAAAGCAAAAATAGAGGTAATGTTTCCTTTGGTAACAATGGTAGTCTTAAGGTTATAGGGGTAGGAGACATTCAAATATCTAAATGTCTTAGGATTAAAAATGTCCTTCTAATCAAGGGGATGACATTTAATCTCCTAAGTGTCAGTCAATTATGTGATGCGGGTTACACAATTGATTTTCAATCAAGTCAATGTCTAGTTAGACAACATGACACATTTGACACGGTACTAGTAGGCACAAGGATAGATAGCATTTACCAAGTTTCATTTAAAAGTGCTACTAATGCTTTTGTTAAGTGTTTCATGTCAAGAGAAGATGATCTACCCTTTGGCACCGGAGACTAGCACATGTGAACATGAAGAACATTCAAAAATTGGCCAACAAGGGATTAGTTCGTGGCTTACCAAGCATCAAGTATGAAAAGGACAAACTTTGTGATGCATGTCAAATGGGTAAGCAAACGAAATCTGCACATAAAGGTAAAAGCGTTGTAAGTACATCTACCGCTTTAGATTTACTTCATATGGACTTGTTTGATTGTAGCACTATTATATCATTGAATGTTAGTAGATATTGTTTTGTGATCATTGATGATTTTACTAGATATACCTGGACCTATTTTCTAAGTATAAGGATCAAACTTTAGATGTGTTTATTTCATTCTGTAGAAGAGTTGAAAATGAAAAATCATCAACCATTAAAACAATAAGGAGTGATCATGGAGGTGAATTCCAAAATCAAAGATTTTTAGAGTTTTGTCAAGATAGAGGGTATAGACATGAGTTCTCCCCTCCTAGAACACCACAACAAAATGGTGTTGTAGAGAGAAAGAACCGTGTCTTACAAGAGGCTGCACGAAGCATGCTCAATAAGTACTCATTACCGAGTTACTTATGGGCTGAAGCTGTGAACACAGCTTGCTATGTGCAAAATCGAGTCCTCATCCATAGATTTCTAGGAAAGACTCCTCATGAACTTTTGTTTGGAAAACCACCTACAGTTAAACATCTTAGGGTGTTTGGTTATAAGGTGTTTATTCTAAACACCAAAGACCATCTTGGAAAGTTCACAGCAAAAGCTGATGAAGGGATACTGGTCAGGTACTCTCTCGTCAGCAAAGCTTACCGAGTCTATAACAAGAAATCTAGATTGGTTGAAGAGTCTTCTGATGTTGTTTTTGAAGAAATTTCAAAAGCAAATGAACAGCCAGAAGATGTCGAAGGAGTTCAATTCGAACTTAGGAAACTAGGTTTGAATGGAAGTCCAAGTGTTGCAGATGGTGATGAATCTGATGACGGTGAGCCTAGATAACTCATAGATCAGCCGGATCCTGAGGCTGAGCTTGTGTCTAGTGACACCATCCAAGAAGCACCTCCAACACCAAGGCAAACTAGGTTAGCCTCTAGTCATCCCCAAGACCAAATTGTTGGAGACATCCATCATGGGGTTTGGACTAGATCATTCTTTAGGAATGAGGCTAATGAGGTTACTCTAATTTCCGAAATTGAACCTAGAAAAATTGATGAAGCATTAAATGATCCCGATTGGATCATTACCATGCAAGATGAACTAGGTCAATTCAAAAGAAGTCAAGTTTGGGACTTAGTCCCTATACCTAAGATGACCACCATTATTGGAACCAAATGGGTCTTCAAAAATAAACTGAACCATAAGAGAGAAATCGTGAGAAACAAGGCACGCTTAGTAGCCAAGGGCTATAGTCAAGTTGAAGGCCTTGATTACGATGAGACCTATGCTCCCGTGGCATGATTAGAGTCCATTCGACTGATGCTTGCATTTGCAGCACATCGTGGTTTCAAACTTTATCAAATGGATGTCAAATCGGCCTTTCTAAATGGTTTCATAAGAGAAGAGGTCTATGTCGAACAACCTCCGGGGTTTGAGAGTTCCGAATTTCCAAACCACGTGTTCAAGCTCAAAAAGGCGCTCTACGGCCTTAAACAAGCACCCCGAGCTTGGTATGAGCGGTTGTCGACATTTCTAATTGAAAAAGATTTTGTGAGAGGACAAATAGACCCTACTCTATTTCTACGGAGAGATGGTGACGATATATTTGTAGCCCAAGTATATGTCGATGACATAATTTGTGGCTCAAACAATAAGGGCTATTTGAATGAATTTATTGGACACATGGAAAGTGAATTTGAGATGAGTCTAGTGGGAGAGTTGGCTTTCTTCCTTGGACTCGAAATCAAACAAACTCGAGATGGAATCCATGTGCACCAATCAAAATATACTCAAGAGATGCTCCGTAAATTCAACATGAGTGATTCTAAAGAGGTAGCCACTCCCATGGCTACAAACACACGATTAGACAATGATGAGAGTGGTAAACCTGTTGATCTAACTCAATATCGGAGCATGATAGGTAGTTTGCTATATCTCACAGCTAGTCAACCTGATATACTTTTTGTTGTGGGTATGTGCACTAGATATCAAGTTTGTGCCAAGTAATCTCATTTAATTACTGTTAAACGAATTTTGAGATACCTTAAGGGCACAATTGGAGTTGGTCATTGGTACCCCCGTACCGAGTCTTTTGACCTAATTGGCTATAACGATTCCGACTATGTTGGGTGCAAGTTGGATCGGAAGAGCACGAGTGGGGGTTGCTAATTCTTAGGTTCATCATTGGTTAGTTGGTCAAGTCGAAAGCAACATTGTGTTGTTCTCTCCACGACCGAGGTAGAATATATCGCTATGGGAGAGAATGTCTCACAATTGTTGTGGATGATTCATACTCTAGAGGACTATGGATTAACCTATAAGGGTGTGCAAGTGTTGTGTGACAACATTAGCATAATAAACCTAACCAAGAATCCAGTCCATCATTCTAGGACCAAGCATATTGAAGTGTGTCACCACTTCATTAGAGATCATGTTGCTAGAGGAGATATTGTACTCTCACATGTTGAGTCCAAATCAAATCTAGCGGACATTTTCACTAAACCACTCCCCGAGAATGAATTTAGGGTGCGCTTGGTTCAAACGGAGGAATGGGAATGAGAATGGGATTGATTGAGGTGGGGAATGGGAATGGGTATGATTGATTACAAAGTGGTGTTTGGTTAGGACTGTGTAAACATTACCATTACCATTGATGGTGTTGGGTTTACCTATAAAGAAATCAATATTAATATCTCATCTCATTCATTACATATAATATTCTATTTAATTAAAAATATAAACTGTATTCTGCTAGCTGGCGCTTGGGGTTTTTCATTCCCCCCAAAATGGGGTGGAATGAATGAATACATCAAATAGCGTAATCAAAACACTGTTCCGTAATTATACCATTGAACCAAACGGACGGATTGATTTCCTTTCCCTTTGCAGAGCTCAAATACCACGTACCAAGCGCCTCCTTAGTTTCTTAAGAAGAAAATTGGGAATGTGTCGTGCTTCATAGAATTAACAGCATTTAAAACCCTTCATGATCAATTCAAATTGTTGGGAACAATTGGGTAACATGGGGACATCTTACATAAACTATAAGGTTTAACAAAATACTTTTGTTTGCTAGAAATGGGGTGAGAAGCTAGGATCAACCTAATTACTCAAAATGTTAATGCATCCCTTGAGAAATTGGGTTGGCGAGACAATAATCACTAAGTTGACCAAGTATGGGGAAACCAATGCATAACATATGTGTACTTGGCTCCATGATCATACTTGGACATTCCAATCAAGGAAACTTGATTGGAGACTTTATATTGATACAAACTTGGGTGAAAATTGATTGAAAGTTTGTGATTGAGTATGACTTCACTTGGGTAGAGCAAATTGATTTGTCATAACCATAAGGACCTTTGATCCGTGTTAAAGGATCAATTATAGACAAGGGATCACTTCCAAGACCGATAATTTTCATCTGATCTTATCAGAAATCGATAGGAAGTCTGAAACTGAAATTTCAGATCGTATCAGAAAAATTCCTAGAGCCTGATCGGTCACCGGACCGATCAAGCTGTTTCGCATTTTATCACAGAAATCTCTCTGTGTTGGCCTAGATCAGTCCACAGACCGATCTGGCTCACTGTGTGGATCGGTCCACCGACCGATCAGGAGGCCCACGAAAAATCGCACAAACTCACTGTTCGCTTCCTGATCGATCAGCCGATCGATCAGGAGTCTGCCTGATCGGTCACCCAACCGATCAGGACCAGGCCAGACTGAGCAGGCTGGGGCCTGATCGGTCTAGACGCTCTCAGATCGAACGGTGATCCGTTCGATCACATTAAATTACGGTTGGTGGACCGATCCACCAACCTATTAACTCCCTCTAAACCTTACCTTCCCAAGCCCTAGTGCCGAAACCCCTCGTCCTTCTCTTGCGCGTGAGTTCCTCTTCTCCCCGTGCGTGTGAGTTCTTCTTCCTGCTGTTGGTGTTCTCAGCAACTCCTAGCTGCGAGCTCGTGTCCCTGCAACTCTTGGTCGTGATCTTTTCTCTGCGTGCGACCTTGCAAGTGTTCTCTTCTTCAACCTGACCAGATCTTCTTCGACTAACCTTCATGGCACCTAAGTAAGCTTGCGTTAAGATTATTTCTTTTCGGCTTAGATCATAACTTTGTAATGTTTAGCCTAACCATGTTTTCTCTTATTGTGGTTTCTTTTTGTGGTGTGATCTTTTCCCTACCGTGACCTTCCCGTGATCAACATTTTCTTACAAATGCTTGTGTTATCATTCTCATAATCAATTCTGCCGTGGCATTAATTTCCTATCCTTTCCTTGTGTCATCGATTACATGATTAACCTCTATTGATTATAACCTCACTTCATTTGATCCAATCTATTGCCATGATTTTATTTCCAACCCTTAGGAAATCTCCTAAAGGCAAAGGGCCGACTGAGGGCACCTCACAATCCAGAGCTCCCTCATCCCCTTCAAGACCTCAACCACCCCCTCATACAAGATTTTAAAATGTCCATTATGCACTAGCCTTTGAATATCACACTTTCAAACTCATGCCCTGTCGAACTGTGGACAGAGCATTCGTTTATGACCTTTGTCCATCGGTACGACATATCATCGAGCATTACGGACATCAATCCATTCTCTTTCACGAGCGGTAGATCAACTTTGACTTAGTCTCCAAATTTTATAACAACATGGTCAGTGGAGCGGGTTCAGGGTATAGGACCCGTGTTGCCGGCATCAACCTCAATTTTGATCGATCAGCTTTTACTGCCTTCCTTGATTGTCGACGTTCGGATAATGATTTTACTCTCTACCCTTTTCTTCCGAATCCTCTACTGGTTCCCTTTGATGGAGTCATACCTGACTCTATCCATGAGTACTTTTTCGATCATCCCAGGTCAAGGGATCTCGATGAGGCTGCCAGTGATTTCCCCACATTTGCTGCCCTTAGGCTTTCCCCCACTGATTATGTCCTGTTTAAGATTATCACTAACTGCCTGATACCTATTACCTCTAAGCCTCTTTCTGAAATTCGTTCATTTCACTGCTTGATGTTGTACGGGATGGATCAACGGTTAGACTTTGACATTATGACCACCATCTACTTCTCCATTATCACCTACAGTCAGATCTACAGTCAGACGGTTTACATGCCTTTTGGCCATATCATTACCACTTGACTCCATTCGGTCGGTATTGACGTATCACAGGGCAGAATCGTGTCGATGATTTGGCAGGATTGCCAACTTGACCGACACACATTGGCTTAGTCTGGCATTGTTGTCGGACCATAGGGGATGAGGTGGAAGGATAGGAGAGGTGTAGGGGAGTTACCGAGAGCAGCCCATGATTAAATGTATCAGGAGCCGCCCGCTGCTGTAGAGGGCTACTATGAGTCAGATCCTGACCTTCGCTGGCAGATTGCCGAGCTGGAGCAGACAATCCAGCATGGTCTGCATGTCTCAAAGCTCTGGAGACAAGAGGTTTGATCTGAGTTTCAGTCTTTCGACCGCAGACTACACGCGTTAGAATCCGACGTTTCTGGGATTCGCTCTCGGCAGGAGACATGGCATGAGGAGTGGCACAGTTGGGCAGCTGGTCATCCGTACCAGCCTTCATCCTCTGGAGCGGCGCCTTCCAGTAGCACTGCACCGGGGAGCTTTATATATATTGATGATATATCTGATGACGACCCTGCTGAGGATTGATTTGATCTTGGTTTCATGATGTGTGATGACTGTTTTGACTTGATGGCGATATGTCTATGTTTTGACTATCATGTTTTGGTGCTGTACTTGACTATATTTTTGATGCGGTGTTATGCATCAAACTCTATGACTGATTCCCTTGTATGCTTTGCCATATTATGCTTATTGCTAGTTCATATGTTTGTTCATATGTTTGATATCTTCATGTATGCCTTGCTATATTATGCATTGCTATGCTTATTCTTACTCCATGTTCATATGGTACATATGACTGTTTTGCCATGCTTTATATTTGTCATATGGTTTCATATGCTTTCAAAATTCAATCATACCTTTGTTGTTTTGGGATAACCCCTAGGATTGAGGGGGAGGTTTTATTTTTAAACTTAGCAACCCCTCTAGACCCTTTTCGGTGTTTGACAAAGGGGGAGAGTGTGGTTAGTTAAGTGTAGGACGATTACAAGCTTAATTATTGTAGGGGGAGGATCCTGATTCCCCTATGAGTGTGAAATTTGCAACTATTGATTTCAAATCCCTAAACTTAAAATCGGGTTGTCAAACAATAAAAAGGGAGAGATAGTTGATGCAGTCTGACCCTGATTGTTGTTTTAGTATTGACACCGATTTTAGTTTAGGTTGATGAGATGATTATGATTAAGTCCTGGTCATGGACTAGGCATACCTAGTGGGACTAGGTTTGATGAAAGCCTGGCTTGGAGGGTCAGGTCCTAGCTTGAGAAGCTAGGTTGATGAAAACCTGGCTTGGAGGGTCAGGTCCTAGCTTGAGAAGCTAGGTTGATAAAAGTCCTAACTTGGAGGGCTAGGTGTGAAAAAGTCCTAGCTTGGAGGGCTAGGTGTGAAAAAGTCCAAGCTTGGAGGGCTAGGTGTGAAAAGTCCTAACTTGGAGGGTTAGGTGTGAAAATTCCTAACTCGGAGGGTTAGGTGATTGGAAATCCCGGTGAGTGAAGCCGGATCCTAGTGAGTAAAGCCAGGTTGACTGATGTCCCGGTGAATGAAGCTAGGCACGGTGTCTTGGTCCGGGGGACTAAGAACGAGTCAGAGAAGGGCTGGAGGCTTGTTCTCATGACTTGGAGTGGTTTTGACCTTGCCTGGTTTGGTCTGGTGACCGATCAGGGAAGTTGGCATGAAGTTCTTGTAGGATCGGGTCGACCGGCTAGAGGGGGGTGAATAGATGGTTAATGAAAAATAAGCACTAACACTCGTCTTTAATAAAAATAAACTTGGTTGCAACAGAGTCGTTGCTTCCAAGGCAGTTGATGCTCAAACAGAAACTCCTTAAGGCGGAGAAGCCTTTACAGTTGTAGCACAGAGAAAGCTTAGAGAGAAAGAGAGTTTACAACTCAATTGATTGAATTTATGAATCTAAATCTCTAAGCCTATTTATAGGTTGAGTGATATGATCTTGATCGTTGATACAAGATTGAGTTGTATCTTGATCGTAGATCTAAGATTATCTCAACCAAATTTTGAACTCTAATTAGAAGAGATAAAATTAAAAGCTTTAATTTTGAACGTTGCTTTTGAACGTTGCTTTTAAACGTTCCTTTTGAACGTTGCTTTGATTAAAAGCTTTGAATTAAAGCAACGTTCAAAAGCTTTTAAAAAAAATCTTTGATTAAAGCAACGTTCACGCTTTTAATTAAAAAGCTTTAACAAGCTTTAATTAAAAGCTTTAAAACGTTTTAATAAAAGCTATAATCAACTTTTAATTAAAAGCTTTAATAAAAGCTATAATCGACTTTTAATTAAAACTTGTTAATTAAAAGATTAAATTAAAAGCTTTTATAAAAGACGTTCGTAAGTAGATCTTCTAGGTGATTTCTGACCAACTGGAATTAGGCTCACCCGAACCCGACTCCAGCCTTTCGCCCCTCGAGCGTCCTTCCTCCCGGCTTCTCGTCCCTCGGACACCGCGCACGTCCTTCTCGCTCCACCGGTGTACTCTTCCGCAGCTTCCGCGTCCCTCGGATTGCACTGAGCCCGTCGGCTCACTTCCCCGCGCAATCCTTCTCGTCCACTGCGTCTTTCGCTTGACTTCCTCCGTACCTAAGTTCCTGCACACTTAGCAGAGGGATTAAAACCAACCAGGACCTAACTAACTTGGTGGATCACATCAAAACTAACCAGGGCACCAACAATCTCCCCCTTTTTTATGTGTATCAATCCAAGTTCAATTAGGGTTAAACCAAAAAATAAGGAATTTAGTAAAACTAAATTAAGCAGTTAAGCATAGAAAAAAAATATTGCAATCAATAATCACAACCTCCCCCTAAACTTAAGCTACTCTCCCCCTTTGATCACAGCAAAAAATGGGGCACAAAAAATAGGGAAAGGAAAAAATATGATTAGAACTTAGAAAAATGTGAAATATTTTTTTTTATAGCCGTGAATAGATTAAGTGCATATCACCGAAAGTTAATTTTTGAATAAAAAATTTTCAAATATTTTTTAAAATTAAAAAATACGAATTTCAATTAAAAATTTATAGAAATTAATTCGTCCATTGGAAAATTTTAAAAAATTTTGTACAGGTGGAAGATAAAATTATTGCTTTTTACAAAAATTTCCAAATTAACATCTATTTTGTATATTCAAAAATAAATCATATAGTGGCAGAATAAAAAATTCAACGATATATTTTTAAAATTCAAAAATCTCATAAAATGTGTTAATCTATTTCTAATTTTGTATGAAAAATTATGCAGTAATAGAAAACTAATTCAAAATCGATTTTGGTATCCAAAATAGATTTCTATCGACAGGATTAACTAAAAATTTGGATGGAATGTAATTCTTTGACACATTTTTAAATTGGCCTTTATGGTTTTTAAAATACCAATTCAACTTTTCAGGATAACTATTTTTCTTGTGTCGCAAACAAACAATGTCACATTCTAATTTCTCAACTAAATTTTTCAGATCAATATTTTCAATTTTTAATTTAGAATTTTCTTTTTCTAATCTGCAATTAGATTTGAGCAAGGCTTTAACACCAGCATACAATTGATCATAAGGAAGAAAACAAACCTCACATACCGGATCGCTTTCGAAAAGCGAGGTTCCTTCTTCGTTGTCGCTTTCTGATGTCGCTCCCCCTTCAACACTGCTCCCCTCTTGATGACTTGCCATCAGCACAAGTCCCGTGTACTCTTGAACTTCTGATTCGTCCGACGAGGTCTCGTCCCAGGTGGCCTTCAATGCCTTCTTTTTCTTTGGCTGGTTTTTGATTTTGGGACACTGATCTTTTAGGTGTCCCTCCTCGTTGCAGTTGTAGCATCGGACAGTTCGTTTCTTCGGAGACCGCCTTTTCTTCTGCATTCTCGAAAAGTTATTAGCTTTAAAAAAACTTTTAAACGAACTTACTATTTGCGTTGTCTCGTCGTCCGTCGAGGATTCTAACTCCTTCTCCGTTCTCCTTGTGTTTAGGGCCAGATTCTTCGTCTTTCTAGATCCTGCCCACCGAGATTCATGTAATTCGAAAATGGAAAACATTTCATCTAATGTACTTACCTCTAAATCTTTGGAGATGTAATAAGCGTCGACGATTGAGCTCCACTCCTGGGTCCTTGGGAAGGCGTTGAGGGCGTATCGAATGGAGTCGTGATTACTTACCGATTCGCCGAGTTGGGTGAGTCCAGAGATTAGCTCCTTTATTTTGGCATGAAGTTCAACCACCGTTTCTCCTTCCTTCATTGGCAGGTTTATCAGCTGGTTCCGGAGGAGATCCTTTCTTGCTGATTTGGCTTCAGAGGTACCCTCATGAAGTTCTAGGAACTTCTCCCATAATTCTTTTGCAGAGTGGTAGTTGCCGATCCGGTTTACCTCTTGAGTAGGCAAGACTGTTAGGAGGTGGAACTCGGCCTTACCATTGGCAACAGATTCCAACTGCTCCTTCTTATTCCACAAGCTTTCTTCTTTTTCATCCCCGTTCGCATCTTTAGGAACAGCAAAACCATATTTTATTGATAAAAGAATATCAAAATCTGTACGAAAAAATACCTCCATTTTTTTCTTCCAGACGGTGAAATCCCCTTCGAATTTAGGTGGATGAATGTGCGCGCCGGCCATCGTCTTGTTGCTTTCTCAGGCGATTAGTCCTTCAAAAGCGAACCGGCTCTGATACCACTTGTAGGATCGGGTCGACCGGCTAGAGGGGGGGTGAATAGACGGTTTATGAAAAATAAGCACTAACACTCGTCTTTAATAAAAATAAACTTGGTTGCAACAGAGTCGTTGCTTCCAAGGCAGTTGATGCTGTAACACCCCAATTTTTACAATCCTGAATACCTGGGGAATTGTTTAAAGTTCGGGACGAACTTTCTATAAGAAAGGGAGGATTGTAACACCCCAAATTTGTCAATGTAAAATCATGACAATGTATGAAAACGGTTACAATGAAATGATATAAATTTCATGCAATCACATGCTATAAAATGTTATGAATGCATGAAATATTATATGCATAAAATATTATATGCATGAAATATTATTATCATGAAATATTAGCATGAAATATTATATTCATGAAAATGGAATATTAAAAATATTATGAAATAATATTTTTGGGATATTATGAAATATTCTGAATTCATAAAATATTATTCATATTATGAAATTTCATGATGGGCTTGGTTTATTGGGCTTGGAAATGAATGATGCTAAAAAGAAAGTGCAAAGTGGAGGAAGCAAGGATTGAACCTTGGACCTCCTAGTTGCACTCACCATGTCATAACCAATGAACCAAGCAATATTTCATGTAGAAGGAGAAAGGAACATGCTTGTTAAGTGGGTAAGAGTGAAGAGACATGTCCTTTCATGAGAAAAGTATAAATAGGTGGAAGTTGGAATAACTTCCATTTCTTTTCTTCTTCCTCTTCACTTCTCCCAACCGAAACCTCTCTTCTCCCTTCTTCCAATTTTCGAAAACCTTAGGCAAGGGTTCTAACCCTAGGGCAACTACAAGAGGAAAGCCAAGTGTCCTTGCTTCTACCAAGACCAAGGGACTCTAGAGAAAAGATTTGGAAGGAAAAGGTTTTCACATACCCTCCAAGTGTAGGGCACCCTACGATTTCAAGAAGGCGAAATTTCCAGCGCTAGGATGTAAGAATCCTCTCGCCTGCAGTATAATGGTTTATGTATGATTTCCTTGTGTTCTTGTTTTGAAAAAATGGGAGTTCTCCCTTATACAAACTTTCGGCCACCTCTAGTAAGGGGGTCCAAGAGAAGGTGTTTGATCACGCCTTGATGCATGCTAGTACCCCTAGGGATTTTATACATATATGTGTTGTTTCCAAATTTTTGGAAGGACAAAAGTTAGGGTTTGATACCCTACAAACTTTCGGCCACCACCCATTTATGGGCCTTGGTTGCTTCTTGATGCATGAGGATATCCCTAAGAGCTTAGGGTATGAATTTAGGTTACTTTGCCATCATGTGTGATAACAAGAATTAGGGTTTTGGTGCCCTACCATTTTCGGCCAAGGAAGAAAAGTTAGGGTTTTGGTGTGGCTTGCTACCTTATTGTGTTCCTATGATTAGAATGGTAGATAAAATGTTGTATATATATGTGTGTGGTTTTGTGAATGATGACTTGTCCAAAAACCCTAGAAACCCCCCACTCTACCATTCGGCCATCCCTTGTAATTTAGGGTTAGTGGATGCTAATCCCACTTTGAGATATAAACCTTGTTCAATTGGTAACATGAAAGGTACTTGAGGTGTTTGTAGAAATGTTTGAATGAATGCTTACTTGGAAAACCAACTCCTCTTTACTTGTGACTTTCGGCCAACCCTAGTTCTAGGGTTGGGAAGTACCTAATGAGACCATGAAGCATGCTATTACATATGTGATATGTGTATAAATTATGTGACCTATCTTGTTAGGTATAAAAGCATGCCTTATAGCCCATGGGGCACTCTTATGACATGAATATGATGTGATTGAGATGTGGATGATAATATGCATAAAAAGGTTACTCTATTAAAACTGGGATCAAGAGCACCCGAATGCGTGGTGTGTCCCTGGGGGATCAAGAGCACCCGAAGGCGTGGTGTGTCCCTTTGAGAAGTGATTAAAGAGTACCTTTAGGCATATACATATATGAGTAATTGCATGATAAATTATTTTACTTTGGAAAGTTGTCTACCCGACTCGGAAGGGGGTCGTTAAACAAATCCAATGAGCATGTTAAGGTCATGGCATTGGTAGGACGGAAGGGTCCTGCTCTAATTAGATTGGTGGCTCGCTACCCCAATTTATTAGGGAACGCGCATGATGATGTGGTACGACAACTGGGCCCTGGATTATGATATGTTATTTTGAAGTACTTACCATTATGGAACTTTTGAAAAACATACTTTTCTCATCATGTGATAATATTGTTCTGTAAGTACTTAGAGATAAATTGATGTGATGTTTATGATGCTTTGATGAGATGCTTATGATGCTGATAATTCTATCTGATTACTGTGTACATGATACGATGTATTGATATGGATTTTGCGAGTAGGCCCGGATTCTTACTAAGCATGTTTTGCTTACTAGTTCCTGTTATTTTTCTTATGCTGCAGATAGCGGTAAGAAATACTCGAACTAAAGGAAGAGGCAGAGGGAAGGTTGGAGGATGTGTGTGGTGATGGCTCGGGAAAGGATGAAAGATTCTATCTACCTTAGTTTGTCTAGAATCTAACTGCTTCCTATGAAAGATTGAAATTGTTTTGCTATACTCTGATTGTATGATGACTGTGACTACTCTACTATTAGAGATATGAAACCTAAACCATGTTAGCTAATACTATCCTTAATGTCTAATTCCTATAGTATGCATGCCAGTAAAATGCTAGATGTTAATACTTCCGGTTGCTTATAAATGCTTCTTATGTATATGCTTCTTTTGCATGTGTCTAAGACTAGATAACTCTTGCTATATGCTTATTTGAGATTTCCTGCTATAGTGTGTTAAATGCTTTCCATATTAGGTTATAAATGCATGTAGATATAAATGAATTATTTGATTGGAAAAACCTTGTTTGGTAATTTAGTGTTCAATAAGCATGCTTATTACTAGTTCATGTATTGTAACTGGTTACTTTGGATATATGATATGAATGTGTGGACCCGTAACCCCGCCTTTAGGGTAGATATAAGGTCGGGCGTTACAGATGCTCTAACAGAAACTCCTTAAGGCGGAGAAGCCTTTACAGTTGTAGCACAGAGAAAGCTTAGAAAGAAAGAGAGTTTACAACTCAATTGATTGAATTTATGAATCTAAATCTCTAAGCCTATTTATAGGTTGAGTGATATGATCTTGATCGTTGATACAAGATTGAGTTGTATCTTGATCGTAGATCTAAGATTATCTCAACCAAATTTTGAACTCTAATTAGAAGAGATAAAATTAAAATCTTTAATTTTGAACGTTACTTTTGAACGTTGCTTTTAAACGTTCCTTTTGAACGTTGCTTTGATTAAAAGCTTTGAATTAAAGCAACGTTCAAAAGCTTTTAAAAAAAAGCTTTGATTTAAGCAACGTTCACGCTTTTAATTAAAAAGCTTTAACAAGCTTTAAAACATTTTAATAAAAGCTATAATCAGCTTTTAATTAAAAGCTTTAATAAAAGCTATAATCGACTTTTAATTAAATTTGTTAATTAAAAGATTAAATTAAAAGCTTTTATAAAAGACGTTCGTAAGTAGATCTTCTAGGTGATTTCTGACCAACTGGAATTAGGCTCACCCGAACCCGACTCCAGCCTTTCGCCCCTCGAGCGTCCTTCCTCCCGGCTTCTCGTCCCTCGGACACCGCGCACGTCCTTCTCGCTCCACCGGTGTACTCTTCCGCAGCTTCCGCGTCCCTCGGATTGCACTAAGCCCGTCGGCTCACTTCCCCGTGCAATCCTTCTCATCCACTGCGTCTTACGCTTGACTTCCTCCGTACCTAAGTTCCTGCACACTTAGCAGAGGGATTAAAACCAACCAAGACCTAACTAACTTGGTGGATCACATCAAAACTAACCAGGGCACCAACAGTTCCCTCGTGGATCGGTCTGATGATCGATCCAGCTGTGTCTGATCGGTCTGGTGACCCATCAGGGTGCACACAGTGAGTTTAGAACTCTACTGATCGGCTCCTGATCGATCTGGTGACCGATCAGGGAGCATACAGTGAGTTTGGGAACTCTACTGATCGGCTCCTGATCGGTCTGGTGACCGATCTGGGATACTATTCAGATCGTTCTGGTGAACGATCAAGTGTTGTGGACTCCTCCTTATAACCGATCAGGCTGGAGCCTGATCGGTCGGAGGGTGGCCTGATCGGTCACCAGTTCGATCAGGCCACACCCTGATCGGTCTGGGGACCGATCAGGAGGGTTGGACTGAAGCTGGGAAAACACCCTGCAAAGGGGTGGATCGGTCTGGTGACCGATCCACGACTTGGGATCGGTCTGGTGATCGGTCCCGGAGAAGTCGCGATTTCAGATTACGCATTGGGGACTGATCAGGTTGGATCCTGATCGGTCTGAACCCATCTTGATCGGTCTGGTGACAGATCAGGAGTCTCTCTGATCGGTCTGGTGACCGATCAGCAGCTGACAGCTTTAATTCAAAAGCGATGTCAGAGCTCTGATCGTGTTCTGATTACTACTGATACACTACCGATACTTGTTCAGAGTCTTCTGATATTTGATCCTCTGCTTGATTTGTTGTGCTAATGATCTGATTTAGTGTGCAGATGATAGGGATGAATTCAAACACTCAAGGAGGGTTAATGGGAGTCTTTTCTTGGAGCAGGTTTGTCCATTTTCCATCTCAGGTTACAACGGATGCTGGCGCTGCTGGAGCTGCTGACTGGGGCTTAGCTGAGGGAAGCTCAGGGAGTCCAGGAGAGCTCAGTGGTAGGTGGGCAGTTGCAGCTGAGCAGCTGGTAAGCTGCAATAAAGCGTCTGGTGGCTGGCGATGTGAGCTGGAGAAGCCAGATGCTTAAAAGTGTTGAGAAGCGGAGAAGAGGATAGTCTCTGCTTTAGCTACAACTTCTTGATCTTGGGACAACTTTGATCCATCTTTTGTGCAAGCAACTGTGAATCTTGAGCTGATACTTGAGGACTTGAAAGAAATAAGGAGCTTGGCGAGTCCATCAGCAAGAAGACACGAAGAAGGAAGTTCTTGCGTGAGATCTGTGCTGAGTGGAGCTCGGTGAGGAGTTCGCTTGTGTTCTTGCAGTTCTAAGTGCTCAGTAAGGTTCCTTCTTGTGTTTCCTGTACTTAATACTTCATTCATCTTGAAACGCTGTGGAGAGGTTACTCCACCGAGAAGGAGGTTGCATTCTATCCGGATTTTTCGAGGCTTGATCTGCCGACGATCAAGGGATCGCCCACCTTAAGGGCACGCCAAGGAGTAGGGGCAAGTTATCCCCGAACCTTGTAAACGATCCTTGCTAGCGTTTTGGTTTGCTCTTCATTTCTGCATATTTCTGTTTGTTTTCTTTGTTTCCGCTGCCTAACCTCTGAAGTGCAGAGAAATCTCAAAAACTACTAAGTTTTAAGTGTTTGGCTACATTCACCCCCCCCTCTCTAGCCATCCAAGCACCAACATGATGTTCTCGTGTCGTGCCACTTGGCATGGAACAGTGTAACAACTGAATTTCAACGAACAACATACAATGTTGAGTGTCAATTTACAAACACAACAACACTATATTTTTATGATCAAAACTTAGACATGCCAACTTATTTACAAACCTATTTGAAACCTACGTCAGACTTAGCTTACTTGGATCTGAGAAAAATCTCCAACACTAGGAAGAGTTTAATTTACACAATGAAGTATATGTTTTGTCACAACTATTTTTCTTAAGATACAAGATATGAAAGTGACAACACTAAACAAAACTATTTTTATTACAATACAATGAATGTTTTTTTACAATACTATGAATAATTAATCTAATATTTTACAGAATATGTCTCTCAAAATTAATAGTATTATATCAAATCTAATTTTTTTTATGTGTCCTTGTTTGAAGTGTATCTTCTGATCATATAGGAGACATCGAATGTATTACATCACAAAGAAGTCACAATCCACACTGTAAATAACATCAGCAATTTAAATTGCCATATATTTTATAAACAAATTTTTTATTAAAACTCTTTCTCATTTACTTACCTAGTTTCTTGATATGGATAATTTACTATCAGAGAGACTCATTGGTCCAAGGGATGATGACTTTCTAAATATAAATGAATAGCCGCAAGTTTCTCATGAATATATTGTTTTAAATCCGTACCTATAATAATGAACATGAAATTAAAATTATACATCAACGATAAGTTATACTAAATTAATAACAAAGAAATGAATAATGGATGCTCACCACTTATTCAAATTTATATTTATCTTTACGACCATTTATAAGAGAATTATAATGATTGAAAGTCATTACTTTTGTTTCCACCAATAACAAGTGAAAGTGTGCATTATCACTACACAAAGGTATTAAAATATACCTAAACCCTTCATCTGTCATATCTGTCTTCATCACTTATTGCAAGGCAAATTTTCTTGAGGATTTTATTGATGACTACAAATATGCAAAGATAAACATATTTAACCAAATAATAAAATATATTCTGATAGCATATATTCTCAAGTCATTTAGATTTCTTATTGTGAACAATATATTGACTTGTTGTATGTCCTACCAGACGTCGATGCCCCCCTAAACAAACTTTTACAGTAGACATCAAATACGTCATCTTTTGTAAAAACATCTCCTTTTAGAACAAATAAGAAGGAATGCATATGTAATTCAAATAGTGGTTTCTCCCAAAGTAATTCAGTTATAAATCTACAAAGCTAATCATATCCTATAAATTTAGAAAATATATTAAAGAAAAAAAACACTTATCTTAACAAATCAGAAAATTAAATAAACTATATGTACTAACATACTTTAGGTTTTCCAATTCATTAGGCAAATAAGCCACATCTTCATCTTAAGTTTTCTTTTATGAAGTCCTAAATTGCTTATTAACAAACTATAACCATAGACATAAACATCAATTAATTAATGAATAAAATCAAACAACTAAAATTATTTTATATGCAAATAAAACACATACGGTAATGACTTATTTCCTCATTTTGTGAAGTTTGGCAATCCTATTTGTTTCCTCCTCTACCTCTTTTTCGGTCTTGACTTTCGATAAAGCAACGATGTCTCTTTCTTCATCCATATTATCCCATCAATTTTTCCTTTTCCCTTGTCTACACAATCAGGTTCTTGTACAAATTTTTTACGTTGTCCTTCGCATATTTGTGTCTTGCTCTGCTCCCCCTTAGGCAATAGCTGGATCCACAATGAATTATCAATTAGAGTATCCCTGTAATCATACCGACTTCGGTTACATCCTCTCCTACTCCTTGTTCTACAAGCTACTGGTTCAAGATGAGGATTGATTACAGGATCGCTTGATTGAGCCTCCATGCCTTTATTTTCAATTATTGTAAGTAATTCTTTTACCCTTTCATTTAGACACATGTTCTCCAATGATAACTCTTTGATTCGATTTTCTTTAATAATACAATTACAACATTCCTTATTACTTTGCCTTTCGGCTTTTGTGCCATCTACTTGTGATGTCTCCATTGTGTGTGGAATGTCATCACCGATATCAAGGTTCTCAACCAATATTTTTTTCATTTTGGGTAGGATTAGTTCATTCATAATCTATCAAATAACAAGTAAACAAATATTCAAAACTCCATATAAACTTAAATTAGAGGACAATTTTGAATATTTACCTCTTCAGATGAGACTTGGTTAACCAAGGCCCTCACCTTACTAATATGTGAAGGAATATTCCTCCACTTGTTTATTTGGGCTCCTTTAATATTGTATGGTTTTTGAATTAGAACATGCTACAAAAACTATACCTAATTTAGTATACCAAGTGTTACTTATTTATAAATGCCCGTAAAATATTATAAAATTTAACATCAAAAATAAACTTATTGCTAAAAGACCATCAAATCTCTTTAAGTAAGGGAGGGTGGTGTTGATGTGATATCTCTGAGATGAAAATATATCCCCAATTTCAGGTAATTATGGAGCCATAAATTAATAGATGACTTCAACCCAGTTGAATCTAATAAGATTGTCATAATCATTTATTATATCTACAAGACCTAAAGAATTCTTATACGCATTAGATGAAAACAAGACACAAATAAATATATATACAAAATGTAAAATTTATAAAATAATACACAATCATCATCTAGTTCAACACTATTGACATAATATTTAAGCAACTCCTCAATTCTTATTCTGGTAGGTTATTTTTCTTTCAAAAAGTAAGTAAGATAGATGTCACCTGATGGTTTAGTTGAATTGATAGGAACCAAAATACCTCGGTCTATAATACCAAGTAACAAAGAAGCATTTCTTCTAGTGAACTCAATCGGTACACTTGAAAAAACTTAAATGATTAGTTATCTTCGACAAGATAAGCTTCATATGGGATCATTTCAAGCCTAAAGAGGACCTAAAATAAGATCATATCAGGCTCAAAGAGGGCCTAATATGGAATCATTTCAGGCCCACATTGAACCCTTTATATCCCTATTTCGTCTTATTACTTAATACTTTGTGTTTAAAATTCACAACTATAAGTTGTAGCAGAGAATCTAAAGATTTGGGAAGTTGAATACTAATTTTGAAATATATTGACAAATATTCTACGGATATGCTACATTTCTTGTATGTCTAAGAAAACATTGAAAGGAGATTGTTTGATTTTCGCTATGTGTCGATCAAGTAAACTTGTGGATGCTTGAAAAAAATTGTTAAAGAGACTTAAAATACTGCACGAATGCAATTTTTATCCAATGTCATTTGAAACCTACAAGTTATAAACATTAAAAATTTATTAAGAACCAAACTCAAACTTGTTGAGCTTTTCCAAATCAAAATATAATTTTTTTAATATATCCAGCAATAATGTTGTATTGACCTAATAAGCTGCGATGAATATCTAAGAAGGTAAGCATGTCGATGATATCATACATACCTTTGTGGATAATTGTAAAGAAGAGCCTGAAACACCCGCAATAATTTTTTCTGCCATTATGAAAGGAGTGTATTACCAAAAACCCTAAACGCTTCACTGGAGAGAGTCAATCAGTGTGGATTTTCATGGAAACCGTTAACGTCGTTTGAGAGATACACAAAGAGACTTCCGTAATATTTGGGTGGGGGGATGACCTCATGACTAAAATAGAGCTACAGATTTTTGCCAACGAAGAGATAAGTAAAGGATTACCCGTGCTTAGAGAGGGAAAGGAGAAAGGAGAAATATTTTGACTCAATCATCATCCGAATCATCAAATTTTATTTTAACATCAAAACTAATAAAAAGTGGTCTGAATATCTTGAAAAAGTAAAGTTTGGAAATGGGAGGTTAGCTAGAAGGGTAGAAGGGGAATAGAAAAATTTGTTTAACTCATTTGGTAAAAATAAAATACTAGTATGCCTTTTGGTAAGCAATATACCATATGGGTCTTTTAATAAATTATGGAAAAAATAAATTATAAAATCAATCTATAATCGTTAAAAAAAATCTTTTCAGTTGGGAAATATATTTGGATTTTTAATTCATTCTGCGCCACAGGTCAATGGCCTAGATAGATAGATACGCACAGTCTGAATTTCTGTCCCAGCCAAGTTGACTACTGGCCCAGTGGATGACTTTGACTTTGGAGACAACAATAAAATTAAAAAAATATACTTCTTAAAGACGCCAGTAATGCTGATTATGCAGTTGCTTGTGCGATCTTTCCCTTTCGTCCTTCCAGCCATCGAAGCCCTCGCTACTCCAAGAAAAAAAGTAAACAACTGAGCTCTCGTTTCGTCTTTTTTCTCTCTGGACATTTAGACAATCTTTAGGTCTTTCTCTGCTTCAGATCCATGGAGAAATTCTGGTTTTACTAACTTACAGAAGTTCTTGATCTCTCGCTTTGAAGATGTTGAAGGTCTGGTAAGAGCAAGAACATTGCACAAGTAAGTCTTCTGGGAAAATAGTCCTTTTTTTTCCTTACTATTTGTATCCTTAGTAATGACAATGGTCCTGAAAGAGATTTCATTTTAAGAGATTGAAAAGAGTACTATCTCGAAAGATTATATAGATCTGTCCTTGGTTAATTTATTTCTTTAGAGAAAAATTCCATTTTTTTCATATTTGAATTGAAAACTGCAAGCTCTTCCCTTCCAAATCAGATTGAAACATGCACACCATTGATGGATTTTGTATCCTTAATATGACATGTTTGTTAGAGATTCAATTTTGTACACTGAAGTTATGGTTTTACTTGTGTGATCAATAGGAGCTGGATAAAACATTGTATGCTGAAGCTTACAACCTATTCAATGGGTGGAACTGTGCCAATTGTCCATCTATTACTCCTTGTTCTCCTCTGTGGACAATCCAAAGGCGATCCAAGATCTCAAACAATAGAAGTCACTTGTTCAAGGCAATTGGAGCACAATTCAACGGCATATGTTCCAAACTTCCTTGCTGTAATGGATGGCATTGGCAGCCAGATCCGAACCGATGGTTTTGGCAAGGCGACTATGGGCTCAGGGCCAGATGCAAGCTATGGACTAAGCCAATGCTATGGTGATCTCTCCTCTCTAGACTGTGTTTTGTGTTATGCCGAGGCTCGAACTGTTCTTCCCAAGTGCTTTCCCAATACTGGTGGACACATCTATCTCGATGGTTGCTTTATGAGGGCTGAGAATTATAGCTTCTTTTCGGAGTATATCAGCCCCGAAGACAGGGTAATATGTGGAAATAAAACTAGTAAAGGTAGAGCTTTCGAACAAGCAGCCCGGCAAGGTTTGTTGGAGTCAGTAAATAAAGCTCCTGGAAATGGTGGCTATGCAAAAATTTCAGTTCCCGAAACCAAGGGCTCGAATCACTCAGTTTATCTTTTGGCTAATTGTTGGAGGACACTGAATGAGACCACTTGCAAGGCCTGTCTGGAGAATGCATCAGCTTCAGCAGTTCGATGCTTACCTTGGTCGGAAGGCCGTGTGCTCAACACAGGTTGTTTCTTGAGATATTCCGACACCAATTTCCTTAATCCAGATAAGAGCAGAAGCCATCAAAGAAGTATGCTACATTAGTTTTTTCTTTGTGCTGTTAGAATTTATCGAAATTTTTGTTCAGCTGATTTCTCGATATCTTATGTGTCGGTGTTTTGGCAGGGAGCATTATAGCTATGGTTGTTGCTATCGGTAGTGCTCTCATAGTTGTTTTCGTCGGGATTATGGTTGCGGTTAGGGTGTGGAAGCAAAGGAAACTAAAGAAGAAGAGAGGTAAATGATGCTACTTTTATATTCATATAATGCACACTACTTGCTTATTATTGTTCCGTTTTGTATCGTAAAGCCAGCCATCGAGTGAGATCATCTTTGTAAATAAAGAACTCAAGACCAAACAACCAGAAGTCTTGTAAACTCATCATAAAATGCTTATTGCTTTTCATCTACTCTTTTTCGCATCTAAGGTCTCTGTTGTGTACAATTTCGTATTCTCAGGTTTGAATAATTCAGTAAGCATCGAACCTGGCTTATTCAATAGTAGTTTGAACTTCAAGTATTCTACACTTGAGAAAGCTACAGGAGGCTTTTCTGATTCCAACAAACTCGGGCAAGGAGGCTTCGGTACGGTTTACAAGGTGAGAAACCATTTCTGTTTTGCATATTTTCGATCGATGAGCCTCTCAATATACTCTCTTTAAAAGAAGCAACAAAATTCATTAGGTTACCCAACTGTGTACATTAGGTTGTGGTTCTAACATTTGATGACCTTGAAACTTGTTGATAGGGAACTTTGGTTGACGGACGAGAAATTGCTGTGAAGAGGCTGTTCTTCAACAATAAGCACCGTGTCGCAGATTTCTGCAATGAAGTCAACATAATTAACAGTGTGGAGCATAAGAACCTTGCTAGGTTGTTGGGTTGCAGTTGCTTGGGACCTGAAAGCCTTCTTGTTTATGAGTTCCTCCCAAACAAGAGTCTCGATGGTTTCTTATTCGGTATAAGATCAATTCCATATATTGAAGGTTATTGTACTAAATCATTTCTATATCGTAAAGGGTTTGACATTAACAGATCCTGAGAGGGGCAAGGAATTAAATTGGCAAAGACGGCTAGGCATCATTACCGGCACGGCTGAAGGTCTTTCTTATCTGCATCAGAACTCGAAGATTAAAATAATCCATAGGGATATCAAAGCAAGCAACATCCTACTGGACATAAAATTTCGACCGAAAATTGCTGATTTTGGACTAGCAAGAACATTCCAAGATGACAAGAGCCATATAAGCACTGCTGTAGCAGGAACACTGTGAGTCCAAAATAACTCATTGCAGTTGTATTTGCCAATTTATTTACACCTTCGATAAGAATTTACGTCTTTGTTAGAGGCTACATGGCTCCAGAATACTTAGCCCGCGGACAACTGACCGAGAAGGCAGATGTTTTTAGTTTTGGAGTGCTTATGATTGAGCTCGTAACTGGCAAATCTAACAACCGGAGCAAGATTAATGAATGTTTTTCCGAGTCATCGGAGAGTCTTCTTACTCAAGTAAGCAGCTGCTCTTACACGATGAACATCATTTGTGTTACTATGTTCGGTTTTATGTAGTAAATATTTGGTCTTTTCGTTGCTTATCGAGTAGGCATGGAAGCAATTTCAATCAGGAACAATTGAGCAGATGATCGATCCAAATATTCTTCTTGACAATTATCAAGATGTCGAGACAGTGAAGGAGGAAATCATGCGGGTGTTCCATGTGGGACTTCTATGCACCCAAGAGAGTCCTTCACTTAGGCCATCAGTAGCATTTGCTTTGCAGATGTTGAGCACTGACAGCGAACTTCCTGCACCCACCAAGCCACCTTTCACAGACGAGACCACTATGGAGCTCGAAGAGACCAAAGATGTAGAATGCCATCCATCTCCTTACTCCATTGCTAGTGTCTCCACCGGCTCATTCTATCCGCGGTGATCAAAAGAGGTGTCTCAGTGGCTCTACTCTACCGATAAATAAAGCATGGTACTTGTAAGATTGATGTCTTTGTCGAAGTAATTATGTTATTAGTTTTCTAACATGTATTATGAGGACTTATCAATATAATCAACAAAATTGTGGTTTCTTTAAGTTTCCCAAATGTAAAATTGGTTCTATTGAAGTAGAGACTAATGCCTGTTTCAAGTGGATCGAAGTTAGATTGTGTCGTGGGTCATGATGTTTGGGACAATGTTAGATGCCATTCATGAGACGAGATTAGTTAGACGATGCAACCTCACAATCAACACCATAGATCCCATTGGCTTCATTGATTTTTGTGATCAATCGATTAACAGACATAAGACTTTAATCCCAAGCAAAAGCTACGTCAATCAGAAGTAGTTATTATTAATGATAGTTGATAATTGGCAAGCTTAGTTCATTTGCCACCCTTGTCACCATGATGGAGGCCTTGGAAGTAGCCTTTGGGGTTACTCTCAAAGGCTTCCCTTGATATGTAGCCCTCTGCTCCCGGAGCTTTCATCACCTCATTATCGCCTCCGATTGGCTTGATCACTGATGGGGAAGAGGCAGAGGCTTCAGTGCCTTGGCCCTTTGAAGAGTAGTAACCTCCGGTATTACTGCCATCTCTTGCACCTCCTTGATCTTCAGCACGTTTGCCACCTTTGCCATCCATTCTAAGAGAAGACAAATATTAGTAGCTAGCCAGTTCACCTTCTCTAATTGAATGGCTTCTTCTACTTCTTCAGTTGGCATGCACTCTATTTATAGAGCAATGAATTGCATATCAGTCTTGGCTCTAGTGCATGCAACAGTGTGGCTTTGGAAGTAGAAGTAGCATAGGTAGGTTAATAGCGGATTATATTAATGGGAAGTGGAAGGGTCATCCATCAAAGTTGTAAGTTTTCAAAGAATCTATTGACTGCAGGCTTTGGAAAACTCACGTCAAAAAAGTGTTTTCTGAGTAAAGTGGTTAGAAAAGTATTTTTCTGATTTACTTATTTTGTTCGACTACTCACGCTACCTAATTTGTTCAACCTAACCAACTTGACTAGTATGTCTGTTTTGACTCACCTAATCATCCCATTGGACTCGAGCATACCATCTAATGATTTCGGTCAACTGACCCTTCTAGTTCTACAGTCCAATTTATCCTTCTTACTCGTGATCGCTTAGTGTTCCTGACCCATCCAACTCGCTGACCCACAATGTCTGGCCCACAGCGTTTTGGGTTGAGGGTAGGAGTAAGAAGATTTGGGTCCGAATCCAATAAGAGTTGTAATTGGGTTTAAGGATTGGATGATGTTGATGGGCTTTTGGATGAATTAGAGTTTTCCTCTTCTTGGATCCAATTTGGGTTGGATGAAATAAACCATCTCCATTTGAATTGAACCAAGCCTTCAAATTAGACCATGCTTAAAATGAACCAAGCTCCTCAACACTAGCATTGCGTCCAATTACTTTGATCCAAGCCTTGGTCCAAGGTTCATCTTTAATTCCCTATAAAAATCATGAAATAATGCCAAAATTTAGAAGAAATTATAATGAACTCCAAAAATAGATCATAATCGTAAAATATGATATAAACATGATTTAACCGTACAAGAGGATAAAAAAATGCTAAATAAATGAACAAATATAATGACATAAAATGCTAGTTATCAGATACTCGCCATTAAGACACATTAAGGCAGGACATGCTTCATTATTGTTGGCTGACGACTACTTTCTAAAGATTGAACATGTTTTTTCGAGAAATGAGCCCTGTTTAAAATGATAATCATTCCTTATCTTGGGTGCGATTTAGAGGCAAAAGGCATTTAATGCTCTGTCCTTCCTATTGACTCTATGACGAGTCCCATTGTTGGGTAGCATAATTTAAGTTCAATCAATCAGATAGCTTCCTTCGATTGAACTTGAAGGGGGTCTCGTGACAGGATGGTTAGCCACATGTTGCCACGTCGATTAGAAGGGCATTATGAGGCAGAGGAGATTTTGGCAACAAGGCACATTCCCCGGTCGAGAAATGATTCCCGACCGAGATGTACTTCCATGTAGATGTTCGCCCTGCCCAAGAAGATATGTTGCTCTCGACCGGGATTCTATCTCAGTCGAGAAGCTAAATATGCCCAGGTAAGTTGGTTGGACTGAGTGGGATGGTGAGTTCTCCCGATCGGGGACGAGGTGAACACTTCATGGGAGGAGTATATCACTTACTAACCAAGATATTAGATAGCGACTCGTTATTAAGACTGTAGTTAATACTTTTAATAGTGTCGATTATGTATTAAATAGTAAATGGGAAACGATAGGTGCTTTAATTGTATCATTTATTACATAATTACAAAGATAGCAAACAAATTTAATGCTAGAAGGACAAAAAAAAAGAACCCAAGATAAAAAGGTAAGGAAGGACATAGGAAAATGTTTGAATTCTTTCACTCTATACTACTTTCCCCCTTTCTTTGATCCTAGACTGACTTGAGCATCGGAGTGAGATCGCTGGAACACTTTCCGGCGCCCTACTAACGTTTTGTTTCCACTGGTCATCTTCTTCACTCGTTGAACTTGTCGGATCACCGACAATCGTCATCGTCCCTATTAGCTTCTAGATCAACCGACTTTCCAGCTTTTTCCAAACTGCCATCGGTGACTCCTTGTATACGACATGATACATCACATCATCTGTAAGACAAAGTCTAATTGTTGCCACGCATCGCCTGAAGTTCTTCCCAATCTGATCTCTCCATATTTTTTGATTTCCTTTCTCCTAGCATCTTTGTCATGCCTTGTTATACCAATATGGCTTTGACCCTCCCCTCTGTCATAATCCGAAGTTTTCGATTTCGTCAAACTTCACCATATCAAACTTCACAGAAGGCATCCCTTGATATGTTGAAAAAATCAATCAAACCTTGCTCTAATACAAATTGTTGCGCAAAACGGGGACAACACATCTCAACCTCTAACGTGCAGAAGAAGAGGAAGAGAAAAAGAGATCGCGCAGAGCAATGAGGTAAAGACGTACAATAGAGAGAGAAAATATGAGGAAGAAGTAGAAGAGTAGAGAGAAGAAGGAGAAGAAGAGTTATCGTAGTTTGGCGATGCGCCCACTCCACAAAAAAGACCGAAGCTTTAATAAAATTTTCTCTACACAAGAAAATTCAACTTATGTCTTGATACTAATGATGATTATACAATAGGCTTACAATGATCCTTATAAATAATGCCTAAATCTAAACACGATAAACCCATAATAGAATTTTATTATTTTTTCTAACAAAATTCTATTAGAAAAAATCTTAACATAATTTTATTAGAAAAATCTTAATAAAATTTTGTTATGAAAAATTTTAACAGATTTTTCTTTCATAACATCTATTATTAGATATGAGTCATCCGCCAACATCTTTCTTCATCTCATCTAGGCATAAACTATGAGAAAAAAAATTATATACCAAATAACAGTCGGTGAATAATAAACTATGAAAAATAATTAAAATGAGTATAATTATCCTTTACTTGTCATATATCTCATTAATTAAGTTACACCACAATTAATTTCAATGCAATGATTGTCAATTAGTTGAGGCATATAATTTCTTGCACCATATGGGGCCACCGCTTCCATTATTCATCGCCACTTGCCTAATTTTCAACTACACCACATTTATGCTTAATTGTTCTTCATGTTTAATTTCTTTCTTTTTCTTGGACTTGTTGTTTTAAGAAGATAGACAAATTAACAAAGTTCTTCGTTTTCTCTTAGCTAAACCGATTCCTTTAATTAGTGATGGGGCTCAATGATATATATAATAGATCTAATAGACTTCAATGCAATAATCTGTCAAAATATTTAATAATTTTTATTATGTAGTATAATAGTGTAAATTTTTTATTATTTGTAAATTTTTAATTAGTTTTTATAAAAAAGTTCCATGCAATACACTTCTGGTCATTGTCAGATTAAATGCCTGTAAATTCAAATTTCGCCCTTGTTTAGCCAATACTTTATAGCTGTTATATAATCATTAATTGATTTAGAGGAATTGTTATATATATAAATTTTCATAAACTAAGCATTCATAAGTTTGGTTTAACAAATAAACTTGAATCAATAGCTCATTCATAATAATTGTTCCACGCCTAGTTTTATTTATACCTTTTTTTAATTACATTCTTCCAACAATGTAAATTCTTACACTATTCAATCTCCAAACAATTTTATATTATGACTGTAGGCAAAGAGGGTTAGAAGTACCAAACATATGGATCACATGAATATGACAAGAGTGTTCAATGGCTATAGGTAGATTGGGTGGATTAAGCCAGACATTGAGGGTCAGCGAGTTGGATGGGTCAATAACACTAAACGATCGCGAGAAGGGTAAATCGGACTATAGAATTAGAAGGGTCAGTTGACTGAAACGATTAGATGGTATGCTTGAGTCCAATAGGATGATCAGGTGAGTCAAAACAGACATACTAATCAAGTTGGTTAGATTGAACAAGTTAGGTAGAGTGAGTAGTCAGAACAAAATTAGTAAATCAGATAAATGCTTTTCTAATCACTTTACTTAGAAAATATATAGCATAGCAGAAAAAAGATTTTTTTTTGACGTGTGAGTTTTCCCAAGCCTGCAGTCAATGGATGCTTTGAAAACTAACAATTTTGATGCATGACCCTTCCACTTCCCATTAATCCGCCATTAACGTACGTACCCTTCTTCTACTTCCAAAGCCACAAACTGTTGCAGTAGAGTGAAGACTGACTCAATTCAATGCTCTATAAATAGAGTGCATGCCATGTGAAGAAGTAGAAGAAGCCATACAATTAGAGAAGGTAAACTAGCTAGCTACTAATATTTGTCTTCTCCTAGAATGGATGGCAAAGGTAGCAAACGTGCTGAAGATCAAGGAGGTGCAAGAGATGGCAGTAATACCGGAGGTTACTACTCTTCAAAGGGCCAAGGCACTGAAGCCTCTGCCTCTTCCCCATCAGTGATCAAGCCAATCGGAGGCGATAATGAGGTGATGAAAGCTCCGGGAGCAGAGGGCTACATATCAAGGGAAGCCTTTGAGAGTAACCCCAAAGGCTACTTCCAGGGCCTCCATCATGGTGACAAGGGTGGCAAATGAACTGAGCTGGCCAATTATCAACTATCATTAATAATAAGTACTTCTGATCGATGTAGCTTTTCCTTGGGATTAAAGTCTTATGTCTGGTAATCGAGCATAAATCAATGAAGCAACTTCTTGCTATATATATGTCCTTAAATTTCTCCATAAGAAACGAATGGGCCTAAGTGAAGGACTCTCTTGGGTGCATAGAAGTCCCACATGGAACACCCGCATGATTTCCTCCTTCACTGTCTCGACATCTTGATAATTGTCAAGAAGAATATTTGGATCGATCATCTGCTCAATTGTTTCTGATTGAAATTGCTTCCATGCCTACTCGATAAGCAACGAAAAGACCAAATATTTGTAAGCAAATAATTCGGACATGGAGTTGCCACGCACGATCCTTCTTCCGCAAGCTTCTCGCACGTCATTGTTTTTAGCAGTGTTAATCCTTTCCTACTTTTATGCTATGAGTCATCCCGATTTTATTAGTTTTAAGTTTATCACTTAAGTTGTATTTAAAGGGTTCGAAGGCTGTGGGAAATTAAGAACACAGAAAAAGTTTTCCTCATCGCATGCAGTAACATTTTGTGCACTCGTTTTTCTTTCTCTCTTATAACAGTGCTTGCGATTTTGTCTCTTGCTACTGTGCATCATTCTTTTTTTTGAGCCGATCGCTTCTTCATCGTGTCTTATTTTTTTTGCATCCGGTTGCTACTCATCGATTCTGTGCCAACACTTGGTATCAGAGCCACTACAAGAAAATTGCCATATACCCACAGTAAAAAACCATAGGTAAAAACATGAAAATCGTGGGTATAGACCTCAAAAGCCTATACCCATAGGCGTTCAGGTCTGTCATTTTTACTATGCCTTTACCGACGGTTTTGTTGCTGTCAATATAACATATAGTGACGGTACCTACGGATTTCATTGTGTCACTAGGGGTTTTAGTGACAGAACTAAAAACTGTCATAAATAATCACCAAGTAATTACCCACGAAAATAATTCTATCACTATATACTTTAGTGCAAAAGTCTTTTTTCCGTGGGTATAGCTTATAGCGATATAATTTTTAATTTTCTGTGGGTATAGATTATAGCCACTTTAGTTAAATTTAAATTTTTCGTGGGTATATCATATAATGATTTTTTATTATGGGTAGAAAAAATTAAAATTTAGAATTTAATTTATATATTTAAATTTATATATATAAGAATAACAATCATATTAAAAAAGGCTTCAATAATATTAAAAATAAAACAAGTTCTAAATTAATAAGTATCAATATTACAATAACAAAGTTAGTACCAATAAATAGACTTTCACAATAACAATATAGCGCAAAAAAAACCCATTATTAAAAAAACTCCACAGGCTTAAGACTTCTCAGGAAAAGTCAAGATTGTCTCGTTAATTGCGGCATGCCGAGCAGCATCATAAACTTGAAAGAACAAGGGATGAATCTCTAGTATTTCCACATTGATGGTAGTTACTTTGGTACTTAGCAAGAACCAACCTCCTCCTCTGTTGCAGACAACCGACCATAATGTATATTGTGAAATATAGTATCATTGAATAGTACCTGAAAAGATGAAATCTGAGTACGTAAATTTCACTCTTTAAATAATTTTGATTGTGAACATTTAGCAGCATTATCATGATACACTAAGCTACCCATCTAACCTATAATATGTTCTTTCAAAAACTAAAATTAAAATATTATATAATCAACCATAGGCACAACAATATAATGAGCATGAACTAACAAAAAAAAGGACTAAAACCCAACACTTAGTAGCTAACATCAAATGTAAAACACACTAATGAATTTCTCACATAAGATTGCATAGAAGATAAATGCAAAACAATAATAGGTTAATAATGAAAAAATATGCAGATCATAAAAATATTAAATTGTAGCAAAGTATTATCAATTACAATTAAAAACAAGTTTAGCAAGAGGAAACCTGTCTGACAATGCATTCTTAAGATAGGTGCTGAATATGATAAGATGCAAATTCTAAGAAAAATCATACTCTAGTTGTTGCTTTCCTTGTGTAATCTGAGAACAAGGTACAACATTCAGAATCATGCCAGAACTTAAATCATAAGCAATCCCAAACTAGTTGCCCCAGATTGCAGAGCAATTCCTACCTGCTATGATGAGACTGGAACTTGACCCTTAAATCTGTGTGAGCCGAATATGAAATATGCAAATGGCAAGATGTAATATGTTCAAGAAGCAAGTACCTGGAACATTCAAGTTCGATTAGAATGAGTTAAAAAAAAACAGTCTTGAGTCATAACTTCATCATGAAAACATGGAAAAAACTCCAACCTCGGAATACTTCGCCCATCCAATGCATTTCTTGCACTAGCAACAGTCTCTGCATCCATGTATTGAATTAGTACCTGCAAAACATCCAATGAAAGGAAAGTTATAACCTGCAGTTTTATCAAAAAAAAACCCATGACAAAGTCTTACCTGAAAGCCAGCAGCTTTTTCAAAGGCTGCAATTTTACGCACAAAACCGAAGGCTGCAAAAACCTGAAACATTTTTCAGAGCAGTTTACTATTAATTGTTATGACGAAATCTATCCAACATGGACTATAAATGTAAAGGTTAGACCCATAATTTAATTTCCTTTAAAAATGATTCGTAGTCACCCAGATGCAACTCAAAGCAAAAAGTGGATGCCTATTTCAAACAAAATTTTATGCAAAGAAAAAAATTACCAAAATTGTAACCTTAAAAATTTCGGTACACTCAAAATATCATCCTTTGTTTAGCTGAATACATTAAAGAAGACTGATGGATATACACTTTCAATTTCTTAATCTATCAGGAAAAGTAACATAAAAGATCCTTCGATTCATTTCTTTGTCTGTTCAAATTCGACAAACTGAAAATGAAGGGTGGATGAGAATTATTCTCTCTTATATTTAATAGGAGTCCGTTCAATAAGATACATGATGAAGCCGAGAAGATGAAACAGATAGGAATCAAGGCAAGAGGTTAGCTGCAAATTATTACTCGATTAGGGTTCGGGCGATGACAGGTTGCGGCGGCGGCTCACATGAAGAGGTCGACTCCGGCGACTAGGCGGCGATCGTCGGTTGTCGCGCATTCAGGAGAGGGGCGCTCGGCTAGGCTTCGGAGGTGGCTGTCGCGAGGGAGAGGCGCTCGCGTCGGCGGTCGTTCGCGTGAGGGTTCAGCGGCGCCGGGTGTCGGCTAGGGTTCGGAGAGGGGAATCGGGGGATGAGGGAGTGGAACTGAATCAGGGAGAGGTTTAAGGGAGATCTAGCGTTTTAATATTTGTTTTTGCATTTTGCAAATAAACCCAATAGATTTGGGCAATTGTAACTAGGCCCCTAACTTTCAAAATTTACCTTTTCAACCCCATAAAATTCGGTATTTAACACTAACGAAGGAGATCAGGATTACCTGAGCCTTTTCAGTGAAAGGACATCGGAGAAGATCGTCTAAAAAAAGGTCGGCGTTGTCGAAGGATTACCTTCGCCGCTGTCCCTGATCCAGAATAAGCTGGCGATCGCCGGGTCGTCGCACGGAGGAACCCTTAGCCACGCTGTCCGTGATTTAGCATAGGGATTAGCAAGGGTTTTATTAAAGTAAAATAAAATATATTTATATTTACTTAATAATTTTTTTTAATTATATAAATTAAAAATGGATTATTTTTCTATTTAAAATATGTGAAAGCGATTTATAAACAGATAAAATTTCGTATCAAATTTAGTTACTATTCCATATTTATTTTGGTTTAAAAAAATTTATTTATACATTCCATTTTTAATTGATTTTAAATTCTCTTTTAATTTTTTTTGCGCGTATTATTTTCTTTGAATGAAACAAATTAGAAATTCTGTAGCAAATTTATTTATAATTTACTAAAATTTAAAATAAATTTTATTTCCATTTTAAAAATCCGTTTCTGAAGCTCTATTTTCTTGTGTGAACATATTAAGATGTTAAATAATATAAAGATATTTCTAATATTTTAGCGTAATAAATAGTTTAATATGATATTTTAATTTTTTAAATAATTCTTTTGATAAATTAACTTTATCATAATAAATAGTTTATCATAAAGGATAGACATTTCTAACTTTTTGAAGTTTCCAATTCTGATGAAATCTTTTCAAAAACAAAAAGGGATAGGAACAACAAAAGAAAATGTATATACTAACACAATATTATCACCTCGATTCATAGCTTGAAGATCATCAATGGTTGCGAGGGCACTCAGGACCACATCCTCAATCCCTCCCCTACCGCCACAGACGGTGGTGTCAGTGTTGGGGACAAACCCAAATCCTCTGAACCAAACCACACATATGACGCATATAAAGGTTATTGTGACGGTATATTATGAGTGTGAGTATATATATATTATTTATATCTATAGAAAAAAAGTTATAGTGACAGTAAATTATAAGTGTAGGTATACGCTAGCGCTACTTATACCCACAATACAAAAATATTATAGTGACAGCAAAATATAAATGTAGGTATAGATATCCAATACCCACATCATTGATATCTGTCCCTATAACTTATAGTGACAGTAAATTATAAGTGTAGGTATACACAACTTATACCCACAGTAAAAAAAATTATAGTGACAGCAAAATATAAGTGTAGGTATAGATATCCAATACCCACAATATTGATATCTATCCCTATAACTTATAGTGACAGTAAATTATAAGTGTAGGTATATGCTACTTATACCCACAGTAAAAAAAATTATAGTGACAGCAAAATATAATTGTAGGTATAGATATCCAATACTCACAGCATTGATATCTGTCCCTATAACTTATAGTGACGATTTCATATATCTGTGGCTATATGTTATCTATACCCACAGTTTGTATATGTGTAGCTAAAACTTACCGTGGGTATATGGCAATTTTCTTGTAGTGAGCGTTGGTAGTATAAGACATCCAAGAATCTACGATTCTATAAAATGTCGAGCATCCCAGTAAAGGAGAACGGCGGAGTGCCATTTCCCTATCCGATGCTAAGTCCTCACAATTACACTGTGTGGGCAATAAAGACAGAGGCGATCCTTGATGCCCAGGGAGTCTGGGAGGCGGTGGAGCCAGTGGAAGGAGCCCAGGTGGATGCAAAGAAGGACAAAAAGGCACGTGCATACATCTTGCAGTATGTCCCCGAAGACATCCTTCTCCAAATTGCAACAAAGAAGACGGCGAAAGATGTCTGGGACAGCCTGAAGACGAGATATCTTGGTAGTGATCGGGTGAAGAAGGCACGTGTACAAACGTTAAAGAGCGAGTTTGACGCCCTCCGGATGAAAGAGACCGAGACGATTGATGAGTTTGCTGGCAAACTCAGCACCCTAAGCAGCAAATTCTCCACCCTTGGAGCCACACTTGAAGATTCCTCGTTGGTAAAAAAATTGCTCGATTCTGTTCCTGATAAATTCTTCCCTATTGTTGCCGGCATTGAGCAGTTCTACGACCTTGAGTCTATACCATTTGAGGAGGCTATAGGGCGACTGAAGGCGTACGAGGAACGAACGCTACGATTACGCAGCAACACCAACGACACTGAAGGAGAGCTCCTACTTACTCATGTCGAATGACAAATGCGACAAAAGGGGAGTAGCGTGGACACTTCGTCAGGAGGCAAGGGACGTGGGTCCAACAGCTCTAATCGTGGCAGAGGGCGTGGGCGTGGGCGAGGGCGCGGTCGTGGTCGTGGTACACAGCACCAAGATAGTGCAGGAGGCACTAGCGGCAACAACAGTGGCACTCGTGACAAGAGACACATAAAATGCTTCAATTGTGAGAAAATGGGGCATTATGCGTCTGAATGCTACAGCAAGCGTCGTGGAGATGAGGCTCACCTCACTTGCGCCACCGATGAAGAGCCAGCACTAATGATGACCATGTCCCACGAAGAATCTCAGCGGCAGGATACCATTCTGCTCAGTGAAGAGAGGTTGCTACCGGAGGTGTACCGGGGCGTCAAGAAAGATGAAGACAAAGACGTTTGGTACCTTGACAATGGTGCCAGCAATCACATGACTGGACATCGCGAGAAGTTTCAAGAACTAGATGAAACTATCACCGGGAGGGTGAGGTTTGGCGATGGATCAACCATTGAGATCATGGGCAAGGGGACGGCTGTGTTCGAATGCAAGAACGGCGATCAGAAGACTCTCCACGAGGTATACTACATTCCGAAACTTTGTAGTAATATCATAAGCCTTGGTCAGTTGACAGAAGCTGGGAACGAGGTGCACATGGAAGGAGATACCATGAAGGTGATTGATAGGAGCGGGAAGCTCTTGATGCTGGTAAAGCGAACACAAAATCGCTTGTACAAGATAACCTTGAAGACATTCAAGCAAGTCTGCCTCCAAGCAAGCCTAGAAGACCCCACCTGGTTATGGCATGCAAGGCTCGGACATGTAAACTTTCATGACTTGAAGCTGTTGGGGGAGAAGAAATTGGCGGTTGGTGTGCCACTATTTCCCCAGACGAACAAGCTTTGCGAGGTGTGTGTGATCTCCAAACATGCAAGGTCGTCATTCCCGCACCCAGCAAACTTTAGAGCGACGAAGCCGTTGGAACTTCTCCATGCTAATATCTGCGGGCCAATTTCACCAAGTACACTTGCTGGTAACAAGTATTTCTTTTTGATTGTTGATGATTGCACAAGGTGGATGTGGGTATTTGTTTTGACAGCAAAGAAAGATGCATTCCAAGCATTCAAAAAGTTCAAGTCCGTGACGGAGAACACGACTGAGTACAAGATCAAAAACACTNCAGACGTGGCGGTGAGTTTCTATCCACGGAGTTCACTCGATTCTGTTGAAAATGAAGGAATTGAGAGGCACCTTTCGGCTCCCTACACACCCCAACAGAATGGCGTTGTGGAGCGTCGTAACCGCACAGTGATGGCTATGGCAAGATCTCTCCTCAAGGGTACACATATGCCGGCAAGGTTCTGGGGAGAGGCGGTTAGGCATGCTGTCTATCTGCTAAACCGTCTCCCAACTAAAGCGCTAGGAGAACGTATTCCATTTGAAGCTTGGATGGGGAGAAAGCCACATCTTGCCCCACTTGAAGGTGTTTGGTTGTATTGCCTATGCAAAAAATACAACCCCTCACCTTAAGAAACTTGACGACAGAAGCTCACCTATGGTATACTTAGGGGTCGAAGAAGGCTGTAAAGCTCATCGTCTATTTGATCTAAGGCATGGCAAGCTACAAGTAAGTAGAGATGTAATATTTCAAGAAAATAGTGAATGGACATGGAATGCAGGTGCTGATAAAGAAGACTTACCTGGGTTTATGGTGGTGAATGCACTCAACACCGACGAGGGGATTGTTGCAGCAGACATTGAGGCAGGGGCGGAAGATGTCACACCATCGGCATCGACACCATCATCAAGCCCATCTACACCATCATCGACAGGAGCATCAAGTCCGTCTACACCATCATCGAACACCTATGCAACTACCTCACCTGAGCCCCTCGAAGGGCCAGTTCGTTATAGGTCCATTGTTGATATCTATGGCAACACTGAGGAAATAGTTGGTATTGATGAAGAGGAGAATGAGGTAATGCTGATGATGTCAGAAGAGCCGACCTGTTACCAAGAAGCTGCAACCGAGGCTTGCTGGTACGAAGCAATGGAGGAAGAACTGAAGACTATTGAGATGAACAAGACCTGGACCCTAACTGAGCTCCCATTAGGCCACAAACCTATCGGCCTAAAATGGGTGTTCAAACTGAAGAAAGATTCAGCTGGAAAAGTGGTCAAGCATAAAGCAAGATTAGTTGCTAAAGGTTATGTGCAAAGACAAGGCATCGACTTTGAAGAGGTATTCGCACCTGTCGCTAGACTTGATACTATTCGAGTCATTCTTGCACTTGCAGCAAATCAAGGCTGGGAGGTACACCATCTAGACGTGAAGTCGGCATTTCTGAACGGAGAGTTGGAAGAAGAAATATATGTCACTCAACCAGAAGGGTTTGAAGTACAAAATCAGAAACACAAGGTGTACAGGTTATCCAAGGCCCTCTATGGACTGCGGCAGGCTCCACGAGCTTGGAACATGCGGCTGAACAGGAGTCTGGAAGAGCTCGGCTTCAAAAAGTGTAATCAAGAACATGCAGTATATACAAGAGGTAAAAGAGAAGCTAGTATACTTGTTGGAGTGTATGTTGACGATCTCATCGTGACAGGAAGGAGCACAGAAGGAATCAACAAATTCAAACAACAAATGATGACAGAATTTGAGATGAGTGATTTTGGGTCTTCTCTCCTACTACTTAGGAATTGAAGTGGAACAACAGAAGAGCCGAATTTTACTTAGACAATCAACCTATGCCAAGAAAATTCTATCTCAATTCCAGATGGCAGATTGTAATGCCACAAAGCAGCCGATGGAACCCAAGACACAACTGCATAAAGACCTGGAAGGGACTCCAATTGATGCCACGGAGTACAGGCGCGTCATTGGTTGTCTAAGATATTTGTTACACACGCGGCCAGACCTATCATATTCTGTCGGCATGGTGAGCAGATATATGGAAAGACCTACAAGCATGCATCATAAGGTTGTCAAACAGATCCTCAGGTATTTGAAAGGTACAATCTATTTTGGACTTGCTTACACAAAGGGACCCCCAGGAAATTAGTATATTCGGCTACTCGGACAGCGATTTAGTCGGAGATCTCGACGGGAGGAAAAGCACAAGTGGAATGACTTTCTATTTTAATGAAAGTCTGGTGTCCTGGAACTCATAGAACCAGAAGACAGTGGCGCTTTCATCTTGTGAGGCAGAATTCATGGCAGCCACAACTGCAGCCTGTCATGCTTTGTGGTTAAGAAGCCTTGCCAGTGAATTAACCGGTAAAGAGCCAAAACCGATGACTTTGTTTGTTGACAACAGATCTGCTATAGCTCTCATGAAGAATCCTATTTTCCATGGTCGAAGCAAGCATATAGATACAAGGTTCCATTTTATCAGAGAATGTGTTGAGAAGGGACAGATTGTGGTGGAGTTCGTTAATACTGGAGAACAGCGAGCCGATGCTTTAACTAAAGCTTTGTCAGGAGTGAAGTTAGCTGGCATGCGACAACTACTCGGCATTCGTGATTTAGAGTCATGTCAGAATTAGGGGGAGTAATATAGGCAAATAATTCGGACATTGCCACGCACGTTTTTCCTTTCCGCAAACTTCTCACACGTCGATTATTATTCTTCTTCATTAATTTTATCGTTTCCTATTTTATGGGATGAGTCATCCCTATTTTTTAGCGTTAAGTTTATCTTCTATGATGTATTTAAAGGGGTCGAAGCTTTGTGAAAAATATCGATCGAAGCATTAATTTCCTCTCCAGTTTTTTTCACTGTTCTTACATTCATCGCATGTGTTTTGCCTTATAAAAATCTTGCGTTTGTTCTCTCCTACACTGTGCCTTGCTTTAATCGCTCATTGTGCTGTGTCTTTAATTGCTACTGTGCGGGTTTTTGTTTGAGTGCTACATTGCAATTTTTTTGAACGAAGTGTGGCTCAGTGGCAACATCTTCTCTCTTTATTTATTCTCTTCTTCTGCATCCAGTGCTATTCATCGATTCTGTGCCAACAATATTAATCGCCTCCACCAAATCTATTCTCAAATTTCAACAAGAAAGCTAAAACTTTGATTCTCTTATCTAACTTTAATTTTCCAACTTTTTCGTCACTTTTTTAGATTTAGCATTGTATTTACTTGTTATATTTGGGATCACAAATTCAATGTTTCCATGTATAACAAATCATATGAAATATTACCCTTTTCCAAGATAGAACCTAATATGTTGCCAAATTCGTCTTAAACATCAAACGCAATAGAATTTGAAATACATGATTCCATGTATCGAAAATGATTAATAAAATCTCCGAAATGAAAGTCTCCTATAGCTCCTAAAGAAGCCACAAGTATATTTTGAGAGCATTGTAAAAAAGGAAAAAGAAAGTTGAGTGATGAGAGCAAACAACAAATAGAGATACGTAAATATTGCAAAGTTAAGATCCCAACCACTTAGTAAAGAGGTGCAAGGTAGTTTGCTGTAAAGAGGCCAGTGAGAATGGTAATACATTATACTATGCGTGTGAATTGAAAATGAAGTTTAAGTAAAGATGTGAATTGAAATTGACAAAGTATATGATCGATTGTCGATAAAATGCCTTTCAGAGATGTCGAAGGGAAGGGATTCCTCAACCGTCGTGGCGCCTCCAATGGCGGCAATGCCAATGGTGCCTCATGAAGCACCGACACCATTGACCAACGGTAATATATCATACCTCCAATGCAATTGTTCCTCAAATTTCAGCACCGCCAGTTCAAGCAGTGTTGATGATGCCAACAGTGGAAGTGCCACCTTTGGCTTCAAATATCCCCATAACTTTCACTGCCGCCGATGGTTCGTACGATCCCTTCCAACCCCCTTTTTGCCCTACCGCCGACGGCCACAGCTCCATGACGTTGATCATATTCAATGATCCAATATTATTATTATTATTATATATTATTTTACTAGTGTATACTTTTAGAGTGTATTGTAATCGTCTGTATTTGGATTATTACTTAGCTTGTACTGCGAATAAATTATTACTTCCATATTGATTTACTTCTCGACATTCCATACTTGTATTTACAACTTGGATTATTACCTTGGAGTAATAATGCAATGATTAACTTTTTCAATCAATAATAAGTGGATTTAAGGTTTGAATCTTAGCTACGATCATACTCAAATTGTATCGTTGATTGTTTCGGGCTTCATTCATGTTGTAGCTGTTGGAGCCCTTCTTGGTTGCTACGACCACCACCGAGCAAAACAAACCTTCAACCCCTGCAAAGGGCTCAAGCATTAGGTCCACCCAACCCATTTGGCCATCTCGGTATGCTTGACCATTCGACCAAAACGTGCCAACCAGCCCAATTGATCGATGCCTATCATCTAGCTTAGCCTAATTGGCTTGCTCCACTAGTCAATATTCTTTTAATCTCACTTACTTTTCTAATCAATTTTTGGTGGCTTTTTGATGTCAACCCGTCCAAGATCTGTTCCAGCTCTTAGTAAGGACAGATGAATGCAGTTGACCTTTCAAACTACCTGTAAATTAAATCCATGATCAGTAACCTCCGTTGACCCCCAACTCAATTGAGATATACTGTTAAGCTAATTTGGCCAACCCTTGCATCAAAATATATATTACTTTGAAATGAAAACTCGTCCACCCTTCGAAGGAAATCGATCATTGAAGCCAAACCAACAATTGTCACCGACTCATCTCGACTAAAGTCCTTGTAGCTTGTCCGAATAGGCACCTTTGGTTCGCAGTTGGCTCGAGCAGTACATGAAGGTGACATGAGCCATACCTGGTTCTCACCCATGTACATCACCAATTAGCTGATAGAACTTGGGTTTTCTCCTAACCACATGAATTCTAGAAACAAAATAAGAATTCGAAAGAGAAAACACATGACATAAATATGGATCTATTATTTCTTCGAATTATGACATGGCAAGAATAAAATAATATAAACTGAATGACAAGGAACCTGATTGAAGAGTCATTGTCCTTACCGTAGAGTCGTCGGCTTGATCCCTGTGGAAGAAGATGCAGCGGAAGGAAGAAGGAGGATCTTCCAACAGGCTTAGGTTTGACGGCGCCGTAAAGTTTCTTGTCAATGGGGAACAAGAAACTAGGTCATGGATAACCTAAACCCTTGGGGACCTCTCCTTTATATAGCAATCCAATCTGTTATCAGCCCATAGATAATAACAGATTGGTCTAAAGGGTTCTATACATTGAACCCGCATCCAATAATCCGAAACCCAATAAACATAAGTTAGATCACTTTAAGGGCTCAAATTGTATTTACTTGTGCAACTTACAAATAAGCCCACCTAATAGAGATAATAATAATATCCAACAATCTCCCACTTGGGCTGTATGTGAGTTGAATAGTAAATACAAGCAAAACTTTAGTTGATATCAAACTTTATGGGTACAAGATACCTCTATAAACAATCTGGTCCATTAACTTCATTGGTATAGGACTAAAGAGGTCATAGCTACTGTATATGATCGTAACAAGCCCCAACAGTAATCACAATACCAATATCATTAACGACATAGATCAAGATGCGGATGTATAGAGTTGAAATTACATGAAATGTGATTAGTACATGTCAATTTCTAACTGGTCCAAAGCGACTCAAAAGAGTCTGATCATATTTGCAAACACTTTATGCTAAACTGCAACAGCAAATCATGATCCAAACTTTATGATTCCAAAAGGAATCTGTATCATATTTACAAACACCAAATGCTAAACAGCAGTAGTAAATCATGATATCGTATTCAGAGCGTCAAACAAACATATGAATTCCCATTAGTATTTTTTTTTAACTTTAGGTACGTACAATAATCAAAATAAAAAATGTTTGTCTTTATCAACATAGAGCAATAAAATAAATACAGACTCCCACTAGATGAGTTCTTCTTCCATAAGAAGAACTCCCATATCCACAACATGCGCATGAAACACCTTGGGCACTAAACCTTTGGTAAGTGGATTGGCCAACATGGAATCTGTGCTGATGTGCTCTATCATGATCTGACGACTCTGAACTCTCTCTTTAACTGCTAGAAACTTAATGTCGATGTGCTTGGACTTCGACGAATTGCGGTTGTTCTTGGCATAAAGTTCTGCAGCTTTATTATCACAGTAGATCCTCAGTGGCCTGTCAATGCCATCAACGATATGCAATGCTGTGATGAAGTTCCGCAGCCAAATCCCGTGATTGGATGCTTCATAGTATGCTACCAATTCTGACCTCCAGATGATCTGACCTCCGATACGTGAGCATGTGTCTTTTAGTTCTTTGCAAATACTGCATCACTCTTTTAATTGCTTTCCAGTGCGACGGTCCCGGGTTATTAACATATCTGTCTAACATCCCAACTACAAATGCTATATCTGGTCGAGTGCAAACTTGTGCATACATGAGACTTCCCACTGCTGATGCATATGGGAATTGTTCCATCTCCTTTATTTCAAGTTCAAGTCGTGGACACTGCTGCAAACTGAACTTGTCACCTCTTGACACAGGTGTGTCACTAGGTGTACAATTCTGCATGTCATACCTTATAAGCACCTTCTCAATATAGGCTTGTTGTGAAAGTCCAAGAATGCCTCTTGATCGATCACGACAGATCTGAATGCCTAGAACAAAAGATGTTTTACCAAGATCTTTCATTTCAAATTTACCAAATAGAAATGACTTGGTTTCATGCAGTAAACCCTTATTATTGCTCGCAAGTAATATATCATCCACGTACAAAGCAAGTATAACAAACTTGCTCCCACTGAACTTGACATATATGCACTGATCAACGGGGTTCTCTCTAAATCCAAATGAGGTAACCACTTGATCAAATTTCCGGTACCATTGACGGGATGCCTGCTTTAAACCATAAATGGACTTCTTTAATCTACATACTAGGTGCTTTGAGTTTGAGGACTCAAAGTTCTCCGGTTGCATCATATATATAGACTCCTCTATGTCTCCATTGAGGAATGCAGTCTTTACGTCCATTTGATGCAGCTCCAAATCGAAATGAGCTACAAGTGCCATGATTACCCTAAGAGAGTCTTTCGTCGACACAGGTGAGAAAGTCTCCTTATAATCAATATTTTCCTTTTGAGTGAATCCTTTGGCAACAAGACGAGTCTTATACCTTTCGATATTGCCCTTCGAATCTCGCTTGGTTTTAAATATCCATTTACAACCAACGGGTTTCGAACCTTCAGGCAATTCGACAAGTTCTCAAACGTCATTGTCTGTCATAGACTTCAACTCTTCTTGCATGGCGTCAATCCACCTTTCAGGGTTAGAGCATTGTTTGACTTCTTGGAAAGATGTAGGATCACTTTCCAACCCTATATCAAACTCATGCTCTTGGAGATAAACATAATCACGAAAATTCGTGCTTCTCCGTTCCCTTGTGGATCGCCTTAAGGGCACTTGTGTTTGAGGTGGTTGAGGTACTTGCTCATCAATATGAGGCAATACTTCAATTTCAGTGGTAGACTCCTCCAATCGCATTGGAGATGTTATGGGAATATCTTGGTTCACTACGCTCACTGGATGTGCAATATCCATAATGTGTGGTATGGTAACCATACCACTACTGATTACACTAGTAGTGACCATAAGAGGATTGCCAACGCTTTCCTCAAAAGATACTTCCCTGATTTTATCGCTCCCACTGTCCTCAATAAACTTGGCGTTTCCCGTTTCGAAGAAGGATCTATTAGATGGATTATAAAATTTATACCCCTTTGATCTCTCAGAGTAACCTACAAAATTGCAGCTAACAGTTCTCGAGTCCAGTTTCTTTTCGTTAGGCTTGCAAGGCCTAGCCTCAGCTGGACAACCCCAGACGTGTAAATGCCTAATGCTAGGCTTTCTACCCGTCCACATCTCGAATGGGGTTTTAGTTACTGTTTTACTAGGTACTCTATTGAGAAGGTAAACTGCAGTCTTGAGTGCCTCGCCCCACAAAGACTCCGGTAGAGAAGTGAAAGCCATCATACTTCTCACCATGTCTTTTAGGGTTCGATTGCGACGCTCAGTTACACCATTCTGACTGGGTGTACCAGGCATGGTATACTGAGGCACAATCCCACACTCAGCAAGGTAATTTGCAAAAGGTCCTGGGCGTTGTTCACCTGATCCATCATATCGACCGTAATATTCTCCTCCACGGTCGGATCGGACGGCTTTAATTTTCTTACCTAGTTGAAGTTCAACTTCGGCTTTGAAAATTTTGAACATGTCCAAAGATTGCGACTTCTCATGAATAAGGTACAGATAGCCAAATCTAGAATAGTCGTCTATGAAGCTAATAAAATATGTGTGTCCATTCCAAGATGCCTTAGGGAATGGTCCACAAATGCCCGTATGTATTAGCTCCAAAACGTCACTACAACGGCTAGCCCCTTTGTTCCTTTTGTTAGTGGTCTTCCCCTTAACCACAGAATTCACATGTCAAGGGAATCAAGAATTCCATGTGACATTAACCTTTCTAGGCGTTGTTTGGATATATGTCCTAAACGCCTATGCCACAACATAGAAGAATTCTCGTTGGTTAATTTACGTTTCGTACCTACACTATGCATTATCACGTTGTCAATCATAGGAGTAAAGGTGTTTAATTTATAAAGCTTATCAACCAAGGAACCATTCCCAATCAAAATTGAGTTATAGAAAATACTAAACATTTCATTTCCAAATGAACAAGAATAACCTGATTTGTCCAAACAAAAAATTGAAATTAAGTTCGTCTGAAAGACGGTACAATGAATGTATTTCCAAATCCAAATAAACACAGTTCCTAAATAAAGCCTAAAAACACCAATAGACTCTACTACAACCTTTTTCCATTCCCCGTATAGATGTATCTTTCACCATCAAGTGGAAGTCGGCTCTAAGACAACCCTGCATAGTGACACTTATGTGAGTAGTAGCACCAGTATCTATCCACCAAGCAGTTGCGTACTTAGCAGCTAAATTGACTTCCTGAAGTAACAAGTGGATATCCTGCTTTTCGCTTTAGGTCATTGCTCCAGAATCTGCATTTGCTTTCCTTACCATTGTTATTGATCCTCTTTCGCTTCTTGCTCGCATTTTGAGAACCAGATGCTAAGTGAGCACTTTCAGATGTCTCAATCTTCAGTCTCCCCTCCTCTTGCACAATTGAGCAATAAGCTCATTCAATGTCCACTTTTCCTTTTGAGTATTATACGATATCTTAAAAGGAGTGAACCGTGCAGGCAGAGACATCAAGACGAAATGCACTAACATACTCTCAGACATATCGAGTTTTAGTGCTTTTAGACTTGTCGCTATATTAGACATCTCCATAATGTACTCCCTTATGTTTCCTTTACCACTATACCGCATGGTTACCAACTTCGTAAGAAGTGTGGTAGTCTCGACCTTTTCATTTGAGGTAAATCGGTCCGCCAGTTGGTTAAGGAAACTCCTAGCATCTTCACTCTCTGTTATTGAGCCCTTTATTTGTGCCGGTATGGAAAGCTTCATGATGCTTAGACTCATGCGATTTGATCTCTCCCACAGCTGAAATTCAGCCCTCTGCTCTATAGTGCTAGCATTGGTAAAGGTGCGGGACGATCATTCCTTAATGTATAGTCCAAGTCCATGCAGCCTAAGACTACGATCACGTATTCTTTCCATTCAGCAAAATTCGAACCAGTTAATGTTGGGATGTTATTAATGTTGGCAGTTACAGATTGCACTGAATAAAAAAAAGTTATTTAAGATCACGATTTAACTAAAGCCAAGAACATATATATAATAAAATTATGCAAATAAATAAAATTTTAAATGCATTTAAATGGGCTCCTTATGAGATACTAAATACAACATTGTATTTTAGTGTAGATTAAAATATAATTTGTTAGCGGTACTCTCTGATATAACTCAACCTTTAATTGGCCACACAATGTGCCTTCCTTTGGGTCTACCCATTGTGCGCATAATATGACACTTTATATGAGTTATATATTGGTTCATAGCTTACAACAACTTTAATCTGCCATGCAATATGCCTTCCTTTGGGCCGACATATTTTGTGCATGATCAGAACAAAATATATTATGTTCAATCGTTGTAAACTATCTTAAACATATATCAGGCATAAAAGTAACCTTCCTTTGTGCCGATTACTCTTAGCATAGATATACGTCTACCAACACAAAATATACTAAACCGACCTAAGGTGACTTCCTTTGGGCCGACACAATAGTTCAATTTAGTAGTACGTTGTGTAGATAGACTCAAGAAAATTCTAGATATTTAACCGAACAGATAATTTCTTTATTAGTCTTGACACCTCAAAATTAAGCTCATTAATCGATTGACACTATATGGTAATCAAATGGTATGATCCAATTGATTATTCCAATCAATCTAAAAGCTTAATGTATATGACTACATGATCATATATAGAACCTTCCTTTCGAAATTAAATTTTCTTTAGGGTTCTATAATTAAATAATATTATTTAATTTCTTGATCATTATGCATTAAAAGAAATATTTAATGCCTCAATATATATATATATATATATATTATAATATATATACGATTTACGATTTACGTATTATAATATATATATATACTGTTTGAGTATTATAATATGTATATATATATATATATATATTATAATATATATATATACTGTTTATGTATATAATAATTTAATTTTTTTTCGTTTACGGTTCACGTGATAAGTTTTTTTTTCCCTTCCGTGAAACCATATCTTTTGAAAAAAAAAATCCATAAAAAAAAATTTAATCAATATCGTTTCTAATTCATCTTATCACAAATTTAAGATGATAATTCTTATCACAAATTTAAGATGATAATTAATTAAATCAAAATTATTCTATTCACAATTTTAGACTTGATAATCAATTGATTGACCAAGTCAATCGATTAAACCATCACATTTTAACCTAAAATTAGATAAAATATGATAGTTCTTCCGTCGTTTTCATATGTTTCACATAAAATATGAAAAACTTAGAAAACAAGTCTATCCTAGAATTTTCTTTTACATGATTTTCGACGAAAAAAATTGTATTATACTAGGAAAACTTAATCTAGCATACATACAATAAATCGACGAAAAAAATTTAAACTTTATTGCCACAAAAACGATGAAACAAACCTCGCTCTGATACCAATTGATAAGACTTGGGTTTTCTCCTAACCACATGAATTCTAGAAACAAAATAAGAATTCGAAAGAGAAAACACAAGACATATAAACACATGGATCTATTGTTTCTTCGAATCATGGCATGACAAGAATAAAATATAAACTTAATGATAAGGAACCTGATTGAAGAGCCATCATCCTTCGTCGTAGCGTCGTCGGCTTGATCCCTATGGAAGAAGATGCAGCGGAAGAAAGAAGGAGAATCTTCCAAGAGGCTTAGGTTCAAGAGGCTTAGGTTTGACGGCGCCGTAAAATTTCTTGTCAATGGGGAACAAGAAACTAGGTCATTAAGAATTCCTAAACCCTTGGGGACCTCTCCTTTATATAGCAATCCAATCTCTTATCAGCCCATAGATAATAACAGATTGGTCTAAAGGGTTCTATACATTGAACCCGCATCTAATAATCCGAAACCCAATAAACATAAGTTAGATCTTTAAGGGCTCAGATTGTATTTACTTGTGCAACTTACAAATAAGCTCACCTAATAGAGATAATAATAATAATAATATCCAACAGGTACACTACTAGAATTTTTGCATTCAACAACACATAATCGACAACGGTTTTTTGATAATGTGTTGTCGTATGTCAATTTAACAACAGTTTTAGTATTAACCGTTGTTGTTGTTGGTCTGTATACGTAAAAAGACAACAGTAATAACAAAATGTTGTCGTATGTATACTCAACGACAATAGTTATAAAATAACTGTTGTCTATAGGCGGGATTTACAACAACTGATGTGATAAATTGTTGTCTATTATGACAGTAGACAACAGTTATATTAAACTGTTGTTGTTGTATTGTTGTGCTGTTCAAGCAATAAACAAAATTAAATATGTTTTCTTTTTATAAATAAATTAACCTCTTTATATTTGTTTTTAAAGCATATACTCGAGCCCTAACTTCACGCACAACACCTCCTCCTTCTCCCGACGACGCGCCACCCCCTTTTGCCAGACGATGCGCCTCCGTCCCCTCTTCGCCGCGCTTGCATCTCCCCCTCCCCTCGACGCACGAGAAGAAAAGGCAAGGGTGTTGCTCCTCTTTGAGGTTTCCTGGCCATGAGAAGAAAAGGCAAGGGTTTTGTTCGAGCTTGAGGCCGCCGTCTCTAACTGATCCGGTCTTGCTCGCCCATCAATTCGTCAACCAGGTTAGTTTCCTACTCTATGGTTTCTGGCATCTCCTGCCCTAGTGCAAAAAATTGTTTGCAAGACCGAGCACTGCGGTCTCCAGGGTGTGAAATTCGATCGATAGAGGGGGATACGGAGAGAGAGGAGGAGCGAGAGCGATTGGTCGAGCAATGGCGGAAGAGGTGAAGCTGGGATCTTCGAAGCCGATGATCGCGACGCAGAAGGAGATGGAGGAGAACAGGGTTCCCATCCCCTACCGCGACGAGTGCGCTCATCTCCTTATTCCTCTCAACAAGTGCCGCACCGCTGAGTTCTTTCTGCCATGGAAGTGCGAGAACGAGCGCCATGTCTACGAGAAGTGCGAGTACGAGCTCGTCATGGAGCGGATGCTCCAGATGCAAAAGATCCGTGAGCTTGAGGAGAGGAAGAAGGCGCTGAAGATTCAGGGTGCGGGCAGTGTCATCCCTTCTCCAGCCAACGTATGAATCGCGTCCCTTCCCCTTCGCGATGGTTAGTTTTCGTCTTAATTGGTTTAGATGCTTGATTCTTTGGTTTACTATTGTAATTCTTAAAACTGTAGGTTTTGTTGCAAAGAACTCTGCTAATCTCGAAGATTCTTCTTGTGCTAAGTGAGATTGAATGTTTTCTGGGTTAATAATGCTATTATTTTTCTCCGATGGTTCTAATTGAGAAAGAGTTATTAAGGACTATCCCACTGGATCTAAGCATACGAAGAACATGTTTTGATAAGAGGAAAGCAAATAATATGATATATTTGCAGTCTCTCACTCGCAGTGATGGCTGTCAAATAGTTTCTCAAGTATTTCTGGAAGCATCTACCAAGAACGAAAGGTTTATCTCTTTTCTTGTTTTGTTGATGCAGTATAGTCGTATCCTGTATTAAGATGTTTGTTATGTTAGTATGAAACAATTAAACTTCACTGATGTATGTAGGACCTAGAAGGATACAATTAAACATTGTATTTTATTCTGCAAACTCAGTCCATCTTGGAGTCACGTTCACAAATTTTCTTTTGGTTATCATTTCCTATAGTGGTTATCATTTGTTCTTCAGAAAACAATCAAAATGACATATATTGGTGCATGAAAATGTTATGTTGTTCTGAATATCAAACTATAAGAATAGTGCCAGTTAATAAAGAACCCAAATCAACTTCTATCTTTGTTATTTTCTTAAGGAAACACCTTGGTGTACGCATATCTGCATCCTAGCATTTAAGTGAATATGAGCAGAAGTCTAATTATTATGACTAAGTTAAATTCTAGATATCCATTAATTTTTAATTATGCCATAGCTCACAAATGGACATTAGTAGTCCTCGAATGACTTAGAATGCCCTTTGTTGTTATTGTTGTTGGATTGCTGCCATCCACAGCAATATGAATGAAGCAACCCTCATCATCATTCGTTAATCTTTGTTGATATTTCCTTGGTATTGAGGGTTGCCATATATGTACATCCTTATTCACTTATAAGATATGGAAGCACAATGTAGATGCGCAAACAGTTTTAACTAAAAAAATTTAGTCTCTTGCATTTAGAGGACAAATTGATTATCTACAGTTATGGTTGTTTTTATTTTCTGTTCTTTACTTATTTATTTATTTCATCTATTTTCTCTTTGTTTAGTTGCTTCTGAATTTTATTAACATCCTAAATTGGCATAAGAAAGAACATTACTCTTCTTTCTCTGTTTTTTTCCCAGAAAGTTGATTTTATTAACATCATGTTTCTTTTTTCCTTGTATTCTGGATCTTCAAATAATAAAATACTTTTCCGTAAGGTCCTAATTCTGTTTGCCTGTTCTTCTTCAGCTTTTCTGCTGCTTTTTCAGCCTTTGTTGCTTCTTCAGCTAAACTTGGAAAGGTAAAAAATAAATTGTCAGTTGTAAAAGCATCTGATACTTGGAAGAGCATCTGATACTTTTCTAGATTGTCAGTTGTACTAATCATTCATCCAATAGAAATTCCTTCAATACATTTTTTTTCAATATATTTTGGAGCTTTAGCAGTTCTGCCTAACATCCTTTCGCAAATTTCACTAACAGTGTTAACATTACAAAGGTATATTTATGCTTTCTTCATTCAAGACTATGAAAACGTGTGATCTTAAGTGCATTCCTTGTTTGCCATGTTCACTAACAGATCTCCTGTTAAAATCTCTCTTGCTTGTTTTATGATCTTAGCAAGGGAAGATTTTTCCTACATTTTTCTGCAACCTTTGCACTTCTGTCTATTACACATCATCTTTTTTGGCTGGTATTATGAATTCCTTCTCTGACAGTGGACATTAGTTCTAATTCCAAATTTATGCCGTCTTGTCTCTACTCTACTTTGGCACATCTCGATATTACTTTTTGTGATTGTCAATCCATCTCATATTATCTTGAACAAATATGGTTACGAGTTATTTGTTTCATAACTTCATTGTATCATGCATATCATCTTCATCCTCTAAGCCACAACTATTATGTTGCAAACAATTCTTGTTTCTGACACTTATAGTTGTATAATTAAATAAGTTGAGTCAGTTGGATTAGTTGTATATGTAGAGCAATATTTTGGAAAATTCTATAGAACATGGAGTTTTTATCAACATTCTCGTATAGTGTTGTCACCTTATCAAGCATATCACATAGCTAATCTATTAATAGTTGAGACCTTTTAGCTTATTCTCATACCTCTTTGATTATATGTATAATCACCATTGTTTTCCTGAATTTTTAATTTGATTGGATTGAGTTGAAACTCAGGTTCTTTTTCTGGAACAGTTCGCACTAACTAGCTTCTGCTCCTTGGAGTCTTTGTTATAAACTACAAAAAAATCAAAATTTTGTTTGTATTTTTATTTGAAGCGCAAAACAAACTTATTCCCTTGTCTGCTTTTTGTGATGTGAATAGGAAAAAACATTACAATTTCTAATCTCTCTAGAAATTTACAATTAGCCATATTCTGTTGTCTGCTCTATAGTTATTTGTTATTCTTTCTTTTTCATCATGAATGCAAACTTCAAGGATAGTAGTGCTAAGTTTCTTTTTCATCATTGCAAGATGGCGGGGAATTCAAGTTGCTGTCAAGAAGTTCAGCGATGAAGTAATGACCGATGAAGATAAATTGTGGGTTGGTTCTATATTTCATCATAATCTGTGTCTGTAATCTTTAATCTCTACTCTGTATTGATTTTTTTTCATATATCAATTAGAGTTTCTTTGTACACCTTGCAGAAGGGCATTCAGAGATGAGCTTGCATTACTTCAATTAATACGACATCCAAATGTTGTCCAGTTCTTAGGTGCTGTTACTCAGAGTAGTCCAATGATGATTGTCACAGAATATTTGCGAAAGGTTTTTGGACAAAATTATGAACTCTTGTAATTTGGGTATACTTTAGTGGTTTCGACTGTAGACAGGTTTTTGGACAAAAGATACTTTTGTGGTTCCGTCTGTACAAAGCTTGTGGTGGATCTTTATTGTAAATATGTTGATGATGTTTGATATATATAGTTTTTGTTTCGAGGTTAAATTATTGCCTTTTAATTGAAAATATAATGGAAATATTTTTGTTGTCAAATTGGTATGAAACTGTTGTGGAACAGTGTAAACGCACAACAGATTTTTTTAAAGCTAAACTGTTGTTGTAGATACGACAACACAGTGATAAAACTGTTGTCGAATATAATAAAAGACAACGGTGAATATGACATACGACAACGGTGATAAACTGTTGTTATTGATATACGACAACGGTTATAAAAACTGTTGTCGAATATAATAAATTACAACAGTGAAAAACTGTTGTGAAATGTGACATACGACAACAGTGGAAGTCAAACTGTTGTCGAATATGATATACGACAACAGTGATTCACTGTTGTCGTAGACCCCCCTTTAACAACATGGCCTTTAACAACAGTGGTAAATGGCCTACGACAACAGTGATTCACTGTTGTTAAATGCATTTTTTCTAGTAGTGGTAGTCCTATGATTTGGTAAGATGAGTTAAGTTATTTTATTCAAAGATCAATTGACCTTGTGTTTTCTGGTTTGACCGTTAGTCAATTAAATACACATTTCAAAAATCAGGTTCCAGGCTATGGCAAGGCATAGAGGCGTTCTTGGATATTGGAGTAACGACCACTTCTAGACAAAGTCCTTTAAAGAAATTGTATATTTAATTTTTCTTATTGAAAAACCTTGCTCTAATTAGTCTAGGATATGGCGAGGTAACTTTGGTCAATTTCACTTTGCTATGTAGACCAAAGAGTGTATGTCGTACCTTACTTAACTTCCTAGATCAAACTTTTCTAATATACTATCATCTCACCTCACACTAGAACTATGTTGGACAAAAGTTATTTATCATTTATCTAATCCTAAGTACCCTGATAAGTAAGAGTCAATTTTGAGGTGTCAACTAATTTGGTGTCTCCATCTGAATTATACATTTCATGTTTTATTTAACTTTTGAATTTTTGATTTTATTTGAATTAAATTTAGTTTAAATTCAATTAAGTTTGATTTTGATGAGTTAAAGTGAAATTAAGATAAACTTTTTTTAATCAAGGTAAAATTTAATTAAGTTAAACATTTTAAATTAAATTGAATTAAGATTAATTTAAAAGATTAGTTAAGGTTAATTAAGTTTAAGTGTAGTTAAATTAAATTAAGTTTAATTTTGAATTTATTAAAGTGTTTGTGTTTATGATTTTATCTTTAGTGTTTAAATTTTTAATAATTTTTAATTTTGAATTAATTAAATTATTTATATTTAAGACTTTATCTTTAGTGTTTAAGTTTTTATAAATTTTTAATTTCGAATTTATTGAATTATTTGTGTTTAGATTTTATCTTTAATGTTTAGATTTTTATTAATTTTTAATTTCGAATTTAATGGATTACCTTTGTTTGAATCATTATCTTTATTATTAATTTTTAATTTTGAATTTGGTACATTTAATTTTGAATTTATCTTTAAACTTATCTTTAGATTTATGTTTTCTTTGTCCTTTAAGTTTATATTAATAATATTGGTAGAGATAATTTTATCTGAAACTTTATCTATTGAATTTGTTTTATTTGGATAATTTTAGTTTGAGTTGTTATTATTATGATTAGAATTTATTTTTTTAACATTCTAATTTTTCTTTTTAAGATTTAATTTTAAATTTTTAGGATTAGAGTTAATTAACTTATCTTTCGGATTACCTTCATTATTCAAATTTATTAAATTTGAATTGTCGATAAGATTTGATTTTAGTTAAATTATCCATATTAAATGAATTAAAATTAACTAGAGTTGAATTATTTGATTTGGTGTTATCTAAGTTATCAAATATTTTATTAATAAAGTCATTAATCTTATCTATATCGACTATGTTTTTTTTAGTTTTTAAGTTCCAATTTATCTTAATGTTTGACTTGATTTAATTACTATTTATTTATGAATTTTTAAGATTTTTAAAATTTATTTATTTATTTTTGAATTTGGTGTATTAATTAAATTTGAATTAATCTAATTATTTAAATTGATTTGGTTAATGTTTTGTTTGATAAGTCAAGGTTGATGTATCAAGACTTTGATCAAAATCTAAATTTTCAGACACTATTCTATGAGTATTTTTGAAAATACCAAAATTATTATGCAATGTCATATACATTGCTACTAACAGGAGTATTTTTGTAAATTTTGCTAACCTCAAACGTAACCTATAATTCTGTAGACTTTTCTATTTGTTCTGACTCGTGCCTGGATTCAACTCAGACTTGATCCTCCTCTGCAGGTATAAGTGCCATGAATTTGGTCTGGTCCGATTTTTTTGAGTCTGACTTTGCGGTTAACTCTGTGGATTCAGACTTAGATTCAAACTCATGTTTGACTTGGTCTTCTACCTTAAGTCCAAAGTTCATATGCATAAGTTCATATGCATTCATGCACTTATCCAATCTCTGTAAAATATTGTTAGGTAAAATTTTACGAATTAACTCAATTACCTTATTCTTTAACCCTAAGTTTTGAGATGAATATCTCAAAATTAACATGTTGTCGAAATCTTTACTTCCCAAGAAGTATTCCATTGCTCGTCTCCGGTAGTTAAAATCATCATGATCGTATAACAAAGGTTCATGGATGCTTTGTCCTTCTCTTTCGACTATTTGACAAAAACACTGCACAAATAAAATAGAGAAAAAAAAATATCCCAAGACTAGGTCTTGATGAGCAGTGTGGGAGGAAAAGGAAAAAACAACACAAGTGGTGTTGGACCAACTTTAAGTAAAAAAACCAAACAGTAAGAAATCTATCTGAAAAGAGGTAATTGTACCAATTTTAGACTTGTTTGAAAATAAAAAGCCGAAAACGAGAAAAGGAATCCCCGACTCTTATGGTAGTTGCACTTATTCAGAGCGAGCGAGCAAGTCTCTAATACCACTTCTAGAATCGAATAAAAGGGAGGGGGGGGGGGGGGGGGGGGGGTAAATCACCTATGTTTTAAAATAATAGCGACTTTTTCAAAATTAATAAAAATTGAGTGCACAGCAGAAAATAAAGCGAAGAAATACAAGTCAAAGATATATAGTTCGGTTTTTACTTGGTTCGGAGCATTTGTCAACTCCTACTCCAAGGCCCAAGTCCCTGAGACCTTTCCGACGGGTAATCCATTAATCTCTCTATAGGTAAACTCCTGGTAGAATAGTCGAATACAAAGAACAAGGAACAGTATAACACCCTACATTGTCCTTAAGAACCGTATGTGAATTAAGTACAAAACTTAAATTGTTACCAACACTTTTTGAATCTTCAAGTGTGAGCGCTCATGTGTTGGTGTTGATCTTTCGATAGTGGTCAGTTGTAGTCGAGTAGTAGCAAAGCCGTAACAAGAAAACAGAGTAGCAAAAGACTTTGAGTAGCATGAATAGAGATATCTCTGAAAACCTCCTCAAACTGTCCTTTTAAGGGTGTGTTTGGGAGAGCTTTTACTTCTTGAAAAGTGATTCTTGTAGTGATTATCTTGAAGTTAGTAAGAAGCTAAAGCATGGAGTATTTGGAAATAGAAGCTAAAAGCTGATACAAGGTAAAGTTTGAGTGTTTGGTGAATAATTGCTTCTAAGCTTAATTTTTAATTAAATGACAACAATATCCTTAAACTATATAAATTATTATTTTTTAATTCTTTAAATATAATTTTGATACACCATCTATCAATAATATTTTATATATTTATTATTATATTTTGAATATTATATCAAAATTAATTTTTTTAATAATATATATGTTTAAAAAATATATAATTAATAAAAATATAAATATAAAAAAAATGACAAATTTATATAAATTTATAAAAAAAATTATGAATATATAAATTATATGAAAATATAAAAATTTTATTTAAAACTATGGTGGTAATTATGTAAAATGATAAATTATTAAGGGTATAAATGCCTACTTTTAATTCTAGACCATAAGCAAAAAAGCAGAAGCAGAAAAAAGCATCAAATTCTTGCTTCCAGCTTTTGGCTTAAAGTTATAGAAGTTAAAGCAGAATCTGGTATTCGCAAACACTCAAAAGTGCTTCTATGTAGCCAGAATCTAAAAAGCAGGTAGCAGAAGCTCTCCCAAACACTCCCTAAAGGCCACTGAAGGTGCCTCAGTTCCAAGGCTTATCAGATTCGCAAACTGCCCATTTTATCCTCATGAAGGAGCCTTAGTTACAATCTGAGGCACCTCAGTTCAATCTAAGGTGACTCAGTTTTACTGTTTAACACAATAATCTTCTGAAGGCTATAACTTTTAATTCCGAACTCGAAATCAGGCTTTGTCAATAGTCACGCGCCCAAAATTCGAAGATCTACGTATGTCTCTGCAACATAGAGTTAGAAAAATATATACATGAACAATTTATATATGTATATGAGTTAGACCCTATCTTCCCAAGACTATGATATAGTCAGGGTCTCAACTTAGAACTCCAAAATGGTTCTAAGTTGAACCACGTCTACGGTCCCACCAGGGACTCGTCCTCATCAGATTTCGCTCCTCCAGTGACTTACCTTACTTATCTTATGCAGACTTACACAACCTTTTGACCCACCAATTCTTCCTACCAGATGCCCCATCTAGACTTTGTCAACTGTTAGGTTCCGCGAACCTAGCTAGACTTCATGTCAGGTCGCCACCAATCTGGTCTTCAACCAGTTGTCAAGCCCTGCGAACCTACTAGACTTCCTGTTAAGTCTCAACCAACCTGGGTTATAGCTTGATATCAGGTCATAAGCCTTTCAATCAAGCACTCTTGGTAAAAAAGATTAGAAACACACAATATCTAACTTTAATCATTTGTCATCTATCAAAATCTCAATTTGATCATTAATACAAACTACATCAACATAATGACCCACTTGAACTTCTCATTCGTCTATGAAAGTCATTGTCCAACAATCTCTCTATCTATAATCTCCCCTTCTACTTGCCATTTCACTCTCAACTAATAAATATATTCATCAAACATCGAAATATGTTTCGAATCAATTGGATCTTGGTCAACCTTGACTCAAGGTCGAAAGTTTGAAATTTGGAACGAATATTTTGGAAATTGATTTTTAAGTATATATAAATTATGTTTTAGATTTATCTGATAGACGAAATAAGAGGGAGAATGTCTACCTCTAATTATCAGTAAAACCTTAAACAAAATAATAAATTAAAATTAGTTATTGTAAAAAAGAATATGAACCCATCATATTAGTGTTAAGCGCGCGATGAAACTATAAAGTCGGTGAAATTTGGAATCGTTTTCTAGCCTATCTCAATAGTATATTATATGCTTATCATATGTGTCAAGTTAGTGTGATATATAGATACGATGATTTATTTAAAAGCGTATATATTGATTTTGTATAGGATCATGTCGCTGAGCGAGGCGGACTTCTAAAGATGAGGTAGACTTGAGCACTATCTTTGTTAGCTTCGAACTATAAGTAAGATGACTGTCAGCAATCCACTGGGAGAAGTCCCCGATAAGGTCCTCCGACGATTAAGTCAGTCTCCGGTGGAAAAAATAAAAGTAAATGAAAAGCTGTAGCAAAACTCTCTCCCGCGTAACTGCATGTGAAGTGCGGAGGATCTTATATAGCCGAGAGAGTCGACAGTTTCTGCCCCGATCTGCCACCTTTTTGTCTCGTGTGGGAACAGGATTAGGGGTACTGTCAGCTTGCCGACCAACGCCGATCGACGCCGCCCTGTCTCACGCGGGCAGGGGTCGTTATGGTATGGAGTGCTATGGTATGTCAGGAAAGTAATGTGTCAGCGGGATATATGCGATTCAGACACGAGTGGTGTCAGACCTGAGCCGTGCTGCGCCGATTCTCATACCACTTTTGTCAGTATAGTGTCAGGGAATAGGTGTTCCCTAGGAAAATGACAATTCTCGAGCTGGGTCGTCGATCAGCTGACCCAAGTGAATCCTCACAAAGCAGTCAATGCCACTTGGGCTAAGCAAGGGGCAATCCGAGTCTTTAGGGCACTCGACACTCAGATTCAACCAACTCGATTCATCCTTATGACATATGACTAGAAGACCTCGAGGGGGGTCGAATGACTACTGGATGTGTGTTGACCGTACAACTCTAAGCCCGACACTCGGTATCTGTCCCTGGGACAACTTCATACTGTATTAGGTTGGTCTCCCACTCGGGCATCCCGACCTGAGGGCCTGTTGTGCCACGCCGGATAGTCTAGACCTTTTCGTCACGTGGTGCCACGTAGTCCGATCGGATTATACGTAAGCTACTTTGGGATCAGTATATTTACTTTTTCACATTATTTTTTTCGACTGTGAAAAAGTAGAATATGGTTAGTTGTGAAATGATAAGGTAGATCAACTATCACGATACAATGAGTATTGATCAAACAATTAAAGTGGGTCTCTAGATGTTATTTTCGAATGAATTTATATTAATCACTCTGTCGAACTCCAAGGAAAAATTAGAACAGCTTAAGAAATTATTCATGATTAATTTTGATTTCTTAATTTATTTTTTATATCAATTTACTCTTTTTTTTAATGATATCGTACCACCAGAGACACATGCTTACTCGAAAATCAGATAGCATCTCTCCTGTACGCGAACAAGTTGGGACAAATAATACATAACTCTCATCACATAAAGATGACTCAACCATCAAAACTAGAAAATAAATACACAACCACGCAGTTTATATCAATAAGAATGATAAATATAAAATAAGCTCAAACATTTCATATCGTTAATGTCTTTTAACAGATATAAAAGTTACGGAAAGTCTGTATATAAAAGAAAACTCCAACGTAAATCTAAATTGATCATAATAGACCAATTAAAAGATAAACATGAATCTTCTTGAACGATACCAAATAAATAAAACAAATACCAGTCTAGAAGATAAAAGCGGAAAGAAAATAGACACTAAACCAAACTCTAAAAGTGAGTCGACACAATAGGACTGACAATTGGATACTTTCCTGGCTCCAAGTAGCGGATCTACCTGCTACCTGAAATAAAAATAGGTGGTGGCGGTAGTGAGTCCAGGTGGACTTTGAGGATATATGAGTAGATAAACGCATGGCATCAAAAAAATATATATATTAACAGACACAACGATGTACAGTCTCTAGGAACAGAGGGCATCTAAGCATGTATTAAAACAACATGATAACATACGATATAACAATATCAAACATACATGCATGCCAACCAAATACAACAATCATAGGTCATATAAATACAACAAACACAAGAAAATGCATAAATGCAATAGATGCATATGATGCAATAACATGTGCCACCCCTGACGCCAGTCAAGCCGTCAACACATCGCATCTGTGTGGCCAAGTGGGTAGGGTTGTGACAACTGTACGCACTCCAACGAATATCACTGATATATGTGGTTGAGTGGACAGGATGTTGGGACGCCAACTACTCCAAAACCCCAAGATAAAGGGGCAGCGACCAACAACTCTGATATCCCTCAGAAACAACGATGAAGGTGTCAACTGTTAGCCTACAACTCCAACATTCACTATACATGTGTGGTCGAGTGTGGCGTAACAGGACAGTTGCTTGCACTCTAGCAATTATCACAACAAGTGGTTGAGTGGCAAAGCAACTAAATGACTGACGGCGGCTTAACCATATGGAAGCCCAACAGTCATCAATATGCAACGATGCAGATATGATGCATGATACCAATATGAACAAGCAACTGAATAACAACGATGCAACGACAAAAGCAACAGATGCCAGAAACCAACCAAAAACCAACGAATATGCAACTAAACTACTAGGTAGGGCATCTCTAATATTAACCATCCTAGTAGTGTTTAATGAACATCTAAGTACTCGCGTACGAGCGGTACTTTACAGAATAGAAATTCAACAAGAGACTGTACGGATATAAAATTATCGATTAAACTCGAAAGATCAAGCAAAAAAGGTATCAACGGGCGTTATTAAAATAAACAACAGCAAAGAACAATTTCAAGCAAACCTACTCAGACATAACAAGTCATTTATTTAAGATAAAGGAACTACAAGAATACAAAGGAGAAGTACCCGCCTTTTATGTAGAACGTGTCCAAATAAATCTCCTACAATCAACCGTGCGAGTCCAAAGTCAAGATCCTCTGTCAAGGATTAAATTTAGCTATTTATAAAATTAACAAATTAACTAGACAAAATATTAAACACCATTAGAATAAATCCTAATCACAACTTCTATTTAATTACATCTATTTAAATAATTAGCTCACGCTAATTTGGGATTACATTCAAGTAGTTCAAGCTATACCAATTTATCCATCTAATCAATAGTATTGCTATCACAACCCAACCTTGATTCAAAACCTACAAAGCAAGACATCCAAAACCTAAGCTCATTAGAATACAAGAAAACACACGAAGGCCCAACCCTAACGCAAACAAAACAAATTTAATCCTCAACTTGAATTTACCATAGGGCTTCACACTTACACCCCACAGCCACAACAAACCCAAAACACAGTAGCCCAAAATGAAGCTCACGGCAACCCAAACTACAATAAATTTCACCTCTTGATCAGACATAAGATTAGAGCAGTAAGAGAATCCAACCAGCATATTATACCTTCCACTCTAATTCAATCTAGCTAACCAAAGTCAAAACCAACTAGTAAAGGCTAAATTAACCTCACCACATCTACACATCTGATCAACTTCTAGAGTTAGATCATCACAGCAGGAATTATGAAGCAACAACCCAAAATCCAACAACAGGACAAAGAGCAAACCTACAGCAATATATCAAAATCCTAGTGAAGCTCATGATCGCATATCAAATTCAGGATAGGACATAGATCAAAATATCAATAAAACTATAATAAAAATCTATAACCCAAATAAGGAGGAGTAGACTCACAAATAGATCTACTCAAAGCCAACACCAATCTGTGTAAATAACAAAACAAGAAATGTTCAATTCAGAACTAATCAGAAAATGGAAACTAACTCCACCTTTGCAAGCCAAATTCGAAACCCAAAACCAAGATCCAATTAAAACCTAATCAAGAATAGCACAAAACCTTACCGAACTCACCCACGTTGACTCCACTACGTGTTCCGATCTAGCAAGGAGCGTTGGCGATAACAAGTGGGGGATCACCGCCAGCTGAGGGAGGAAGAAGAGCTTGCGCGACTAGGGTTCGCGGCAAAGAGGGATCGCTCGCACAACCAAGGTTTGCGGCGTCGACTTGGTATGCACGGACAAGGAGGAAGGAGAGGAAGAAGAAGAATGAGAGGATGGTGCGGCGTTCGGCATCGCTCGCGAGGAACCACCGCGGTGTCGGGGAGAGAACAGGGGAAAAAGTGGATTCAGAGAGGAAATGTTAGGGTTTTTAATATAGTTTTGACTTTTTACAATAAAGCCGTTCAAGTTTGATTAATTCCAACTACACTCTTATGTTTCAAATTTTACCAATTTAACCTTTTAAATTTCAGTATTTAACAAATGATATGGGAGCCATCCGGACATGATAGAGCGGTAATTGTAACATACTTCCGATATCTCAATTAGATACAAGATATGTTTCTCTGATAAAATAAAAAATCTGAAAAGTTAGCAGCTAGATGTGAATCCACTCATTCTTTCGGATTTACAGAATCCACTTAGCTGTTCAATTCTATACCACCGACCGTCCGCCCGCCCGCACGTTGGCTTCGATTCGGGGTCGTCGTCCACCGCTTCTCTGGCATCAAATCGTCATTCAGGTTCTAGACGGCGGTGATACTCGCCCTTGCCTCAAAAGACTAGTTTGAGGATGAAGCAACCGTCCCGCCCCAAGAAGATGGAGGAAGAACTCGGCCCGGCTCCGACCTGTGGCCCTACACGAGTATTCCACTTTCTAGGATTCTGACTTTTCAAAGTCAACGCTACGAACTCCAGTCCAGTCCATGTCGTATCCTCGAGCAGAACCCGCAATTACTGACCAATGGATCGGCCAATGCTTCAATTGGTAATCAAGAAGCTCGAGCAATGGAGCGACGATCCAGAGACGACAAGAAGCTGCCTTTATGCATCGCCGTGGTAGTTCTGGGCCTCGTCTCTTCCTCCTGCTGCATCGCCGCCGAGTTCAGCAAAGTGAAGGTAAATTAAACGAGAAAAAGGGAAGAAGAAAAAAAAAAGTTCTAATCTTTCGCTAGGAGTGTTTGTTGGCGTTTACTTTGAATCGAAATTGAAGGTGGAGGACATCAAGATCGATGGAAGCCTCTGTTCTCTGCCACGGAGCTGTGCATTTGGGTTGGGTATCGCCGCGCTGGTTTGCCTCTCCACTTCTCAGATCATCGGAACCGCCATGGCTCGTTCCATCCACGGAAAGGCAGCCGGCGGTCGAATTGCTTCTGTTGCCTTCCTACTTCCTTCGTGGTATATATACATATACATAGAAGATCTGATTTGATGGCTGGCTCGCAGCTGTGGCTTTAATTGATTGCATAGTGGATTCGTGAGCAGGGCAGGGTACGGTCTGGCGTCCGTCCTGTTGGCGACTGCATCGAGCATGAACGGCGGGCAGCGGTACGGGACGGGCTGGATGAACGGCGACTGCTACATAGTTCACGACGGCGTCTATGCTTGCTCCGCAGCCCTCGCTGTCTTCGTCATGCTTCTCACGCTCGCCCTCGGCTCTGCGACGGCTGCGGCAGGAGACGAACCGAGGGCGGATGGGGAAAGATGTGGTCCGCAATTGAAAGAGCCCTGAGTCGTCGATGCCGGCAAGGGGCGAACACTGGCAAGTGACAACGATCCGGCCATGCCAGGACAACCAATTTTAAGCTCATTCATGCGTTGAACGAAGCAAATTAATTAAGATCATAAACCCAAAGCAATTTGGTCTGTGCCTATTTTTGTAAATATCAACAGTTGGATTATGCTTGCAAATAAAAGAAATATTAATTAAATCACAAGCATTTTTTTTTGTCGGAGGTAGGCGTTGCTATCCACTATCTGTTGATACACTCAATTTGTGTTATAATACCCTATGGATTTGATGATTGTGGGTCCGTCATTAGCAATTAGCATCATGCGAATATGATTTGCCAACCAATTAGTTATGGTTGTACAGGTGTAATTAATTTCAGGAAGCTTAAGCTGCCTATGGGGAAGGGCCCAACTCACACTGAAATAGGGACAACACGCCTACATTTCCATTTTAAACTCATTTATGTATTAATTGAATCACTTGTCACTAGAACCACACGAGTTATTTAGATATGTGATTGGTAAATAAAGATCGATATTTTAGTAAGGTACATAATGTTGGTGTAATCTTGTTTAGGTCAGGGTTGACATAGTTTGATTAGGCTCGGGTGAGCTTATGTCTGGTAAGCTTAAGGTTGGATGTTTCGATGTTTGATAATGATGTTTGAATATTGTATGATGTTTGAATATCGTATGATATCAAGTGGGTCAAGGTTCACTGGAGACTTGACTGAAAAGTTCTAGTGCGACTAAGTGAAGTCCAGGTGGATCGGGGAGATCGCACGCTGGCACGAGAAAAGTCCTAGAAGGACTAGGCACGAGAAAAGTCCTAGAGGGACTAGGAACACCTAGTGGGACTAGGTGAAGTCCAGGTGGATCGGGGAGATCACACGTTGACATAGGAAAAGACCTAGTGGGACTAGGTGAAGTCCAGGTGGAATGGGGAGATCGTACGCTGGCAAGGTGGAAGTCTACCGAGAGACTAGACCTAACTCGAGGGTTAGACAAACCTTGTTGGGAATCAGGTTAAGTCCTAGCTGAGAGCTAGGCAGGAGAAATCCAGGTTGATCAAAGGGGTTGACCGGATACTTGGTAGGGAACCCTAGACTTGTGCACATAAGTTAGGGTTGGACTCAATCGATTGGGCAATCGATTAGGGTTTGGTTTCTCGTGAACATAAGCTTTCTTGATCGATTGGGTGATCGATTAAGGAAGATGTGAATCGATTGGGTAATCGATTAAGGAAGATGTGAATCGATTGGGAGAAATGAAGTGTGAGAACAGAAGGTGGCTGAATCGATTGGGCAATCGATTCAGCCTTCCCTTAATCGATTAGTCAATCGATTAAGGGGTCCGGTAATCGATCAGGTGATTGATTACTGTAGTTTTACGCGAGAGCACAGAAAGGTGCTGAATCGATACAACAATCGATTAAGGATGCTCTTAATCGATTGGCTAATCGATTAAGGTTCAAAAACTAGCCGTTGAACGGTTAAGTCTGACGTGGTAATCGATTAGGAAACCCTAGGCGTCGGGTATAAAGGGTTTTCACGCAGGTTTGACACGCACCTCTTCAGCAACTCTTCGGCACTTCTTCTCCTCCTTCCACGCAATTTCAAGAGAAGCTTTGGGGCATAGTGTTGTTGCACTTCCAAAGTTCTAGAGGCGATCTCAAGCTTGAAGAAAGCAAGAAAAGCAAAGAGAGCACATTATTGTAAATCTTGTAAAATTTTTCATTGTATTTTGCTTCCTCTTGTAGTTTCTTCTTGTAAGCTTGTAAGAGGTTTCTCCACCTCAAGAAGGAGATCTTTCATAGTGTATGAAAGAGTGAGGAGAGTGGATCCTTGGATTAGTCACCTCAAGGAGGTGGATACCAAGTAAATCCTTAGTGTTAGCATTGCTTGAAGTCTTCCGCGGTGGCAAATCATCTACAAGCAAATCAGAGCTAATCACCCCCCTCTAGCTCTCATACCGGTCCTAACTATTGGGATCTCCCGGCACCAAAATACCAAAATGCAGCGGAAACAAGATCCCTTGAGCGATCCATGCGAAAGAAAAATTTGTACAAAGTTGATCTACATCTACTTCTAAAGAAGATATACCTTTGGAGCGTGCCCTTCGCTTATCCCGCTCGTCCAAGATGCGCCGGATCTCTTGCACGTTCAAGTGTCCGTGCCTCTATTCGTATCCACACGGACACGATCTTTCAACTTCGGAAAGAACTACCTTAGTTGTGCTAGCAACTTGAGGTAGTTCACAAGATCACCAAGAACCCCAACGGGGTTTCAGCCAAGAGGGAGAAGAGGAAGAAGAGAGGAAGGGAAGAAGAGAAACACTCACTCCTCATTCAAAAATGACTAGACTCTCTTTTATACTTATCCCATAAATATGAAGAGTCTTTTGTCTTTTTTGACTTCCCTTCATTAATGCCAATAAAGAGTACGTCTTTTCATGTGACTTTTCACCATCTCTTCATCCAATGAAGAGAGACTTTTCTCTTTCCTTCATTAAATACTTTAATGAATTTCCCCTGTAATTCCGACCGGGCCTCTCGGGCTCTCGACCAAATCTCCCGACCAAGTCTGCCGAGCAAGTCGCCGAGCTCCCGACCCAGTCTGCTGAGTGTCGAGCTCCCGACCCAGTTTGCCGAGCGCCAAGCTCCCGACCCAATCTGCCGAGCTCCCGACCCAATCTGCCGAGCTCTCAACCCAGTCTACCGAGCACTGACTCGGGCTCTCGACCTAGTCTCTTGAGTTCCCAACTCGAGCTCCTGACCAAGTCCCTGAGCTCCTGACCCAGTCTGACGACCCGAGTCTCCCGAGCTCATGTCCCGAGCTCCCGAGCACCTGAACTAGTCTCCCGAGTTCCTAACTCGAGCTCCCGTTCAGATCTCCTGATCGGATCTCCCGAGTTCCCAACTCGGGCTCCCGATCAGACTTCCCAAGTTCCCAACTCGGGCTCCCACTCAGATTTCCCGAAGCATCATGTCCTTAGTGTGTGACCCAATAGGTTCTCGTGACGTTGGCAATGCGCTTAAATACCTTAGACACATAAGCAATGAGCGGCATCTAGAAATGCATCATTGCTACCCAAGTAACAAGAAAAGTCGAGATCCGACTAAACCTCCATGACTATGATAATGTATGACCTTGTCCTTCTATCCTTGATATCTAGATTGACCAATGAGGCATAGACCGTGTCATCCTTGATCAATCTTGTGTTTCTTGATCCCGAGTATGTTGGGGCAATCGACCGCCCTAAGATGATCTGGAGGATCATGAGTTTTGATGTATGTGGTCAATATGGCTAAGTTAGGATTTATTGTTGGACTAATATATGTACATGAGTGTGCAGGTATACAGGTACACATGGACTTAGTTGATGTCTTCAGGTGAAGGGTGGTATGGAGGCAAACTGGAGGTTTGCGTGCGCATCCAAGGAATCGTTGGATAGTAGGGACGATGAGCCAAGGGACGCGAACTTCGAGGCATACGTGAAGGGTGGCATGGAGGCAAGCTGGAGGCTTGCGTGCGCATCCGAGGGACGAGGGTCAAAGATGAAGAGGGCGTAAAGGCAACAGTCGAGGCTGCTAGTGAATAGTCAACCGGGTTGTGAGAGTCTGAGTGATTGTACTCAGGGGCTAAGCCGAGAGGGTTCGAGTGTGAGTGGAATGTACTCGGGGAGTGTAAACCCTAGGCTTAGGTTCGGACCAGTCGACTTGCCCAGGGGAAGTCGACTGGTGTAGGCTGGCATATTCGATCGTTGTACTGTAACAGTCGAATCTGAGTGGGACCAGTCAACTGCCCTAAGGGAAGTCGACTGGTAGCGGTTGTTTCAGATTCGAGCCCTATTTAAAGGGGCATGTTTCATACTTTCGTTTCTTGACGAAACTCGCTTGGGTAAAGTGAGTTAGTATTCTTTTGTGCCCAGATATTGTCAAAGAGATTGTGGCGAGGTTTCTCCACCCACAAGGAGTGACAAGGGCTAGCCGGAGGTTATCCGGGGAGTGATCCACCGACGGATTCTTAGATTAGTCACCCATCCGGGGTGGATACCAAGTAAATCTGGTTTGTTAGCGTTGTTCTCTATTGTTAGTTTATTTCTATTTGTATTTCCGCTGTGCAACTAACAACGTAGGTTAAGAGAAATTCGACAAAGTGCTATTCACCCCCCCCCTCTAGTAACGCTCTTCGATCTATCAATTGGTATGAGAGAGATGGACTGCTCTTGATCGGACTAACCGTCGAGGGAGCACATGTTAATGATATGAGAGAAGTGTCCTAAGGCAATCGCCTTATGATTGTAATCATTTATTTTAATAAATGAATATTCACTATTTGAGTATACATGTTTGCGTATTTGATTGAGATCTTAAACTTATTTACTGAATGTCAGCAATACAATTCACAGCATGAGAGAATTTGTGATGAATTCACAACTAGTGATTATCTCTACATGTGCAATTGTGAAGTATTGAAATTGTCCCTAGTCGATGAATTGATAAATACGGACACTATCAATTCTGTTGAGATTAGCATGGGTTATTCTCTAATCAGCTGATTCTCACTGGCTGGTGACATTGAGATGTCCGGAGATAAACATGAATGCTAGTTAAGGGAACTAGTTCATTGGAGTGACTGGCTGTACAACTTCATATGGTAGTCTACATATAGATATGTCAGTGAAGTTCTTACTGCAGCTTAAGTGCGATGTTCCTTTGACTTGCGGTGTTCAAGTCATCTTGGTCATGGAGACTTATACTTTGACATCTTAAGCAAGCATCTCCAAGGAGGTGTGGACCCAGGATGATTGGGTATAAGCCGAAGTGCTCGAAGATGTTTGAACAGCCTACAAAGGATTCACCACTCCTTGCGAGGAGATGTATATCCGAGGCCTATCGTCGGATTGTTACTCGAAGCCTATGGCCAGAGCATGACATGTTCAGAGTATGAATCTCTTAAATACATGAGAGTAATTAGAATTCGTAGGACGAGAAAACGTTACTTGGGCTAGGTGTGACGTAGTCAGCCTAGTGGGGACTGACACACATAGACCATGTCCTGAACCAAGTGGGTATAAGATGGTGAAGGGAATGGGGCACGATTCATTATAGCTGCTGAAGGGTTTCAGAATTGTTTCTGAGGTCAACCATTGATCTTTCGATTAATTGGGGATCATGATGTACAACTAGGTGCCACTCATGATCGTTCTATTATTAATTGATTAATTATAGATGGCCAACATAAATCGAAAGCTTATTTAGTCACACGCACTACGAGTAATCTGAGGGATTTAAAACGAGTTGAAAATTGTATTTTCCAATCAAGAGAGATTAAGTTGGTTGAGCCAATCGATAAGTCGAATCTGAATTTTTCAGAGACACATCGGAAGCGTAAAATGGCTAAGTCTTTTGAAGACTTAATAGATGAATTGAATAAGTTTAATTCATTGGGGCTTGGCTTGGATGGGTCGGCCAAAGAGGGCCTCCATCCTCTTTGCTTGGCCGGCCACAACAAAGGGAGAGAACCAAGCTTTTGGTTCAATTTATAAAATAAACCAAGTGTGGTTTGTTTTATAAAATTATGGATGATATAAATTTTTTTATATAATAAACCAAGGTTTGGTTTATTTTTCATGGAAATTAAAATGAACCATGGATTGGTTTATTTTATAAAATCAATCATGGATTGATTTACCATGATAAGGAAATTTATTCCATAGGAGAGAATATTTTTATCATGAATTAAAATATGATTTTAACCTTGATATAAAATCAAACTTGGCATGATGGAATAAGTTATTCCATATTTGAGAGGTTTGATGGTTGAGAGGTCACTATATAAAGGACCCAAGGCAAGGCTTGGGTATGAATAATAGAGATAAAGGCATAGGCTCTCTCCCTCTCTTTCTGTCCTTCCCTTCTCCCCTTCTTGCCGTGCGTCAACCAGCCCCAAGAAGGAGCACCAGTCGGCCATCCTTTTGTGGTTAGTCTTCCGACTTTTCTCTTGGTTTTTCTTGTCGCATTCTCGGAGAATCTAGTAGTTCTCGAGAACACGAAACTCGTGGCTTTGCGAAGTCATCCCGAAGATACTTGGCGTGGACGCGAATAGAGGCGGAGCTTCCAAGGGACACTTACGGTTGGATCTCGTCCCTTCCTTCGAGTTACGCGAGGTAATATGTAAATTAGTTTACGTTTCTGTAAAAATTTTAAATATATGATCATGTCTACACAAGATAAAATTGCATGCTTAGATGTGTGGTTAAATGAATTAGAGAAATTATTTATGCTAAACCTATTGGTGCAAGAAGCACCATATCGAACCTTGTTTTGATATTGGCAATGGGTTCAAAGTTAAGTATTATTGGTGATCTAACGTTGTTACTCAAGTGTGCAGGCAAAGTCCTAGCGAAGGGATGCTAGGCACCTGGCAAAGGACTGCCAGGAAACAAAGTCCTAGCGAAGGGTTGCTAGGCACCTGGCGAAGGACTGCCAGGAAACAAAGTCCTAGCGAAGGGCTGCTAGGCAACTGGCGAAGGACTACAGGAAACAAAGTCCTAGCGAAGGATTGCTAGGCACCTGGCGAAGGACTGCCAGGAAACAAAGACCTAGCGTAGGACTGCTAGGCACCTGGCGAAGGACTGCTAGGAAACAAAGTTCTAGGGAAGGACTGCTAGGCACCGAGCGAAGGACTGCTTGGTATCGAAGACCTAGCGAAAGACTGCTGGGCACCAGGCGAAGGACTGCCTGGAACCGAAGACCCAGCGAAGGGCTGCTGGGCACCTAGCGAAGGGCTGCTAGGAGTCAAAGACCTAGCGAAGGAATGCTAGCCACCAGGCGAAGGACTGCTTGGGGCTGAAGACCTGGCGAAGGACAGCTAGGCACCTGGCGAAGGATTGTTGGGCAAAAGTCCAACCAGAGGAGCCGGTTGGCATCAGGTAAATTCTCCTGAGAGGAGTAGGTGAGGACGCGTTCCCCGTTGAGGGAACAGTAGGCATCAGTTCGATCTAGGGCTCTATTTTGGAGACCCAAAGTCAGAACCAAGACAGCTACGGTTGTAAGACTCACTAACATATTTGCTCTATCTTATTTGGTACTAACCCTGGATGCAGGACCGAAGGAACGAGTGTCTGCAGCTCAGAACGCCCCAAAGGAGAGGGGCAGCAGCTGGGTAGGGCGCCCCGGAGGTCCCGGGCGCCCCCAAGGGAAAGGCAAGACAAGTTCAGTAAAAGTATGCTTCGGAAGCTCACTGGGCGGGGCACCCCGGATGCTTAGGGCGCCCTGGGCTCAAGCCAACGAAGCAGATAGAGTCAAGCCAGCGAGATGCCCGCGGATCGAGTCAACCAGGGCGCCCCCAGCGTCCCGGGCGCCCCCACAATCAACTCTCAGCCCTATTCGAGTGGGATAAGGGCTGACCGAGACTTGCTCGGATCGGCTGACACGTGGGGGGTGCCCCCAACGTTCAGGGCGCCCCAGGAGGCTATAAATAGCCTCTCGACCCCAAGGCTTCAAACAACACTTCTTCCAACGCCAATACGCTCTTCTACTCAAGCGCTCTGCTCCGGAAACCTCCCGGCTCAAGATACAAGGGCCGACGACGTCCCTCTGCTGCGAGATACATTCCACACCGGACGTCGGTAACGAAGAGCTGTTCTTTTAAGTTTACTGTACTATAATTGATATACAATTCTTGTAAATCTATTGCGCACATATAGAATTGCCCGCAGTAAACGGTCAACGATCGTGGGCCTTGGAGTAGGAGCCGACCGCGACTCCGAACCAAGTAAAATCTTGGTATTTTGTGTGTTGCTTAGTTTTAATTTTTCCGCTACGTATTCTCTTTTTCAATCCGAAACGACTTACGATATTCACCCCCTCTATCGTTTTCTCTCGATCCAACAAGTGGTATCAGAGCGGGGAAGCTCAAATTTGGTGCAACCACCAATTTGAGAGTTTTTCAGATTTTCAAAATTATTTTATTTTTTTCTCGTTAATCGAGTTTGGTGCAACACCACTCGATCTTTTTCGCTTTTTATTTTCAAATAAAGAATATCATGGCAAAAAACACTCTCTCTAGAGTCGCAGTCGCAACTGGTAGAATTAATGCCAATGTCAAATTCGTATAAACCAACGGGTTCACCAAAATTTTCTTTGACATAACTAACTTCTCTAAAAGATCACCAAGGTCTTTCAATTCTTGAAATGTTTTGTTAGAATGCATATCACATATATAAGTTTCAAGTTGATCATTAAGTACAAGAATATCAAACCTCGAGAAATCTTGTTGATAAAACTCAGCTAGCAGTAAAAATGTTATCTTGTCAAAAGCTAAAAATGAATTTTGTGGACACAAATAAGCTACACAATGAAGTAACTGTTAGTAATATGAGAGAAGTGTTCTAAGGCAATCGCCTTATGATTGTAATCATTTATTTTAATAAATGAATATTCACTATTTGAGTATACATGTTTGTGTATTTGATTGAGATCTTAAACTTATTTACTGAATGTCTGCAATACAATTCACAGCATGAGAGAATTTGTGATGAATTCACAACTAGTGATTATCTCTACATGTGCAATTGTGAAGTATTGAAATTGTCCCTAGTCGATGAATTGATAAATACGGACACTATCAATTCTGTTGAGATTAGCATGGGTTATTCTCTAATCAGCTGATTCTCACTGGCTGGTGACATTGAGATGTCCGGAGATAAACATGAATGCTAGTTAAGGGAACTAGTTCATTGGAGTGACTGGCTGTACAACTTCATATGGTAGTCTACATATAGATATGTCAGTGAAGTTCTTACTGCAGCTTAAGTGCGATGTTCCTTTGACTTGCGGTGTTCAAGTCATCTTGGTCATGGAGACTTATACTTTGACATCTTAAGCAAGCATCTCCAAGGAGGTGTGGACCCAGGATGATTGGGTATAAGCCGAAGTGCTCGAAGATGTTTGAACAGCCTACAAAGGATTCACCACTCCTTGCGAGGAGATGTATATCCGAGGCCTATCGTCGGATTGTTACTCGAAGCCTATGGCCAGAGCATGACATATTCAGAGTATGAATCTCTTAAATACATGAGAGTAATTAGAATTCGTAGGACGAGAAAACGTTACTTGGGCTAGGTGTGACGTAGTCAGCCTAGTGGGGACTGACACACATAGACCATGTCCTGAACCAAGTGGGTATAAGATGGTGAAGGGAATGGGGCACGATTCATTATAGCTGCTGAAGGGTTTCAGAATTGTTTCTGAGGTCAACCGTTGATCTTTCGATTAATTGGGGATCATGATGTACAACTAAGTGCCACTCATGATCGTTCTATTATTAATTGATTAATTATAGACGGCCAACATAAATCGAAAGTCTATTTAGTCACACGCACTACGAGTAATCCGAGGGATTTAAAATGAGTTGAAAATTGGATTTTCCAATCAAGAGAGATTAAGTTTGGTTGAGCCAAACGATAAGTCGAATCTGAATTTTTCAGAGACGCATCGGAAGCGTAAAATGGCTAAGTCTTTTGAAGACTTAATAGATGAATTAAATAAGTTTAATTCATTGGGGCTTGGCTTGGATGGGCCGGCCAAAGAGGGCCTCCATCCTCTTTGCTTGGCCGGCCACAACAAAGGGAGAGAACCAAGTTTTTGGTTCAATTTATAAAATAAACCAAGTGTGGTTTGTTTTATAAAATTATGGATGATATAAACTTTTATATAATAAACTAAGGTTTGGTTTATTTTTCATGGAAATTAAAATGAACCATGGATTGGTTTATTTTATAAAATCAATCATGGATTGATTTACCATGATAAGGAAATTTATTCCATAGGAGAGAATATTTTTATCATGAATTAAAATATGATTTTAACCATGATATAAACTCAAACTTGGCATGATGGAATAAGTTATTCCATATTTGAGAGGCTTGATAGTTGAGAGGCCACTATATAAAGGACCCAAGGCAAGGCTTGGGTGGGAATCATAGAGATAAAGGCATAGACTCTCTCCCTCTCTTTCTCTCCTCCTCTTCTCCCCTTCTTGCCGTGCGCCAACCAGCCCCAAGAAGGAGCACCAGCCGGCAATCCTTTTGTGGTTAGTCTTCCGACTTCTCTCTTGGTTTTTCTCGTCGCGTTCTCGGAGAATCTAGTAGTTCTCGAGAACACGAAACTCGTGGCTTTACGAAGTCATCCCGAAGATACTCGTCGTGGACGCGAATAGAGGCGGAGCTTCCAAGGGACGCTTACGGTTGGATCTCGTCCCTTCCTTCGAGTTAGGCGAGGTAATATGTAAATTAGTTTATGTTTCTGCAAAAATTTCAAATATATGATCATGTCTACACAAGATAAAATTGCATGCTTAGATGTGTGGTTAAATGATTTAGATAAATTATTTATGTTAAACCTTCTGCTGCACGTAATTAATTTTAAAATTACGAACCCGCATCCATGTCAACATGCACCCGAACCCAACAGTGGTATCAGAGTCGAGGTTTGTGTTCGACATTATCATATAATTGTTTTGCGGAAAGCTTTATCATGATCTCAATCTTGGAAAAATTTTCAATTATGGAAACTTTCCAATTATGGTAAATTTTTGATTTAGGAATTTCAAAGTTTAGAAATCCTCAAGAAATTTCATAAACTTTTGAAATATCTCTGTTTCTGAAATTTTATGATAATTGTGAAAACTTTTCATTTTTGGAAACATTCAAATTTTGGAAATTTCCTATTTCGGAAATTTTCCAATTTTGGAAAAACGTAAGTTTTCTTTGTAGCAGAAACTTACAATTATTCTGAAAATCTTTTATTTTTGGAAACTTTCCATTTATGGAAAGCTCGCAATTTTGGGCACTTTCTTTCAAGAAAGTCTAAACAAATTATGAGAATATTAATTGACATTTAAATTTATAATTGAAAATTAAATTATTTACAAAATTTTTTATTTTGGATTGAGCCTCGGGGAGCCGTCCAATTTAAAGTTAGTTGTTATAATTAAATTTCCTAAATTGAATTTTAATTGTCAAATATTTAATTTGGATTGAGTCTTGGGGAGTCATCCAAATTAAGTTATTGATATTAATTTTCTATAAATAAAATATGTGATCAAATCTTGGAAATTTTTGAGGTGATTCTCAAACGATAATTTCCTTATTTGATTTATGAGGTGATGCTCTTACATATTATTGTCTCCAAAATTAATTAGGAAAATTGTTTCCTATAGAGTATATTTCCTTAAATAAGATTTTCATGAAAATAATATGTGGTTGAATTAAGAGAATCTGTCTCTTAATTTAATAAGATTTGATTTAGAGAAATCAAAGTCTTAAACATATTATTTCCGAAATTGATTATGATAATTCAGGAAATTGTTTCCCAAAATAATTCATTGAATAAAGTATGAAATTAGAATTAAGAAATCCGGTTCCTAATTCAATTAATGAGACTTGATAAATTAAGTCACATACATACTTTATTAAGGAAATCGTTAGAACATGACATAATTATATGTCATGAATGTGCATAAAAGAAAAGGATGAGACCCAAAACTCCTTACAAAATATTAAGGCCAACACCTTCCATTAATATGGTTAGAACCGGAGTTTTGTTTCTCGTTTGGGTTGATGGACACATCCATGCCCGGCTTGAACCTTAACATGTTCAAACCATGGAATTAGTTTATGATTAATATAGTTGGAGTCAGAGGTCAATCCTTAGTTTTGGTTGTTGGACACATCCAAGCCTGACTAAACGGTTGAATGAGCTCCAACCATATTAAAACTATTTCTTGATTAATGGGTCAGCCTTAAGCTTGGAGCTTCGATTTGTTGTGCCACAGCCAAGGTCGATGTAAAGAGAGGTGCAGTTGGGTGTTATGTATATTGTTGCATACTTGTTAATGAGTTAACAACCCAATGATTTATGCAAACATTCAATTAGTTGATAGCATAATGTGATAGTTACATATGTATAATATGTAATCGGTATAATTACCTACCTTCATAGCTAAGAATAACTTGATGGACTCTAGTCATGGTTGTTCTTATATATGGTTGGATATCAACCTATTTAGAGATGTTCCTACAATCTCCCGAATTGATAAAAAGGGTTATTCAATTTGAAAAATAAATAAGATTTAATTAATGTATATTGATGCATTCTTTATCATTCTCATCACATAACCTCAATTTGTATTTCTAGGATAATCACCTGATCATGTTTTCTTTGAATTTGCGTTCCATTTTGGACACCAATAAGCTGACTGGGCCAAACTTCATGGACTGGCTTCGAAACCTGAGGATAGTCCTCAAGGCAGAAAAGCTTGCTTATGTCTTTGAAGAACAACTTCCCAGCCATCCTCCTGATGAAGCAACTCCAGACCAGTTAGTGGCCTATCAGAAACATGTGGCCGATTATGAACTTACGAGTTGCATCATACTGGCCGCTATGGTACCTGAGCTACAAAAGCAGCATGAGCATATGGATGCTCATACCATCGTCTTCTATCTTCATGAGCTGTTTGACGAGCAGGCGAGATCCGAAAGGTTTGAGGTCTCCAGACTCCTCTTCACCTCTAAGATGTAGGAAGGCACTTCTGTTTCACAGTTTGTGTTGAAGATGTTGGGGGTACATTGAGCGACTAGGCACACTCGGATTTGCAATGGATCACGAACTAAGTATTGACTTAATTCTGCATTGTTTGCCCAAGAGTTACTCACAGTTTGTGATGAACTATCGGATGAACAAACTGGAGACTACCATTACTGAGTTGCTTAACCTGCTGAAGACTGTAGAGCCTTCTGTAAAGCAGGATCAGAAGACGGTATTGTTAGTTGGTTCCTCAAAGAAAGGCTCTAAGAGGAAGCCCAAAGAACAAAATAAGGGAAGGAAGAAAAAGGCCAAAAAGATTAAAAGGCACCAAAAGGCACTTGCCATCACTGCGGCAAGGAGGGCCACTAGCGAAGAAACTGCAAGGTTTATCTTGAGTCCTTGAAGAAGAAGACATCCGATGCCCTATCCTCTTCAGGTATCTTCGTTATTGAATGTCACTCTATTTCCTCGGACACCTGGGTACTTGATACTGGGTGTAGCTCACATATATATAATGGCATACAGGGGCTAAGGAATAGAAGAAGACTCGTCAAGGGAGAAGCGAATTTGCGAGTTGGAAATGGAGCAAAGATTGCTGCTGTTGCCATCGGAACATATTTGCTAAAGCTCCCTACTGGACTTGTCTTAGAATTGGATAATTGTTGTTTTGTTCCTTCGTTGATAAAGAACATTGTATCTATTTCATGCTTGAATGAAAAGGGTTATCATTTAACTTTTAGTAACAATTGCTGTTACATAACTTTAATTGGTGTTCTTTATGGGACCGGAACTTTATGCAATGGTATCTACACGTTAGATTTATCCGGTGACATTTTCAATATCGAAGTTAGCAACAAACGTTCTCGAATAGATAATCAAATAGACTCCTATATGTGGCATTCTCGTCTTGGCCATGTAAGCAAGAAACACATGACCAAAGTACACCGATGTGGAATTCTGGAATCATTTGAACCTGGTTCATTTGATACATGCGAATCATGCTTAAAAGACAAGATGACCAAATTACCCTTTTCCGAAAAAGGTAAACCAGTGGGAGAATTGCTTGGTCTAATACATACTGATGTATGTGGACCAATGTCAACTCTTGCACAAGGAGGTTATAGCTACTTCATTATCTTTATCGATGATCACTCACGATTCGGGTATGTGTTCTTAATGAAACACAAATCTGAAGCTTTTGAGAAATTCAAAGAGTTCAGAAGTGAAGTAGAGAAACAGCTTGGCAAAGCAAAAGTATTAAGATACTTCGATCCGATCGGGGTAGTGAATACTTAAGACCCAATTTGTCGAGCTCTCAATCCAGTTTGCCGAGCACCGACTCGGGCTCTCGACCTAGTCTCCTGAGTTCCCAACTCGAGCTCCTGACCAAGTCCCTGAGCTCCTGACCCAGTCTGACGGCCCGAGTCTCCCGAGCTCATGTCCCGAGCTCCCGAGCACCTGAACTAGTCTCCCGAGTTCCTAACTCGAGCTCCCGATCAGATCTCCTGATCGAATCTCCCGAGTTCCCAACTCGGGCTCCCGATCAGACTTCCCAAGTTCCCAACTCGGGCTCCCACTCAGATTTCCCGAAGCATCATGTCCTTAGTGTGTGACCCAATAGGTTCTCGTGACGTTGGCAATGCGCCTAAATACCTTAGACACATAAGCAATGAACGACATCTAGCAATGCATCATTGCTATCCAAGTAATAAGAAAAGTCGAGATCCGACTAAACCTCCGTGACTATGATAATGTATGACCTTGTCCTTCTTGTTAGTGATATGAGAGAAGTGTCCTAAGGCAATCGCCTTATGATTATAAAACATTTATTTTAATAAATGATAATTCACTATTTGAGTATACATGCTTGTGTATTTGATTGGGATCTTAAACTCATCTACTGAATGTCCGCAATACAACTCACAGCATAAGAGAATTTGTGATGGGATCACAACTAGTGATTATCTCTAAATGTGCAAATGTGAAGTATTGAAAATATCCCTAGTCGATGAATTGATAAATACGGACATTATCAATTCTGTTGAGACTAGCATGGGTTATTCTCTAATCAGCTGATTCTCACTGGCTGGTGACATTGGGATGTCCGGAGATAAACATGGATTCTAGTTATGGGAACTAGTTCATTGGACTGACTAGCTGTAAGACTTCATATGGTAATCTATATAGATATGTCAATGAAGTTCTTACTGCGGCTTAAGTGCGATGTTCCTTTGACTTGCGGTGTTCAAGTCATCTTGGTCATGGAGACTTATACTTTAACATCTTAAGCAAGCATCTCCAAGGAGGTGTGTGTTGATGCAGTCTGGCCCTGATTGTTGTTTTGGTGTTGACAACGATTTTGGTTTAGGAGGATGATTATGATTTGAAAAATCCTAACCTGGGAGGTTAGGTGTGTTGATTATGATGTTTATGATTAAGTCCTGATCGAGGATTAGGAATGATATGGAAAATCCTAACCTGGGAGGTTAGGTGTGGAAAATCCTAGCTTGGATGGCTAAGTGTTGGAAAAGTCCTAATTCGGAAGGGTTGGGTGAAAAGTCCTAGCTTGGAGGGCTAGGTGAAAAGTCCTAACTTTGAGGGTTAGGTGCAAATTCCCATCCTGGAGAATTAGGTGAAAAAGTCCTGGCTTGGAGGGTCAGGTGCCTAGCTTGGAGGGCTAGGTTGGATGATGTTCTAACTCGGAAGAGTTGGGTGAAAAGTCCTAGCTTGGAGGGCTAGGTGAAAAGTCCTAGCTTGGAGGGCTAGGTGAAAAGTCCTAACTTGGAGGGTTAGGTGCAAATTCCCAACTTGGAGAGTTAGATGGAAAAATCCTTAGCTTGGAGGGCTAAGGTGTATGAATTCCTAGCTTGGAGGGCTAGGGTTGAGTCGCTGGATCGGTCTGGTGACCGATCAGGGACATTGGCACGCTGGTCCTTAGTGGATCGGTCTGGTGACCAATCCAGCTATGTCTGATCGGACTGGTGACCGATCAGGGAGCGCACAGTGAGATTGGGAATCTACTGTGTGGCTCCTGATCGGACCGGTGACCGATCAGGGAGCAGGCTGCTTCCTTGCTGTCTTGGTCCTGATCGGTCTGGTGACCGATCAGGGAGCAAACGGTGAGTGAGTTCCCTTGCTGATCAAAGTCTTGGATCGGTCTGGTGACCGATCAGAGATCTTGGATTTGATTAAAAAGTTACTGTTCATCTGCCCTGATCGATCTGGGTGACCGATCAGGATCCAATCTGATCGGTCTGGTGACCGATCAGGCTTCACCCTGATCGGTCTGGTGACTGATCAGGCGTGTATAGCTGTGAGAGCTGGGAATCCCAGCAAAGCAGTGGATCGATCTGGTGACCGATCCACACACCCTGGATCGGTCCGGTGATCGATCACTTTAATTCAAATTTCACTGTCAGACGCGGTCAGAGCGTCTGATCGTATCAGATTTGCTGATGTATGTTTCTAATATGTGATATGCTGCGTGATCTTCTGCTCTAATGCTCTGATTGAGTTTCAGGTGACAGGGGAGGATTCAAACACTCAAGGAGAAGTCAAAGCGTGCTTTCCTTGGAGCAGGTTTGTCCCTTTTCACATCTCAGGTTGCAACGGCGAGCTGAAGACTGGAGCTGAGACTGGAGCTTGGCTGAGGAGCTCAGTGAGTCCAGAGATAGCTCAGTAGAGGCTGGCGTTGGCAGATGAGTAGCTGGGAGCTACAGAGATGTGGTCACTTGTCGCTTGGCGGAGAAACAAAAGGGAACGCGAGAAGACGAGTCTGTAGAGTTTTTTTTTTTTAGCGATTCAGTTTGAAAAGTTCTTCGTGTTCTTACGTTCTGCCAAAAACAAGCTTGCTGTTCTTGAGTTCTTCAACCATTCTAAGCAAGCTATAGAGGAGCAATCATCATACTTGAGCGCTTGAAGGAGAAAACAAGAAGCTTGGAGTCCGACAGTGGGAAGACACGAAGCAGACAGGGGTCTGCGTGAGATCGCCACTGGGTGGAGCTCAGGGAAGCTTGCTGTGTTTTGTTCTTGCTAAGAGCTTGAGTAAGATCCTTCTTGTTGTTGTTTCATTGTGCTCATTATATATCATTGTTTGAAACATGCTGTGGAGAGGTTTCTCCACCGAGAAGGAGGTTGCTTCATATCCGGTGTCAATCGGGGCTTGATCTGCCGACGATCAAGGGATCGCCCACCTCAAGGGCACGCCAAGGAGTAGGGATAAGTTATCCCCGAACCTTGTAAACCCTCCTTGTTAGCGATCTTGCTAGTTGTGTTTGTTTTGCTTTCGTTTCATTTTTTTGCATACTCTGTTTTCCACTCTTTCCGCTGTGCTACTGATATTTGAGTTGCAGAAATCGTGATAAGTTAGCAAGGCGAAAGCGATTGTCTATATTCACCCCCCCTCTATAGCCATCTCATTCCCAACAGTGTGGACCCAGGATGATTGGGTATAAGCCGAAGTGCCCGAAAATGTTTGAACAGCCTACAAAGGATTCACCACTCCTTGCGAGGAGATGTATACCCAGGCCTATCGTCGGATTGTTACTCAAAACCTCTGGCCAGAGTATATCATGTTTAGAGTGCGAGTCTCTTAAATACATGAGAGTAATTAGAAATCCAAAGGACGAGAAAGACACTACTTGGGCTAGGTGTGACGTAGTCAGCCTAGTGGAGACTGACACAAATAGACCGTGTCCTGAACCAAGTGGGTATAAGATGGTGAAGGGAATGGGGCACGATTCATTAGAGCTGCTGAAGGGTTTCAGAATTACTTCTGAGGTCAACCGTTGATCTTTCGATTAATTGGGGGTCATGATGTACTACTAGGTGCCACTCATGATCGTTCTATAATTTGTTGATTATAGATGGCCAACATAAATCGAAAGCCTATTTAGTCACACGCACTACGAGTAATCCGAGGGATTTAAAATGAGTTGAAAATTAGATTTTTCGATCAAGAGAAATAAGTCGAATCTGAATTTATTAGAGGCGTAATGAAAGCTAAAATGGCTAAGTCTTTTGAAGGCTTATTGGGCGAATTAAATGAGTTTAATTCGCGATCGGTTCGGGTTGGTTTGGCCGGCCAAAGAGGGTGCCAAACCTCTTTGTTGTGGCCGGCCACATTAAAGGGAAGAAACCAATTTAATTGGTTTAATTAATAAAATAAATCTAGTGCGATTTGTTTTATAAATTATGCATAAATAAATTTGTGTAAAGAAATTTATATAAATAAATTTATAGAAATTTATTCTTTTTATGGAAATTAAAATGATCCATGGAATGGTTTATTTTAATTTTATAAAATCAATTATGAATTGATTTATCCATAATAAGAAAGTTTATAAATTTTTTATAAAATTTATTCCATAATAAAAGGAGAGATTAATTAGTTTTATTATAAAGTTAGTTATAATAAAATTCATAAGAGAATTTATAGGATAAATTTCTTATGATAACTAATTAGTTTTATTATAAAGTTAGTTATAATAAAACTTGGTTTAAACGGAATAATTCATAAGAGAATTTATAGGATAAATTTCTTATGATAACTAATTAGTTTTATTATAAAGTTAGTTATAATAAAACTTGGTTTAAACGGAATAATTCATAAGAGAATTTATAGGATAAATTTCTTATGATAACTAATTCTGTTAATTCCGTTAAGAGGAGACTTGGCAAGGGAGAATCAACTATATAAGGAACCAAAGGGAAGCCTTTAATTCCTAATCAAGTAACTAATCGATATAGAGCTCCCTCTCTCTCTCTCTTTTATCTTCTCCTTCCCTTCTCCCCACCTAGGGACGGCGCCCACATTGAAGCTTCTAGGGCCGGCGCCCCTTGAAGCACCTTCCTCCATCTAGGGCCGGCGCAAACCCCTCCTCCCCTCTTGGTTGCCGTGAGCTATCAAGAAGAAGGAGAAGCCAACCAAGAAGAAGAAGAAGCGGATCTCATTTCCTTCCCTCTCGGAATTCGATTCCGTTTCTTGGTGGTTAGTTTCCCATTTATTCTCTTGTTCTTCTTTGTTGTGCCTTTAGAGAATCTAGTAGTTCTCATCGGCACAAAACTCGTGACTTTGCGAAGTCATCCCGAAGAGAACTCGGCGTGGACGCGAATAGAGGCGGAGCTTTCAAGGGACGCTACAGTTGGATCTCGTCCCTTTCTTCGAGTTACGAAAGCTATAAAGTAAATTAGTTTACTTTTCCGCAAAGTTTTATTTTATGATTATGTCAACACACCATAAGGTTGCATGCTAGATACGAAGTTAAAATAATTTAGGAAATTATTTTATGCAAATTCTTCCGCTGCACGTAAAAAATTTAAAATTTTACGAACTCGTATCCTTGTCAACATGCACCCGGTCCCAACACTTCTATCCTTGATATCTAGATTGACCAATGAGGCATAGACCGTGTCATCCTTGAACAATCTTGTGTTTCTTGATCCCGAGTATGTTGGGGCAATCGACCGCCCTAAAGTTGATATGGAGGATCATGGGTTTTGATGTATGTGGTCAATATGGCTAAGTTAGGATTTATTGTTGGACTAATATGTGTACATGAGTGTGCAGGTGTACAAGTACACATGGACTTGGTTGATGTCTTCAGGTGAAGGGTGGCATGGAGGCAAACTGGAGGTTTGCGTGCGCATCCGAGGGACCGTTGGATAGTAGGGACGATGAGCCGAGAGACGTGGACTTCGAGGCGTACGTGAAGGGTGGCATGGAGGCAAGCTGGAGGCTTGCGTGCGCATCCGAGGGACGAGGGTTGAAGATGAAGAGGGCGTAAAGGCAACAGTCGAGGCTGCTATTGCCAATCGGGTTGTGAGAGTCTGAGTGATTGTACTCAGGGGCTAAGCCGAGAGGGTTCGAGTGCGAGTGGAATGTACTCGGAGAGTGTAAACCCTAGGCTTAGGTTCGGACCAGTCGACTGACCCAGGGGCAATCTGTTGAGGCAATCGGCCCTAGAATGATCAGGAAGATCATGGTTTTGATGTGTGTGCCAATATGTTTAAGGTTAGGGTTTTGTGTTGTATTTGATATGTGTGATTGAGTTTGCAGGACTTGGAGAATCACACATGGAGAGCACATCCGAGGGACGAGAGCCGAGGGAGGAGAGCTCCAAGGGCAAGCCGGGAGTGGACTTCAAGGGCACACGTGAAGGGTGGCATGGAGGCAAGCCGAGGAAGGCTTGTGTGCGAATCCGAGGGACGATAGCCAGAGGAAGATGACTTCAAGGGGCGAGCCAAGGGAGCATACCTGAAGGCATACGTGAAGGAGAGTGTTTTGAGTGATTGTAAATGAGTTGAGAGGTTGAGCAGTCGACAGGCCAGAGGGCAGTCGACTTCCAAAACTCATAGAAGGTTTTCAGCCTTCTACCAGTCGACTGCCCCAGGGGCAGTCGACTGGTAACCCCGAAAAACTAGCCATTGGCTAGCATTTAAAGCTAGACCAGTCGACTGCCCTAAAGGTTTCTCCACCTTTGAAGGAGGATTTAATAGGGGAGAGTGTGCAACTGTGTGGATCCTTGGATTAGTCACCCATTGGGTGGATACCAAGTAAAAGTACTGTGAGTTAGCATTGAATCATATTATTTTCATTATATTTTGTATTGTGCTAACCCTATTGTAGAGAAAAGTCGAGCCATCGATCCTATAATTGGTATCAGAGCACAAGGACGCCTTCGACGGACTAACCGCCAAGAAGAGCAATCATTAAAATGGTCGACTCACATATTCAATCGCCGATTCGAGGGAGAATTTTCATGGTGGAAGAAGAGAATGGAGGTATTTTTCAACACCGACTTTGATATTATGCTAATCATGGAAAACGGTTTTGAGATACCTAGGGATCAAGAAAACAAGCTTCTTGAGAAAGTAAGGTGGAGCAAAAAGCAAAAGGATGATCACTTGGCAAACTCAAAAGTCTTGCATCATCTACTTAGTGTGCTTCCCCAACAAGAAGTGACAAGAATTGAAAACTACTCAAGTGCCAAGGACTTATGGGACAAGTTGGTGGAACTTTATGAAGGCACTTCGGAGGTGAAGATGGCAAAAAGAGATCTTCTTCGGTCCCAACTAAATAATATCAAGCTAGACAAAGGGGAGAAGGTAACAAGTTTACATGCTAGATTTAAAGAAATTCTTATTGGGCTAACAAGTGTAGGAGAACAATTACCCAACCGAGACATCCTAATGAAAGCAATCAATGCCTTCCCAAGAACACCAACATGGAGCTTAATGGTGGACTCATACTACATCTCCAAGGATCTAGAAAAAACATCTCTAGAAGAATTGTTCTCAACCATGGAGCTTCATGAGACTCGAGTTGGAGGAACGATCAAAGAATCATACTACAAGCCAAAGAGTATAGCCCTTGTGGCAAATAAGGGAAAGGGTAAGAAGAAGGAGGTTTCATCATCCGATTCGGAGGAATCGAGTGCTTCCATGAGCAGTGATGCGGAAGTCTATATGGTAAGAAAGGTAAGAATAGCATTTAAATAATTTTCTACTAACAAGTCTCATGGTAGGAAAGAATCAAGGAGCAAACATAAATCAAGAAAGATCATTTGCTACAACTGCCAAGGCGAAGGATACATGAGAGATGCGTGCCCTCTTCTGAAAAAGAAGGAAGAAAAGAAGAAAGAAGGAAAGAAGAAATCAAAAAAGAAGGAGAAAAAGGTACAAAACTTGAAGGTCACATGGGATGATCCATCTTCATCAGAGGAGGAGGAGAACTTTGTATCCCATTTTGCACTAATGGAAATTGATGACCTTGTCTCCACGACATCCGAATTTGAAGAGGAGAAGAGCTCAAGTGAAGATGAAGGGAGCTCAAGTGAAGGGGGAGGCTCTACTTCGGAATCGGACTTCTCGGTAAGTGAGGTACATAACTTACCCACTTCTATTCTTGTTAAAATCATTTATAGTACTAGTGATGACTTAGTGGATGCTAAAAAGAAGGTCAAGTGCTTAAAAGGGAAAATTGCATGTTAAAGAATAGATTAGCATCAATGGAGATTAAGGACAATGAGCATGCTTCCTATTCTAACTCAAATGCCTCATTTTTAGAAGAAGAAAATAAGGATTTAAGGGAAAAGGTAGATAACCTTACCCAAGCACTTAGGAAGTTTGAAGTTGGCTCAAAAATATTAGATATGATAATTGGGAGCCAAAGAGCAAGCTTTAGGAAAGAGGGATTAGGGTTTGGGAAGTCTAGCAATGGGAAAACCTACCATTGTCTAATTGCTAGAGGCCAAGCAAAGACCAAGACCCTTAGTAAGAAATGGATCCCCAAGAAGTACTTGGTTAACCCATTTAGGAAACATGACTATTGGGTACCAAAGTCAATTCTCAAGGGTTAGAGAATTTGGGATAAGTCAACCATGGTATTGGAATTTCAAATTTTTGAAATTTGGTTGACTTGAGACATTGAGGGGCAGTTTGTAGCCCATAGTAGAAATTCATGATGAATTGGGCAAAATAAGGATTACCTTGAAAACATCTCATATTACTTAGTCGATGATTGTATTCTTACATATGAGAAGTTAGGATGATACATTGGGTCACTTGTGCTTATGGCACAGTGTTGGATCATTGAATGTATCAAATTCATTGAAAATAGACCAACCATGGGGAAGACATGTGTTTAATTAATGGACACCTTGCTCAAGTATCATGGTTGAACATTTTTAGTATTGGAAAACCAATTCATGTGTTATTTATGTTGGCATTGTAGGATCGATTGTGTCCGCTAGAGGGGGGGGTGAATAGCGATTTTCGTTGAATTCTCTACAAGATTGTTAGCGCAGCGGAAATACAAATAAAAATAAACTAATCAAGAGAGAACAATGCTAACAAATCAATTTACTTGGTATCCACCCCGGACGGGTGACTAATCCAAGAATCCGTCGGTGGATCACTCCCCGGATAACCTCCGGCTAGCCCTCGTCGCTCCTTGTGGGTGGAGAAACCTCGCCACAACACCAAGCAAGCCTCTGAGCACAAAGACTACTATCATGCCTTTAACCAAGACAAGATTCGTCAAGAATCTCAGCCACCACGAAGTCCTCTTTAAATAGGACTCGGGTTGAAACCCTCGCTACTAGTCGACTGCTCCCAGGGCAGTCGACTGGTGCCACTGAAATTTGACCGTTGCACCCCCAACGTTCGAATTCTCAGCTAACTCACCAGCCACCTACCAGTCGACTGCCCACAGGGCAGTCGATTGGTCCCAGGCTGAGACCCTTCTGTGAGTTTCATCAGTCGACTGTGTTGGATCGGGTTGGTCCGACTAGAGGGGGGTGAATAGACGGCTAATAAATGAAAAGTGGTGAAAACTCGTCTATTGAAAAAAAAACTTGGTTGCAACTTGGTCGTTGCTTCTAAGACGGTTAAAGCTAAAAAAATCTCCTTATGGCGGAGAAGCCTTACAACTGAAGATCACTAAACTTAGAGAATTCTTCACTAAACTTAGAGAATTACAATAGAATTGAATGAATGTTTTACCTATAAATCTCTAAGCCTATTTATAGGTTGAGTGATACGATCTTGATCGTTGATACAAGATTGAGTTTTATCTTGATCGTAGATCTAAGATTACTCTTAGCTGTTGATTAATCTTTGCCGATTAATGTGATGTGTGATCGAGATATTACTGTGGCCGAAAATAAAGGATCGCCTTTGACCGAGCATGTAGATTGCATCCACGTAAAAAGCTGATACCAAGCATGTAGATGAGGCTTTGACCGAGCATGTAGATTGCATCCACGTAAGAACCTGATACCAAGCATGTAGTGAGGCTTTGACCGAGCATGTAGATTGCATCCACATAAGAAGCTGATACCAAGCATATAGATGAGGCTTTAAAATAAAGGATCACCGCATCCACGTAAAAGAAAGTTATACTTAAATTAAATTAAAAGAAACTTTAATTGGAAAAAAAACATTAAAATACAACGTTTACTTAAAAACTTTAATTAAATTGAACCTTTAATTAAAGTTTTAAACAACTTTAATTAAAAGAAAGTTTACTTAAAAACTTTAATTAAATTGAAACATTCAATAAAGTTTTAATATAATTAAAATTTTATTTTTTAATTGCAAGTCAAATGTTGACTTGATAAAAGTCAACTTAGTTGACTTTTCGTCAAACCGTCGATTGGGTGATTTTCGACCAACCAGAGTTAGGTTCACCCGAACCCGACTCTGGTCTTTTGTGTTGGTGCAGAAAGCACCAAAGTCAAACCTGTGTTTTGATAATGGAAACAGGGTTCAAAAGTTAAGTCTTACTTGTTATCTAACATGTCACTTGAGTGTGCAGAGTAAAAAGCCCTAGCGAAGGACTGCTAGGCACTGGCGAAGGAATGCCAGAGTGAAAAGCCCTAGCGAAGGGCTGCTAGGCGCCAGGCGAAGGACAGCTTGGGACTGAAGCCCTAGCGAAGGAATGCTAGGCACCGGGCGAAGGGCAGCTCGGCATCTAAGACCTAGCAAAGGACCGCCAGGCAAAAGTCCAACCAAAGGAGCGGTTGGCATCAGGTACATTCTCCCGAGAGGAGTAGGTGAGGACGCGTTCCCCGTCGAGGGAACAGTAGGCGTCGGTTCGACCTAGGGTTCCATTTTTGGAGACCCAAAGTCAGAACCAAGTCAGCTAAGGCTGTATAAAATAATATAATACTGTTTTTTGGACTAACCCTGGATGCAGGACCGAAGGACTGAGTATCTGCAGCTCAGAGAGCCTCAAAGGAGTGAGGCAGAAGCTGAGCAGGGCGCCCCGGATGTTCCGGGCGCCCCCAAGGTCAACCCAAGACAGCAAGAGTGAAAACACGCCTCGACAGTTATATGTCGGGGCGCCCCGGATGCTCCGGGCGCCTTGCCTGTCGCGGGCGCCCCCAGTGACAGCTGCCGAAGCACACCCTTGCGAAGCCAAGAGGATGAAGGCTTGACCCGGTCAATGCGGGCGCCCCCAGTGCTCTGGGCGCCCCGGTCAAAGCTGATCCCGAATTTGAAGAGATCAGACGCTGACCGAGAAAAAGCAATCAACCGACACGTGGGGGGGCGCCCCCAGGCCCTATATAAAGGGCCCTCGACCCCAAGCTTCAAGCATCACTTTCATTCAACGCTTCGACGCTCTTCTACTCCCGCGCTCTGCTTCGGAAACCTCCCGACACGAGACTCAAGCGCCGACGACGTCCTCCCGCTCCAAAAATACTATCTACTCCGGACGTCGGTAACGAAGAGCTATTTTAGTTTACTGTACTGAATTCTGTAAAATCTTTTGTAAACTATTTTTGCGACATATAGAATTGCCCGCAGAAAACGATCAACGACCGTGGGCCTTGGAGTAGGAGTCGACCTAGGCTCCGAACCAAGTAAAAAATCTTGGTGTCTACGTAATTTATTTTTTCAATCTTCCGCTGTGCAAATTCTCTATCTTATCCGAACGATTTCCGATATTCACCCCCCCTCTATCAGTTCTCTCGATCCAACATTTTGCCCCTCGAACGTGCTTCCGCCAGGCTTCTCGTCCCTCGGACGTCGCGCACGTCCTTCTTGGTCCACCGGCGTACTCTTCCGTAACTTCCGCGTCCCTCAGATTGCACCGAGCCCGTCGGCTCACTTCCCCGCGCAATCCTTCTCGTCCGCTGCGTCTTACGCTCGACTTCCTCTGTAGCTAAGTTCCTGCACTCTTAGCAGAGGGATTAAAACCAACAGGACCTAACCCAATTTGGTTGATCACATCAAAACCAACCGGGGCACCAACAATCTCCCCCTTTTTGATGTGCATCAACCCAAGTTTAGTTAGGGATAAACAACAAAGAATAATAATATTGTAACAGAATTAAGCATAAAAAAAATTTTACAATCATGTACATAACCTCCCCCGAACATAAACTACTCTCCCCCTTAACTTAATACTATTCCTCCCCCTTTGATCAATCAAAAAAATGGGGAAATATAATTAGGGAAGAAGAAAAATTTTAAGTGTGATAACAAATATTCTAAGTAAAAAGAATCGCATTACCACAAATTTTTCAAATTTAAAATGACATATTTTTTCAGAAGTTAATTCCAAAAAAAATAAAAAAATACTTCGAGAATTTTTTTTAAATTATAATGAGTTTTTGCACTATATCTGAATCATGAAAAGTTAGATCAATAAAAATAAATTATTTATCTATTTTTTTAAATTTTAATTTCAAATTTTGATCGAAAATATTTGAAAAATATTAATATAACTTTTGTAAAAGAATTCTGCAAAAAAAACTTAGCAGTTTAAAATATATTTTGGAACCCAAAATAAATTTTCATCTACGGGGTTAATCAAAAACTTTGGAGGAATATAATTTCTAGGTATTTTCCTAATCTGGCCCTTATGATTTTTAACATACCAATTCAGATTTTCAGGATAAAAATTCTTTTTAATTCTTAAACATGCAATATCATTTTCTAATTTCTCCACTAGATTCTTCAATTTTTCATTTTCTATTTTTAGTTGGTCGAATAGAACTGATGAGCATACAGTGCCAGATCTTTCTTTTAACTCAGAGTTTTCTATCTCCAATTTATTCATCGACTTAAGCATAGATTTTATTACCGAGTAGATTCGAGCAGGTGGAAGTAGACATACCTCACTTACCGGGTCGGTTTCGAAGTTAGGATCTTTCTCTTCATTGCTGCTTTCTCCCGAGGTGCTTTCTTCATCTTCGTCCTGGTGGCTTGCCATCAGTGCAAGTCCGACGAACTCTCCGGCTTCCAATTCATCTGACGAGGTCTCGTCCCAAGTGGCTTTTAGTGCCTTTTTCTTCTTTGGCTGGTTCTTGAGTTTAGGGCACTGATCTTTCAGGTGTCCCTCCTCATTGCAGTTGTAGCATCAGACCGTTCGTTTTTTCTTTCTCTGCACCCTTTTTGAGCGGTTAGTATTAATGAATTTACATAATTTTCTTACCGCTAGTGCTGTTTCTTCATCATCCGCTGAAGATTCTTCGTCGAGTTAGATCTTCCTTGTTTTTAGCGCAATATTGTCAGCCTTATGGGATCATCCACCCTTTCCTTGACAAAGCCTTTTAATGAAATTTCATTTTCAAAATTCTTTGAAAAATTTCTGGTCTAACTAGTTTGGGTCTTGGATCGGTAGCTTCGGCTAGTTTCGCCAAATTGGCTTCCCTAACGTACTATCATCTCACCTCCACCCAATACTATGTTGTCAAGTTTCAGTTAAGTTTGTTCAGTCTTTATACTAACCATTCCTAAATCTAAGCATGGTAAATTGCAGGAATTTTAGGTAAACAATCAATCAAGCAATCAAGAATTAAATTCTTATCTAATAATGAATATTGTTTTCAGTTTGGCTCCCCCTGGACTAAAGCCACGGTGATGGTTAGGCAAGATGTGAATCTTATCCTTGGGGATCCAATACCGATTTGATCCAGTTGGTTTGTTCAGGTATAGTTTAGGTACCCATGCCTGAATTTTACCTCTGGACTGATTCAGTACAGCAAAGTAAGATCTTTGCCGGGATTTGGTTCTATAGCCCAGTCCGGATCGATTTAGAACTGATTTCTGTTTTCCAAGGATTATGTCAAAACCCTTGGAACCAGATGTAAATCGTTCTAAAGCTGATCTAAGATCCTTAACCTGAGTTTTCAGGGAGGAGTTCTCCTTTTCAAGTTTTTCAACTTGAGTAGGAGTTCCTTCCTGAACCTTCTCGGTTAAGGGTTTAGAGTCAGCTCCCTCTTTCAGGAGTTTTACTTCCTGTCGAAGGGATTCGACTCGGAGTTTGGCTTTTGCCAAATCTCGAGAAAGATATGAAATTAATTCACTTAATTGACATCTATTGAAACCACTTACCTTGATTTCGCCGTCTTCTGAAAAGGTCAGCTTGCCGTCGTCCTGTTCTAATTCTGACTCAGTCTCGACTTTTTCTGAGGCGGTCAGGGCTAGTAGGTTTGATTGGGGTGCTTCTTCTTCTTCTTCTGAGGAAGATTCGTCCCAGGTTGCTTGGAGCGCTTTCTTTCTTCTTGTCTTTTTGATTTCCTTTAAGTTTGGACATTCTATCTTGTAGTGGCCCTTCTTCTTGTACTCGTAGCAGGTTACATTGGGCTTGTTTTTGTCATTCGCGGGTTCAGCTGGTTCGTCCTTTCTTCGGCTGATTTTCCGTTTGTTGGTTCGGTTCTTCAGCTCCTTATAGTAGCTTCGGGCTAGTCGGACCAGCTTAGTTTGATCTCCTTCTTCGTCTTCTGAGTCTGAGTCTAAGTTAGACTCGGGTTCAGGTTCAGGCTTCTTCTTTGTTGTCCTTCCAGTTTTACCTGCAACGAAAGCAATACCTTTCTCGACCATATTGGTGTTAGTTTGTTCGTGCAGTTCTAGTTCGGAAAACAATTCGTCTAATTTTATTTTTGAAAGATCCCTTGAGACCTTGTATGCATCTACCATAGATGCCCACAAGGTGTTTCTAGGGAAAGCGTTTAAGGCATACCTTATTAAGTCACGGTTTTCAACCTTGTGACCTATTGTGTGAAGACCGTTCATCAACTCTTGGATTCATGCGTAGAGCTGGGCTGCTGTTTCGTTGTCGACCATCTTGATGGTGTAGAGTTTGTTCAGGAGCAGGTCCCTTTTACTGATCCGAGTATCTGATGTCCCTTCGTGCAGCTCGATCAGTTTTGCCCAAAGCTCCTTGGCACTGTTGAAGGGGCCTACGCGGTTCATCTCTTCTTTCGTCAATCCGCATTGAAGAGTCTGAGTCGCTTTAGCGTCGGCTTCGATTTTTCGTTTCAGAGCAGTGTCCCACTCTGTGTGGCTTTGAGGAAGTCCATCAGCATTTTTGGGTATCTCCAGTCCGGACTGGATGACGATCCACATGTCCACCTGAGTTTTCAGGTGGACCTCCATACGACTTTTCCAGTAGGAAAAGTCTTCTCCACTGAAGAGTGGAGGTCTGGCTGTGCTAAATCCCTCTTGCATGACCATTTGATCTGGAAAAGAAAAACTAACAAAAATATCCCAAGACTTGGTCTTGGATTAGTAGTGCGGGATAAGGATAATAAAAAAAATTTATTAAAAAAAAATTGAATGAGAATAAGAAATAAAAATCCGAAAAATTTTCAAACTGGTGGTTGCACCAAGTTTGAACTTCCCCGCTCTGATACCACTTGTTGGATCGAGAGAACCGATAGAGGGGGGGGGGTGAATATCGGAAATCGTTCGGATTTAAAAAGAGAATACGTAGCGGAAGATTAAAATTAAAAACACACAGACACAGTCGATTTTACTTGGTTCGGAGCCTGTGTCGACTCCTACTCCAAGGCCCACGGTCGTTGACCGTTTACTTTGGGCAATTCTATATACGGTGCAAACAGTTTACAAAATTTGATTACAAAAATAAGTGCAGTAAACTTTTAACTAGCTCTTTTACCGACGTCCGGGGTAGATCGACTTTTTCGGAGCAGCGGGACGTCGTCGACTCGAGTTGGAAGGATTCCGAGGCGAAGCGCGAGTGCAGAAGAGCGTAGAAGAGTCGATCAGGAGTTGTTATTGAGAGCCTGGGCGTTGGGTGCTATTTATAGCACCTAGGGGCGCCCTGGACGTCGGGGGCGCCCTCCCACGTGTCACGTGATCCGAGATTCTCTCGGTCAACTTTTATCCCACCCGAATAGGGATGAGGTTTGACCGTGGGGGCGCCCTGGACGCAGAGGGCGCCTTGCTTGACTCCTTCTGCGCGGGCTTCTCGTACGGATAAGGTTGCTTGGCTTCGCTGGCATAGGTGCGGGGTGTGAGGGCGCCCTGGCTGCTGAGGGCGCCCTGGCTGTTGAGGGCGCCCTCACTGCTGAGGGCGCCTCGGCCAGTAGTTGCCGAAGCTCCTTTTTTCCTTCATTTGTTTCATGTTCACCTTGGGGGCGCCCTGGACACTCAGGGCGCCCTACTGAGCTGCTGCCTCACTCCTTTGAGGCTCTCTGAGCTGCAGACACTCGTTCCTTTGGTCCTGCATCCAGGGTTAGTACGAAAACAACATAAAGCAGTAAGTTGTTAGTTTCATACAGCCTTAGCTGTCTTGGTTCTGACTTTGGGCCTCCCAAATGGAGCCCTAGGTCGAACCGACGCCTACTGTTCCCTCGACGGGGAACGCGTCCTCACCTACTCCTCTCGGGAGAGTTTACCTGATGCCAACCGTTCCTCTGGTTGGACTTTTGCCTGACGGTCCTTTATCAGGTCTTGGATGCCAAGCTGTCCTTCGCCCGGTGCCTAGCATTTCTTCGCTAGGGCTTCTGTCCTGGCATTCCTTTGCCAGTGCCTAGCATTCCTTCGCTAGGGCTTTTGTCCTAGCATTCGTTCGCCAGTGCCTAGCATTCCTTCGCTAGGGCTTTTGTCCTGGCATTCCTTCGCCAGTGCCTTGCAGCCCTTCGCTAGGACTTTTCCTGCACACTCAAGTAACATTGTTAGATAACAATTAAGACTTAGCTTTTGAACCTTGTTGCCATTATCAAAACATAGGTTTGACTTTAGTGCCTACTGCACCAACAGGAAGCACCATATCGAACCTTGTTTTGATATTGGCATAGGATTCAAAGTTAAGTATTGTGTGTGATCTAACAATATTCACTGAGTGTGCAGGAAAAGTCCTAGCGAAGGGCTGCCAGGATCCAAAGCCCTAGCGAAGGGCTGCTTGGCACCTGGCGAAGGACTGCCAGGATCCAAAGCCCTAGCGAAGGACGGCTAGGCACCTGGCGAAGGAATGCCAGGATACCAAGTCCTAGCGAAGGGCTGCTAGGCAACTAGCGAAGGGCTGCTAGTCACCAAGTCCTAGCGAAGGACTGCTAGGCAACTGGCGAAGGACTGCCAGTATCCAAGCCCTAGCGAAGGACTGCTAGGCAACTAGCGAAGGACTGTCAGTATCAAAGCCCTAGCGAAGGACTGCTAGGCAACTGGCGAAGGGCTGCCAGTATCCAAGACCTGGCAAAGGACCGTTAGGCAAAAGTCCAACCAAAGGAGCGGTTGGCATCAGGTACATTCTCCCGAGAGGAGTAGGTGAGGGTGCGTTCCCCGTCGAGGGAACAGTAGGCGTCGGTTCGACCTAGGGTTCCATTTTGGAGACCCAAAGTCAGAACCAAGACAACTAAGGCTGTATAAACTAACCACTTAATGTTTTGTTGTGTTTTGGACTAACCCTGGATGCAGGACCGAGGGAACGAGTGTCTGCAGCTCAGAGAGCCTCAAAGGAGTGAGGCAACATCTGACCAGGGCGCCCAGAGTGTCCCGGCGCCCCCATGGTGAACACAAAACACACAAATCAGAAGCAAGCTTCGACAGTGCATCCTGCGGGCTCCCCCGTGCTCCCGGGCGCCCCTAATAACAAAGCATCGAAGCAGCCCCAGCGAAGCCTAAAGGATAAGTGTTTGACCCGGTCAACCCGGGGCGCCCCCGAGCGCTCCGGGCGCCCCCGAGCGCTCCGGGCGCCCCGAGCGCTCCGGGAGCCCGAGCGCTCCGGGCGCCCCGAGCGCTCCGGGCGCCCCGAGCGCTCCGGGCGCCCCGAGCGCTCCGGGCGCCCCGAGCGCTCCGGGCGCCCCGAGCGCTCCGGGCGCCCCGGTCAACATCTATCCCGAGAAGGAAGGGATCAGACGGTGACTGAGATCCAACCGGATCAAACGCCACGTGGGGGGCGCCCCCGACGTCCCGGGCGCCCCCAGGCCCTATATAAAGGACCCTCGACCAAGGCTTCATGACACAACTTCCGATCAACTCTTCTACGCTCTTCTGCACTCGCGCTTCGCCTCGGAATCTTTCCAACTCGAGCCGACGACGTCCCGCTGCTCCGAAAAAGTCGATCTACCCTGGACGTCGGTAAAAGAGCTATTTAAAGTTTACTGTACTTAATTCTGTAATAATTATTTGTAAACTATTTTGCGCACTATATAGAATTGCCCAAAGTAAACGGTCAACGACCGTGGGCCTTGGAGTAGGAGTCGACACAGGCTCCGAACCAAGTAAAATCGACTGTGTCTCTGTGTTGCGATTTTTAATTTCCGCTGCGTACTTGCTCTAAGTTTTCCGAAAAATGATTTCCGATATTCACCCCCTCTATCGGTTTTCTCGATCCAACAGATTGTTGAGGCAAGCGGCCCTAGAATGATCGGGAAGATCATGATTTTGATATGTGTGTCAATATGTTTAAGGTTAGGGTTTTGTGTTGTATTTGATATGTGTGATTGAGTTTGCAGGACTTGGAGAATCACACATGGAGAGCACATCCGAGGGACGAGAGCCAAGGGAGGAGAGCTCCAAGGGCAAGCCGGGAAGTGGACTTCAAGGGCACACGTGAAGGGTGGCATGGAGGCAAGCCGAGGAAGGCTTGTGTGCGAATCCGAGGGACGATAGCCAGAGGAAGATGACTTCAAGGGGCGAGCCAAGGGAGCATACCTGAAGGCATACGTGAAGGAGAGTGTTTTGAGTGATTGTAAATGAGTTGAGAGGTTGAGCAGTCGACTGGCCAGAGGGCAGTCGACTTCCAAAACTCACAGAAGGTTTTCAGCCTTCTACCAGTCGACTGCCCCAGGGGCAGTCGACTGGTAACCCCGAAAAACTAGCCATTGGCTAGCATTTAAAGCTAGACCAGTCGACTGCCCTCGGGGTAGTCGACTGGTGCGAGTCTAGACAATTTGTTAAGCTGTCTTGTTCTCTTATTTAAAGGAGGCTTCTTGGCACGAGTTGGGTACGGTTCACTACTGTACCGAAGTGCTACAAGTGCTCCATCTGATCTACTCTTCCTCTAGTCTTCATCGTAATCTTGTAAAGAGGAAGAAGACAACATTTGTAAAGGTTTCTCCACCTTTGAAGGAGGATTTAATAGTGGAGAGTGTGCAACTGTGTGGATCCTTGAATTAGTCACCCATTGGGTGGATACCAAGTAAAAGTACTATGAGTTAGCATTGAATCGTATTATTTTCATTATATTTTGTATTGTGCTAACCCTATTGTAGAGAAAAGCCGAGCCATCGATCCTACACAGTCGACTGGTGTAGGCTGGAACAAGCTGGCAGATTCGAGCATTGTACTGTAACGGTCGAATCTGAGTGGGACTAGTCGACTGCCCTAGGGGCAGTCAACTGGTAGCAGCTGTTTCAGATTCGAGCCTTATTTAAAGAGGCTCGTTTCATACTTTCATTTCTTGACGAAACTCGGTTGGGTAAAGTGAGTTAGTAGTCTTTTATGCCCAGATATTGTCAAAGAGATTGTGGCGAGGTTTCTCCACCCACAAGGAGCGACGAGGGCTAGCCGGAGGTTATCCGGGGAGTGATCCACCGACGGATTCATGGATTAGTCACCCGTCCGGGGTGATTACCAAGTAAATCTGGTTTGTTAGCATTGTTCTTTATTGTTAGTTTATTTCTATTTGTATTTCCGCTGCGCAACTAACAACGTAGGTTAAGAGAAATTCGACAAAGTGTTATTCACTCCCCTCTAGCAATGCTCTTCGATCTATCAGAGTAGACTCACTCAAACAAATGAGCTCAATCTCTCATATTGACTCATTTGAGCATGGGCATGCGTTTCAGTAGTCATACTCGATCAAAGGGCCCACAGATATCACTCCCATCATATGGGAGAGATAGATCTCATCTACATCACTCACATCCCTCCGCATAATTCATTACATACCCAGTGATCGCCTTTATAGTCCACCCTGTTACGGGTGACGTTTGACGATACCAAAGTGCATAACTCCTTATGTAGGGAACTGTAGTAACTTCAGGTTTAAGGACTATTCATACTAATAATCATATGAAAAAGTTTATGACACTCATATGATAATCTATGAAACTTTCTCATGGCGGATCAATTCAGTACACATTCTCTAATGTATACACATGTGTCAACTTGATATCACATATCCATGACTTGTGAGCTCAAGTCATCAATTGACCTACATGCTAGTCTCCATGCATTAATATTGTCTGTGAATATTAATGCTTGACTAGGAATAATTTAGTGTAGTGTTCTGTACATTATCTTACTATCGATTCAATCAATCGATATAATATAGATAAGAACCTACTACACAAGAAAATTATTATACTTAGTTATTTGTCACAAAAATACAGTAAGTATAATAACCAAACATGTCTTTAATAATGATAAAATATGATACATAAAGTCTCTAATCAATCATCACATAATTGGCTCTAGAGTTCCTACTAACACTAACATATAATGTATTGTCTAATATTTAATATAATTCTACAAGATCAAGATTCATTTTCGTTTAAATAAAAAATTCTAGCCAATTAAAAGGATTTTTGATCAATCTAGAGATCATTTCGAATCCATTAAATATGAAGATTCAGAATTTCCACGTAGATTGGTCAAATAGAGATTCAACGAACAAATGAAAGATCGATTTTTTTAGGATCCTTCCTTTCTTCAAACGGAACGAATAAAGATTTAATCAGATCAATTTCTAAAATATCTTTTTGGATCGCCACAATATTTTAGCTATTCACAAAATTTGAGAAGCTAAAGAATAATCATCTATGATCAATTTGTTTTTTTTCTCTGACAAATGGTAAGAACTTAAAATCCTATTGAGCAGTCCATCAAAAATTATATTTTTTTTTTTAAAAAAGATGTTTTTCATCCCTTCTAGGCGAGGGGAAAATAAAATAATGATTAATATATTCAAAATAATTCATATTTATAAAATATCATCTCAATAATTCATCCTATTTCATCCCCTTTGTATCTAATTTTTTCTTCCCTTATCTTTGCAAATGACAGAGTTTTCTCTTTTAGAGCATAAATAATTTCATATTATTCTCAATTGACTTAGATATCTACTAGTCAATTCTTCAAAATAAGAATGTAAGCTTAAGTTTTGAGCAATTACAAATTGTGTTGACTCAATGTTAAATATCAAAAAAAATTGAGGGCTTAAACATATAAAACCTAAATTAGGAGTGAGCTTTGAATTATTTGGAAGGGTCTTTTGCAAAAATACCTCCCCACTTACAAATCTCGTTTCCTCCCCTTTCTCCCGATCGTAAACCCGCCAAAGCCCCCATCGCGATCCTTCTCTTCTCCCTCATCGGCGAAGCCCAAATCCACGGCACCCTTCTCCTCTCTTTCTCCCTGACGCCGCATATCCTCTCTTCATGTAGCCCTTGTGGTTCCTCCCCACGCGATCGAAGCCGAAGCTAGAGCCAGCCTTTTTTTTTTTGCCTCTTTCTTCTTCTTCCCTCCCACTCGAGCGCTACCGATTGGAGTGGCTTGGGCTCGGTTGGTTGTGCCGCGTCCGGCGGCTTCACTTCTCCTCTCCTCGGGAGGTGGCAAGTGACGGTGCCGGAAAAGGGTGTGGCACATGGCGATCGTTGCATCGGCGATCCAATCAGCAGTGATCTCCTCTCGGCGGCCCAAACCACTAGTAGGTGATAGCTTCCTTCGCGTTTCTCACCTCGATCTCTTTGAACCCCTCCCTGATTTTTGGTAATACTTTCCCCTTGACCGATCTAAAGGATGGCTAATTCCTACTTCAATTCGGGATTTGAGAGGCTATGGAAGATGGGGCATTTAGCCTGAGGTCGTTCTCCTCACTAGATCCGAAGTACAGGAGTTCTTGACTGGCGCCGACACAGGTAAGGATGTTTTGGTTTAGGTGTGATTTTGATTTTGATTTAAAGTAAGATAGGTTAGATCCGTGATGTTGTATTCCATTCTTAAAATGATACAATAGTGTCTAGATCAGTGGATAGGTGGTGTTTTTGTTGTTGTTGGTTAATAAAATTGCATTTGGATTAGTTTTGGGTAATGTTGTTCTGATCTTGGCACTGTTTACCATGGGATACCTATATAAGTTAACTTGATCTGCTTTTGGGAGCTATGGAGATGTATTAGTTAATTTCAGATCTGTGAGAAATTTCTCCCTACGACGTGACACTTTAATTGTTGAATGAGGAATCAGTGTGTGGAGTTAATTGATTCTTATCATGCTATCATGAGTAGGGTTCTGTTTTGGATGGAGTATGGATTAGTAGTGGGGAGTTAGATAAGTAGGGATCACTGTTTTAAATCGAAAATTAGGTTGGGTAGCTTTTGTTGGTTGGTCCATGTACTTGTGGATGAAACTAGAGATGTAGGTCTTGATAAGATTTGGATTGTTATTGTGTATAGCTTGGATCATTTTATCATGTTGTGTTTTTCTGCTAGCAAAGATTTGGAGGTGGATGTTGGTTTTGCCTTGGAGGATTGATCTGATTGTTTTGTTGCCGAGTGAACCTTGGACTCTGGTAGATGTTAGATTTGAGGATTTGGAGTTCTTGTAAATTAACTAGAATTGATTAGTTAATTGAATATCGATTTGGAGTAATTGATTAATTAATATGTGGGATTAATTAAGAAGGTAATTAATTAATTTATAGGATGATATATTGATAGTAGGTATTTAATTTTTCATTCCATATTCCTATACTTGTAGGATTGGAGCACAAGTCAATCTTCAGTCTTGAAGACGGATATGATACTCTATATTTAAAGGTAGGTACTTCTTACTTATACTCTGTAGTTATTGATCTTAAATGCATGATTGCTTTATTATCTGAGTAGGTTGATTTACCTTAAATCTATTTTACTTGATATTTTTTATGTGCTTGACCTTTGAATTATAATCAAAATTTTCAGTTATACAGTCTCAATTCTTAATTTATGTTCTAAAGAGTACCGCTTGTATGCGTGTATTATGGTACTATCATGCAATCTATCTAAAATTTGGTTGGCATTAGATATATCCAACTAAGTAGATTAGTTGTATATTTATTTAGTATGATATTTGATTGGATATATATGTTTGATAGTGATTACCTGATATTGACCTGATTGAGTTTATGTATATTGGTGTCATGCATCATATTGTATTGTTGCATACTGGCGGTTATCGACTTTCTTATGGTTAAGTCTGTCGTCAGTCATATAGTGGTCTGCCCACTTAATCAATCAGGGTAGTGGTAGTTGTCAGAGTGCGAGTAGCTATCTTGTTGTGTTACACTCAACCACTCAAGGGTAGTGGTAGTTGTTGGAGTTGTAGCCGACAGTGATACCCGCTCCATTATTTACGAGGGCTAGGTAGACTCATGGGGTAGATGTCACTCCCCCTTGTTCTTGAGATTTAGAGGTACACTCCTCCTTGCTCCTTGAGTAGAGGTATACTCCTCCTGGGGTCTTTGATATAGAGCGGTTATACTCTACCTTTTCTTGGAGTTTGGGATTGAGATTTCCCCAGAGATTAAGGTGATTCTCCCGGCATCTTGTCCCCTCGACCACTCAAAGGAGATGGTTGTGTGAGTTTGTATAGTTGTTATAGCCCTTGCCTAGTCGGCCACATAGATGTGATGTGTTTTACGACCGGTAGAGCTAGAGGGGGGGGGGGGGGTGAATAGCTCTCTTTCAAATTGATTCGTTTTCTTCGCCGCGGAAACTAGAAGCTAGATACCCCAAATACAATGCTAACGCTTTAATTTATTTGGTCTCCACCTCCTTGAGGTGACTAATACAAGGGTCCACACCAGTGATCACAGATTCCACCATGAAACCTCCTTCTCGGAACAACACTGAGGATGGAGAAACCCTTTTACAGCAACATTGAAAGCCCTCAAGTAAAGAACAGCAACAAGGAGAAGAAGAAAAGAAATATTACAATTTTTGAGCTTGAATCCCCTTCTATTGGTTTCTTGAAGATGCGGTTGAGAGCTTAAGCAGAGAACTTGAGCGCATAGATGATGAGAAATCGCAATGTAATAGTGTCTTTTTCGTCACTTCAAAATATGCTTTTAAACGACTCAGAGGCGGTCGGTTCTCTGGCTTTTCCGCGTCATCAATCGATTAGTGAAAGTCCCAATCGATTACTATATAGCCGTTGAACAGTATGAATCTAAAATGAACAATTAAGATGATTTCATTTTGAACTTTAATTGATTGGGATCATGCATTGATCGATTGGTTGCTTTAATTGATCAAGTAATCGATTCGGGACCATTCTATTTAACTGAGGAGTGTGTCCCAATTGATCAGTCAATCGATTAGGAAGTGCCCTAATGGATTGACCAATCGATTAGCGTGTCCTAATCGATTGGCCAATCGATCATGGGGCATTATGTGTCACACAGAATGACTCGTAATCGATTAGCTAATCGATTACGGAGCATTCTGTTCTAGCATTCTGTTCTAGCATTTTGTTCTCACATAGAATATCTCCCAATTGATCAACTAATCGATTGATACTTTTCCAATCGATTAACTAATCGATTAGGGAGTATTCTGTTGTCGCACAGAATAGCTCGTAATCGATTGGTTAATCGATTACAGAGCATTCTGATCTCACACAAAATATCTCCTAATTGTTTGACCAATCGATTGATGGCTTCCCAATCGATTAAGGAGTATTCTTTTTGAGAGAAGAATATTTCTTAATCGATTCACCAATCGATTGGTCTCTTTCCAATCGATTGACACCCTTAGATTTAGAATTTTCAACCCTAAACCTTCATGTATGTTCTCAATCGATCCCAATTACCTTATGCCAGCGAAATCTCTTGTTTCCTAGACTTCATGCCTAGAGCTTAGAGCTTCCTCATCTCTGGGTCTTCATGCCAAAAATCCGGTCCCGACCATTCCTTGGACTTCTTGCCTGGAGCTTCCTCATCTCGGGTCTTCATGCCAAGTATCTGGTTCTCAACCATTCCTTGGACTTCTTTCATTACTGTACACTAAAACCCAATGTTAAATCCAACGTATTAATTTAAACTTAAACAATTGTCAATCATTGAAACTTCTTATCTAAGGTATAATTGCACTTACAATCTCCCTCTTTTTAATGTTTGACAATCTATTTAAGTTTAAGCTAACTTTCAACATATCATAATATCAACGATATCAATACAATGGGCACATAATTAATAATCATGAGGATATTATGTCATTACAAGCATATTACAAGCATAAAGTGTAATCTTAAATATCAACAATTCTTCCCCTTTGTCAAATATCAAAATGATAAATAACGTAAGCTCCCCCTCAAACTGTGCAAGATAAAATATATCGACAAAATATGCAAGCAAATAGGATAAAAAGGTAACACATATAATAGATCATGGTGTTAAAACATAAGGTGTTATCATGTCATTACAACCATCAAAGACATCGTAAAGAAAAGAACATCCACATACGGAGTAACACAAAGTCTAGTCACAAAACGAAGAAACATCCAGGCAATGGCTACAGCACATCATGGTGTAAAATGAAAGTCAACCAAGTCGGAAGCAGGATCAACAGCCGAAGACACCCCAGCGTCTGGAAGAGCAAAACTCCCTAGAGAAGTAGCACTCGGGGGAGGTGGAACGTCAATGTGCGACTGAGAAGGAGGATGGCCACTCATCCAGGAACGCACCATATCCTGTAGAGAAGCAATGTCTGACTGCGTATCAATCTGGCGACACTCAATAGCCGTAAGCTGGGTCCGCAGCTCGCAATGACGAAGCTCGCCCTCCAAACGTAGCTCCTCAAACCTAGTGTTCATAGTCTCCTCAGCCCGAAGATCCTCATCCTCATCGTCCGCAAGTGCAGCTGCAGCAACTTGACCCACCCCAGGTCATGATCTCGGCCCCTCGCTGACCGGTCGTCCATCAATCCATCGGATGGGTCCAAACTCACCCGTCATCTCGGATTTGGAGAAGGAACGTGCTGAAATCCTGGAGTACTTGATGGTCATGGGTTCCACCTTCCTATGGGAGACATCTATATGTATGGATGCAAGACACTCGATAACGACATTGCCAAAAGGCATATGAACTGTATCATGCACGGGCTGAGTGAAATGGATGATGGAGTGGAAGATGTTCAGGACAATATTGATATCAAGACCCTCTCGAAGAGCGTATGAATGGAAGAACTGGGAAAGTCTAATGGTCGCTAGGGCACGAGAGACAATTAGCAGAAGACAATTAATGACGACTTTGTATAGGGCATAGTCCTCAGCTGAAAGTTCAAGAGCAGAAAAGGTATTGATGTTGGAGTTTAGACCATCTGGACGAGGACGCCCGAAAAAGTGTTGATGCATAGAGGCAATGGAGATATGCTCAAATGGTGGAGGCAATAGCTCAAGCAATGTGGGAAAAACACGAGTGTACTAGTAGAGAGGCGACACGCTAAGAATTCCTGAAGAACATCATAACTGAAGTCTAGGTTACGTTTGGCCACCTGAGTTTTGTAATGTACCCCATTAGAGGTATGCAAGTTGTTGTAAAACTCATATACCAAACCCACATTCATACCACTCTCACAGTAGACAATGGACTCAGGTTTATAATCTTTAATGATACGAAAGACATCAAAGCAATGGTCATAGAAATACTATCGATCAAGGGATCGAGGGGCTATAAGTTTGAAGACATTTCTACAAAATGACTGCTGATGAGCGACATTTGAGAAATGGGCGTCAGTAGGCAGCTGAGGGTGAGAAGACCCCACACTGGCTCATCTACCCGTTGTTTTTTCCTATCATGATAAATGAGAGTACTAGATGCAATCCAAATGACCATCATACACAATGTGGACACTAGGTAGATACAATGAAAAACACACGAGCAAGGGGAGCAACAACAACAAGACAAATCAATTAGTTAAAAAAAACAAGATTAGTACGTAACGAAGAGAAGAATGAGATAGGGTTAGGGTTTACTTCGGCGTCATGCACTTTGATGATGAAGGAGAGGCTGGAACGGGGGAAGAAGACGCCACCTACACTAGAGAAAGACTAGCGCCCATGAGAAGTAAACATGTAGCGACGGGACGCCGACAGAGTGAGGAGGCGGTTAGGGCTCGGGAGAGTGAACGCTGAGGGTTTTAGGAGAGTGAAAATGGCGGCGTGCTTTTAGGGCATGAGATAAATGAAAGGACGGGTTAGGTGAATCGATTTAAGACTCATAATCGATTCAACAATCGATTAAACACATGTTTAATCGATCCATTGATCGATTACAAGAGTGTGAAATCGATTGGCCGATCGATTATGACCGTGCGTAATCGATCAACCGATCGATTAAGTTACATTCTGTGCCTACGAGAGAAATTTCTCTAATCGATTAGTGAATCGATTCAGAGAGATTATGTGGAAAATCGTAGAGCCACCAATCAATTGATAACTATCACCAATCGATTGGAATAACTGATAAACGCTGGAATTGTCCTAAATCGTGGCATCCTTCAATTCTTATGAGTGTTGGCAAGATCACATGGTATAAGAGAAATAGGTATGTGACAATAAGTGTGTCTGAAGGATTAAGTATTTGTTTCTTTCGATGGAATGCCCAATCGTGATCTTCGGACTAAATACACATTAATTGAGTACTAGTCTTCACCATGATTGGTCAAGTTAATGATTTATAATAAATTTAATCTTCTTGCTCAAAGTGATGTATCATAACAAGCATTATGAGCAAGAGAACTAACTCTAACATCTCACTCCCATCTAGAAATGCACAAGCAAGGGAAGACCTATGTTCCTGTGAGATACATTTGAAGGTAAGTGAGTTGAATATCTTCGAAGTGATCATGTAGGGTTATTCAACATGGCTCATTCCTAATTCTCTTCGTAAATAGCTAAATTCAGATTCAGGAAGTGGTTTGGTGAAAAGATCCACAAGATTTGATTTTGACTCAACATATTTAATAGCAATATCACCACTAGACACATGATCTCTAATAAAATGATATTTAACTTCAATATGCTTGGTTCTTGAATGATGAACTAGATTTTTGGTCAAATTTATGATACTCACATTGTCACAAAGAAGTTGCACATTTTTATAAATGAGTTTATAATCCTCTAAAGTATGAGTCATCTATAATAATCGAGACACACATTCACCCATAGTTACATATTCGACTTCGGTTGTGGAGAGTGCTACACAATGTTATTTTCGACTTGACCAACTCACCAAAGAGGATCCCAAAAATTGGCACTCACCACTAGTGCTTTTTCGATCCAATTTACACCCGTACAAGATTAAAAGTTTTGGTTCTAGGATACCACAAACCTACACTTTGAGTTTCTTTAAGATAGCGAAGAATCTGTTTTATTGTCCATAGATGTGATTCCTTGCCATAAGCTTAATATCTTGCATACATACTCACGATAAATAATGTCTGGTCTACTAGCTGTGAGATAGAAGAAACTACTTATAGCACTATGATACATCTTTGGATCAACTTCTTTACCTTCAATATTATTGTCTAATTTAGTGTTAGTTGCCATAGGAGTAGATATTTTTTTTTGCACTTTCCATTCTAAATTTCGTAATGATTTCTTTTGCATATTTGGATTGATGAATATATATTACATCTTTTATTTGTTTAATTTGTAAACCTAAGAAAAATGTTAACACGTACTAAGCTCATTTTAAACTCACTTTCCATGTGATTTATGAACTCATTTAGATAGTCTTTGTTTGTGGACCCACAAATAATGTCATCTACGTAAACTTTGGCCACAAAAATATCATCTCTACTATTCTTTAAAAATAAGGTAGGATCAAGTTTTGCTCTATGAAAGCCTTTTAACACTAAGAATATTGACAACCGTTCGTACTAAACACTAGGGACTTATTTTAGTCCATACAATGTCTTCTTAAGTTTGTATACATGGCTTGGAAGTTTCTTACTTTTTTACAGAATTTCAAATTGCTAATATATTTACCAAATCATTATCTAGACGATGTTTCATCAAGTTAATACTCAAACTCAATGTTCAAGCATTCTCGTTGAGTTTGTCAGGATAATGACAATAATAAAAAATAATCTCAAATTGACCTCAATCAATTAAAATATATCATATTTGGCATCATAAGGTCGACATGAATCAATAGCAATAATAATATTTTTAAATTTATTATACTTATTTTTATGATTATAATTATTATAATTATATACCATATTTAATATTTTTATTATTATTTTAATAACTTATATAAATAAATTTATTGACTTCATTAAGAAATTATTTTCTGCTCTGCTCGTATTTTATTTTTTCATTTCTCTCCGTTTCTTTGACAACGTAACAAGCTAAGAAATCGCAGGACAAAGCAAGCTTCTAAGCCAACTCGATGACATTACTACAGTAACGACGACGGTCATAAAACTCACCAACCTACTTGATCACACAAATTAAATGAGGGGAGTAAATTGATCTTAAGTCGAATGGTTGGCGTAGATTCTGATACTCAGAGCCAGCGCCAGGATGGTCATCGGGATGAAGAGCTGGACGAATTTAAGGATGAACTGGGGAGTCTTGTCCTGATTGTAGAACGGTTGATTGGGAGGAGTGTATTTGAACTTTTTAGGGACGGACGCAGCGTCGATCTCGCCGACGAAATACTGGGCCATGATCGCCCTTGCGTTTTTCGTGTGTCCGATGTCTTCAAAATCATTAGTCGAGTCTTTCCCTGATCAGAAAGCAAATTAATTAAGACGTACAAAACGTCTGAATGAATTATTGTACGGTGGTGGAAGGGTGAAAACAATATATGAATCGATTTACCGACTGATGCCAACAAAACCTCTTCTCCTCCAGGGTGGTCTTCTAAGAATTTGGTCACATCATAAACCTGCATATACATATATATCGAGAAGCGCAAATGAGAAAATCCATATATGCAGATTTGAAACTTATGTTAATTGCAACGATCAAGAAATTAAAACTAAAAATTTTAGCATCAGTTCTCTATGTTTATATATATATACACGAAGCCGAACCTTGCCGCCGATGACGAGCCAACAGTCATTGCGGGAGCTGTGGGCGGCGACGTCGGCCAAGGTGTAGACTATCTTTCCGTGGCTCTCCTCCATCTCCTCGATCGCGGTCTCTGCCTGACAATCGGTATTTCAGATCCCAAGCAACGAGAGTAGATGGCAGGCAGCGTTGTTGCAATGTCAAAGAAGTGGGTGCGTACCGCTGTATTTATAAGACGCTCGTTCGATATTTGTCATAAATTAATTTCAGTATTTTTTTTTTGGTTTTGTTTTGAGAATAAAAAATAAAAAACTACTTGGATCACACCTAAATTAAACCAAGGAAAAAGATCTAAGGAGGAGGGTTGGTGGTGCATTTATTTATATATATAAAATATAGTTGTCTCATTTTCGTTTGTATAGTTTAGAGTTATTACTGGCAAGTTAGCATTTCGTTGTGGGAAAGCCCATGGTTTGATGATCCAAGTGAGTCCTGTTTCAGTATCTGCTGGCCTGCCCACAGGATAGATGCTAGCCAGGGGAATTGACTTTGAAACTGCTTTTAGATTTCTTCTCTTGTTGGGAAAATTATTCAACCATCTGCTGTTGTCCTCCTGACCAATATTTTGATCGCTTAATCAATAAGTTATGTTAGGATGTATATTAAAATTTTAGTTTTTATATAGATATCTATATTTTTTTAATGAGAAATATGAGTATTGTTTGTATATTTATATTAATTATTTATGTATATATTGTCTAATATTTTATATTGAAGATAACATGATGTGTGGTGTCATACAGAAAATAATGTTATCAATCCCTTGTAGAGTATAAGTAGAGGCTCACAACCGAGATGATTTTGGACAAACCATTGGCATGGTTTTAGTGTAATTTGGTATTGATTTATCTTGACCATAGAATTACGCCAATACACTTTGTGTATTGAGCAGGACCGACATAGAGGCGATTCAATTTATACTGACTATATAATTGAATCAGACCTCAGATATTATGGAGTACAGGCTCTTAATCCCGATATAATAACGGACACATGTACTTAATATTTATTTCTTTGATTTACCAGTGGGTGAGATTTATTGGTTAGATCGACAGGCACGGTAAGTTGGGAAATAATATTATTTTCATGGTGTGCCGTTGATTATAGAAGGAAACTATGTTCTGATGAGTCAAGTTGATGATGCTCCCTTAAGGAGCGCATAAAGTTTATCATGTTAAATCCTTCAGGTGGACTTGGTCCGATATGATGATAAGGTTGAGTGGTATACTACTCATAGAGTTAGATGTTAATTAATTAAATTGTTAGTAATTTAATTAATTAACGGATATTCGATATCTTAAACACGGGGAGTTTCGGTACTCATAATATGTGGAGCTCATATTGAAATATAGGGTTGGTGAGGTAGATCAATGGTGATCCTCTAGTGGAATGGAACATCATTAATGGATTGGGTTTTGATCCATTGGGTGGCCAAGACCCAATTCCTCCTCAATTGTAGTCTATATATACCTCATGGAGTCATAAGACCAAGGCATCCAATTCATCCAAGAGAACCCTAGAGCCTCTCTCTCTCTTTTCTCTCATCCTCTCTCTCATAGGTTAGGCTTGTGGTGTCGTCGCAAGGTGGAAGAGGGATCGGTGATGGTTGAGGAAGGGCTTTAGTTTCTTCCTCTTCTCTTTGTTCTCTTCTCCTCTCTTCCCCTAAGGGTGTGCACAAGCTGGAAGTGGTCGCCGGCGGCACTTCTTTGAGCTTGAAGTTGGTCGGCCACAAGAAGAGAGAAACAAGGAGGGTTGCGGCTTGGATTGACTTGTGGAAAAGAGTCTTCTCCTTCTTCTTCCTCTTCTACTTCTTCCTTGCTTCTTCGCTTGGTGGCGGTGCAAGCTAGGAGGAGACCCTTCTTTAGTGGTCGGCGACAACTCCCTAGTGGCTAGGGTTTTCGGCCCAAGGTAAAGGGAAGGAGAAGAAAGCTTGGTGGAGGGAGAAAGTACCTTGGTGACTTCGGTTCTTGGTAGATCGTCGCTCACACGACGACCAAGAAGAGGTGAGGTCATACAGTAGAAAATCACGAGGTAAACGAGAGATATATCTTCTCTTTTGGTTCCGTTGATCTTGTTTAATTATTGCTATTATTTCATGTTGATAATTAATTGCATGTTGATTATTGTTTAATTAGTTATGTTAATTAATTTTCTTAGACCCCGATGATAAATACAAAAATCGGCGATTTACTCATCGTCTATTCCGCGGCTAATCGGTTGGACGAGTTTGATTGCTAGAACAATATGTTTGTTCAAGTGGTCGCTCGAATCGGTTAGCACGATGATGAGTCAGTCGTGTGGGAAATAGTTCTCCATTCTGATTGAAAATTTTTAATCTGGGGACATGGAGAGATTTCCCATGCACGACCAGGAATCCCAACAATTAGTATCAGAGCCAATGATTTCCAATTTTGTGTGTTTTGGATTCGGTTATATTTTTGCACTTTATCATATATTTTATTATATCAGATAATAGTAGGATGTGCGTACGCTAACTCTTTGATTGCAGGTATGAGATCCAACTATTATGACTTAATATGTTTTGTATGTGATTGTGTGTGCATGTATGTAATTTTATTTGAATCCTCGGGGTCGACAAGGCTAGATTTGGTATTTAATTTTTGTAATTAAATACGGCAATTGTTTAGCCGCGCATTTTAATTTACTTTCGATCTAGAATTATTGTACACTCCTTCGTGGAGTATAGGATCGATGGATGTAAATTAAAATAGCTTTTTATCTTGGCTCGGAGATCCTCTTCATGTAGCTTGCGCATGGTGCTTGGAGGAGGAGACGAGATGGCGACACGACGGGAGACATATTGGAGAACAAAAGTCATAATAGTTGGAAAATTAGATTTTCTTAGTTATTGCTTTTTGTTTATATGCTTATTGTGTTTGCATGGTAAAATTCCTCAATTATAAATAACTAAGTGGGAGTGGGACTCTAAAAGTCCCATGGCCTCCATTACTAATTTGACATGTGATGCGAACAAGCTTGCGCGTTGGCTCTGAGTGCCTTCCTCCATATCGGATGAGCTTGTTTCGTGGATCAATAGGTTAGACATGATTATAGGAAGTTATTTAGGAGCGTGTGATTTTTCCCATCGGACGACATATAATCCTAGATAATTGCCATAGTATCGTGTAATGGTAAAAACTTAGATGCAAATAATAGTATTTTTCCCATCGGATTCACTGCTATTATTTGTAGAGCCAAAGAGACCCCAACTATTAATTTTATTTGTCAAAAAGTTAGGTTGACAAGATAATAAAATTAATGGGTAAAACCTCCTCTTATAAATGAAGAATTCGTATAAGTCCACACTATCGTGACATATGATATTCTCAGTGTTTTAAGATGTTGGTTGATTTTAAAATTTATTGTTTGAAGAATCAATATTTTTTGAAATCTAAAGTATTTGATCATTGTGATTCTCAGGATTTTCAAAAATTGCTTTCAACCCACTTGCTGTAATATTGAAAGAAAATAAATTTATGTACCCTAATTACATTGATTGGAAACGAAACCTGGGCATTGCTCTAACTGCTGAGGAGTACAAATTTGAATTTTTCGAGTTCTGTCCTGAAAACCCTAGCGAGAATTCTGGTGAAGAGGAGAAGGAACGATATAAGAAGTGGATAAAAGCAGACAAGATGACATAGTGTTACATTTTGGCATCTATGTCAAATGTATTGCAACATCAACATCAGATTTTTTTCACTACTTATGCCATGATGTTCAATCTCAAAGAACTCTTCGGACATCAGAATCGGGCCGCTAGGCAGGAGATAATGAGGAACTTGATGACGACCACCATGATTGAGGGGACACCCGTGAGGGATCATGTCCTTAAAATGATGGCTCATTTAAATGAGATGGAAGTCCTAGGAGCGGAGATCGATGGGGAATCACGGTCGATATCATTCTCCAATCTCTGCCTAGGAGTTTTGAGCAGTTTCGCCTGAACTACAATATGAGCAAGCGTACATATTCGTTGGCGGAACTTTTGACAAAACTCCAGGCAGCAGAGGGGCTTTTTCGTCAGAGTACTCATGCTTTGGTTGCTTAGAAGGTTTCTACTTCTAAGTCGAAAGGCAAGAAGAAGAAGAAACAAGGTGTAGCAAAGAAAGTGGCAGAATCTCAGGGACCTCAGGCTGGCGTGAAGAAGCCGAAAGGCAAGTGCTTCACGTGCAAGCAGACTGGACACTGGAAGACGGACTGTCCCGTCGTCAGGATAAAGGTATATATTTTTATTTAGTTGTTGAAACATGTTTAGCGGTGTTATCTACCGGTACCTGGTGTGTAGATACGGGAACCACTGATCATGTCTGCAATTCGTTGTAGGGGTTTCAGGAAACTCGACGACTAGCTGATAGAGAGATTACCGTCTACATGGACAATGCTACGGAGGTGGCGGCTATTGCAATTGGAGACATTTATTTATCGTTTGATAGGAATAAAATTTTAGTTTTAAGAAATTGCCTTTGTGTACCTACTTTTAGAAAGAACCTTGTTTCAGTTTCTAAACTAATAAAGGATGGGTATTCTATTTCTTTTAATGACAGAGTTGTTATAAAAAGGAATAGAGAGATTATTTGTTCTGGTGCGATGGTTGGCAATTTATACACTCTTGAACCAAAATCTCTCACGATGCAAATAGAAGTAAATAACTCATCATCTAACCAAAATAAGAGGAAAGAACCTTCAAAGATGAACCAAACGTATCTTTGGCATCTAAGACTTGGACATATTAACCTTAGTAGGATTCAAAGGTTGATAGCTGATGGACCTTTGGGTTCATTAGTAGTGGAAGATTTCCCAACCTGTGAATTTTGCTTGGAAGGTAAGATGACCAAGAGACCTTTTAAGGCTAAGGGATATAGAGCCAAAGATGTGTTAGAATTGAATCATTCTGATTTGTGTGGTCCTATGTCTATCCAGGCTAGAGGTGGCTTTGAGTATTTCATTTCTTTCATAGACGATTATTCAAGGTATGGATACATTTACTTGATGCGCCGCAAGTCTGAATGCTTTGACAGGTTCAAAGAATTCAAGACTAACGTGGAGAAACGTCAATGTAAAAGTATCAAGACACTATGATCTAATCATGGTGGTGAGTACCTCTTGGGAGAGTTTAGGACTTACTTGTCAGAGGCTGGGATTCAATCCCAATTGTCTGCACCCGGTACGCCACAATAGAACGATGTAGCAAAGCGAAGGAATAGGACTCTTATGGATATGGTTAGATCGATTATGTGTTACTCCGAGTTTCCAGATTCGTTCTGGGGATATGCTCTGGAAACGGCAGTGCACATAATAAACTTGGTATCATCTAAGTCAGTACCCTCTGTTGATGCAGTCTGGCCCGGTTGTTGTTTTGGTGTTTGACAATGATTTAAGTTTGGTTGAGCGAATTTGGGTTAAAGTCCTGGTCGGGGACTGGGCATGAAACCCTGGTGAGTGAAGCCAGGTGATGGAAATCCCGATGAGTGAAGCCGGGTCCTGGTAAGTGAAGCCAGGTGATTGGAAATCCCGGTGAGTGAAGCCGGGTCCTGGTGAGTGAAGCCAGGTGTTGGAAATCCCGGTGAGTGAAGCCGGGTCCTGGTGAGTGAAGCCAGGTGTTGGAAATCCCGGTGAGTGAAGCCGGGTCCTGGTGAGTGAAGCCAGGTGTTGGAAATCCCTGTGAGTGAAGCCGGGTCCTGGTGAGTGAAGCCAGGTGTTGGAAATCCCGGTGAGTGAAGCCGGGCCCTGGTGAGTGAAGCCAGGTGTTGGAAATCCCGGTGAGTGAAGCCGGGTCCTGGTGAGTGAAGCCAGGTGTTGGAAAAGTCCTAATTCGGAAGGGTTGGGTGAAAAGTCCTAGCTTGGAGGGCTAGGTGAAAAGTCCTAACTTGGAGGGTTAGGTGCAAATTCCCAACTTGGAGGGTTAGATGGAAAATCCTTAGCTTGGAGGGCTAAGGTGGATGGAAACTTAGCTTGGAGGGCTGAGTTTGAGTCCCTGGATCGGTCTGGTGATCGATCAGGGATTTTGGCACGTTGCTCCTTCGTGGATCGGTCGGGTGACCGATCCAGCGATGACTGATCGGTCGGGCGACCGATCAGGGAGCACACAGTGAGGTTGGGAACCTATTGTGTTGCTCCTGATCGATCTGTTGACCGATCAGGGAGTATGTGTTTCACCCACTGACTGGCTCCTGATCGGTCTGGTGACCGATCAGGGAGCGAGCAGTGAGGTTGAGTTCCCTTGCTGAACTGCTTCTGATCGGTCTGCTGACCGATCAGGATCACTGTGCAGATAGTTCTGTTGAACGATCCAGCTTCGCGGGCTCCTCACTAAGATCGATCAGGACGAAGCCTGATCGGTCTGGGGATGACCTGATCGGACTGCTAACCGATCAGGAAGATCTCTGATCGGTCAGTTGACCGATCAGGAGGGTTAGCCTGCGAAACTCAGAAATCGCCTCATATAAGGGTGGATCGATCCAGTGAACGATCCACGACCTGGGATCGGTCTGGTGATCGGTCCAGGAGAATCTCAAAGAAATCGCGATTTCTGATTGAGCGTTGAGGATCGATCAGGACGGAGCCTGATCGGTCTGGAACCAGCCTGAACGGTCTGGCGACCGATCAGGCGCAGAACTTTAATTCAAATACGCTGTCAGAAGCTCTGATCGCGTCTGTTTTCACTGCCGATTCTCTGCTACATTGCTGATTATGTTTGATATGCATTGCTAAGCTTCTATTGGAGTGTGCAGGCTTTACAGGGATGATTCAAACACTCAAGGAGGGTCAAAGGGAGGCTTTCCGTTGAGCAGGTTTGGCAGTTTTCCATCGCAGGTTACAACGGGCGCTGCTGGCAACGGCTGGAAGCTGACCTGGGGCTGGGGCTCGACTGAGGAGAGTTCAGTGAGTCCAGAGGAGGTCAGGGGTAGCTGACTTATTGCAGGTGAGCAGCTGGGAGCTGAGTGGAGTGTCTGTGACCTGGCGTTTGGGCAGCTGGGATAAGTGTGGGCTGTCGATGAAGAGAGGGTAGTTCTCACTACCGCAGCAACACTTGATCCATCCTTAGCAATCACTCTGTCTTGAAGCTTCTGCAAACTTGATCATTCTTTGAAGCTTGAGAGACCTGAGCACTAAGAAGGACTCGTGGCAAGGCGATCAACAAGCAAACAAGGAAGAGCTGAGTGAAGGCTCTTGTCGAGGTTGTGCTGGGTTGTTGTTTGTGCTTGTAAGCGTTTCTCTTCATCTGCTTGTGCTCTGTAAGTCACCGATTGTCTCTGTGCTTTTCATTCTACATCAACTTGTTGAGACATTTTGTGGAGAGGTTACTCCACCGAGAAGGAGGATTTGATATCCGAATTTTCGGGGCTTGATCTGCCGACGATCAAGGGATTGCCCACCTTAAGGGCACGCCAAGGAGTAGGGGCAAGATATCCCCGAACCTTGTAAAACGATCCTTGTTAGCGATCCTTGGTTTGTATTCTCTGTTTCTGCAGTTTTGTTAAGTTTGCTTCTCTGCATTTGTTTTGTTTCCGCTGCTACTAACTTAAGTGCAGAGAAAGATTTCAAAGAGCAAGTTTTGTCTAAGTCCAAGAGATCGACTAGATTCACCCCCCCCCCTCTCTAGCCATCTCGTCCCCAACAAGTGGTATCAGAGCTTGGGGCTCTACTTCAACGGCTTAACATCCGAGAGTTAACAAAGATGGCCATGGGAAGAGAAGGGTTTAGCACCAACCAACCTCCACTCTTCGACGGCACTGATTTTTCATATTGGAGGTCGAAGATGGAGTTTTACCTCAAAACCAACCTCAGCATGTGGTTTGCTGTCAAGAAAGGTTTTTCCACTCCTAAAGATGCTGAGGGAAAAGAGATGAACTTCTCAAGTTGGTCGGCAGATCAAATCCGGAAAGGTGAAGCCGATGCGAAAGCGGTAGTAACTTTGCAATGCGGGTTGACCAAGGACCAAATAATCAAGGTTGGTCCCTTCACAAGTGCTAAAGACCTATGGAGCAAGATCATTAAGCTCCATGAAGGCACTCAAGACACCCGGACTGCCAAGAAGGACCTCCTTCTCACCCAACTTCAAAATCTGTCCATGGAAGAGAATGAAACTATAAGTACACTCCATGGACGATTCAAAGAAATCCTCAACGGTCTCCACTCCATTAATGAGAAGGTAGAGAACCGAGATCTTATAAGGTATGTCCTCAAAGCTTTTCCTAGGAACGCCTTGTGGTCATCCATGGTGGATGCTTACAAGGTGTCCAAGGATTTATCTTTTGTTAAGTTAGAAGATCTATTTTGTGAAATGGAACTACATGAGATCTCTAACAAAAGTTCAAAAGAGAAAGGTATTGCTTTAGTGGCAGGTGACAACAAGAAGAAGAAGAAGGGGAAGAAGAAGGAAGTCTCTTCATCTTCATCCTCATTCGAGTCCGAGGAGGAGGGCAGTTGGTCTTCTTCCTCCGAGATGGTCAACTTTGTTAGAAGAATGATGAGGAAGAGCCAGCGCTTCAAGGGTAAAGGTAACCCGAGTGAAGTTAAATTTGATAAGTCTAATGTTACTTGTTATGAGTGTAGCAAGAAAGGACATTACAAGAATGAATGTCCGAAGTTAAAGAAGAAGAAGGATAAATCAAAGAAGAAAAGGAAGGCCTTGAGGGCCACATGGGATGAATCGTCCTCTAGTTCATCCGAAGAGGAGGAGGAGAAGTACACTCATCACCGTGCTCTCATGGCCATAGAGAATTCAAATGAAGAGGAGAGTGAAGATGAATCAAGCTCCTCAACCGCGCCTTCATCATCTTCGGATGATGAAGAGGTAATCTCTCCCGAGCTAGATAAGTGTTATAGAACCATTGCATGTCTAGCTAGGTTGCTTAAAAAATCTAAGAACAAAGTTAAATTGTTGAAATTGGAAGTAGAAGAGTTGAAATCCTCTAGGGTGGAGGATGTTAATGATTTTCATGATGACTTGCATGTTAAAACTCTTGAGAATGAAAATAAGGACTTAAAGAGCGAAGTTGAAAATCTCAAGAATGTTTTTGAGAAATTCTCAACTAGCTCCAAAACCTTAGACATGATACTAAACTCCCAAAGGGCGGTTTACAACAAGGCCGGTATAGGTTACCGACCTAAGGAACCAACCTTTGTATCATTAATGTCAAGAACCCAATTTAGATCATCAAATGATTCTAGGGTTCAAAAAGTCAAAAAGAAAATGACTAAGTCATGGGTGCCTAAGTCTTTCATTGTAGATGCCTTAGGTCCCAAAATTTGAGTACCTAAAACCTCAATATTTAGAATTGTATAAGCATTAATTGAGGGGGAGCATCTATCAACATAGGTTGTTGATAAGTGGTGCTCAAAACCCAAGGTTAAGGTGATACTAGTTTCAAAATAAGTCAACAAGCCCTGGAAATTGTTTTTATATATATTGCATGAAGTGGTTAGATTCACACATAATCTGCTCTTGCCATGAATTGTTTAGATTAATTGGTTTTCTTGTTGCAAGTTATATTTTTCTGCAAGTTATATGCCTTATCTCAAGGAACACAATTGCTTATATGATATACAATATTAATACATGATAAGGCATCAATAGACAAGGACATGAACTCAAGGTTTAGACTTAGATTTTGCTTAAGGTATTTTGTTTGGTAAACATGATCAAGTATGACATGATTTTCTTGTATGTGTCATAGAACATGGATCCATGCTAATTTTGGTTAAGAACAAGTATGGACACACTAGTTAGTACTAACTCGAAAATCACTATGAAAATCTCACAATACATGATTAGACAAAGAACATGAGCTTAAGGTCTAGGGTTAATGCTTTCTTTGTATCAAACTTAAACTTCATGACTTGTTTGTTTTCCCACTGATCATACTTTGAGATAAATCTATCTTTGGGACTCAAGTTCATGCTTAAGAACGTACTCATCATGCCTTAAACCTTGTTTTTATATGCTTCAATGTCAAATGATATTATCATTGGAAATGTGTTAGGATATACATTTTGGTTAAGCGACCTTTTTTTGGAACAAATGGATCAAATCTGATTGAATAAGGGTTTAGGAGAGGTTGAGAATTGAACAAACTCGATTCTGAAATTTCTGGAATCTGAACGACTTGGAAACAACTTTCTGTATCACTCCTGATCGGTCTGCCGACCGATCAGGACTCACTCTGATCGGTCCGGTGACCGATCAGATCAATGCTGATCAAGACTCACTCTGATCGGTCCGGTGACCGATCAGATCAATGCTGATCAGGACTCACTCTGATCGTTCCAGATGTTATTCAGACTAATCCTTTTCATCGAATTGTATCGGATTACTGATCATACCACAAACAAATCTGATACAAACAGTCACGATTGAAACATACTTGGTTCTCCATTGGTACAAACCTGGTACTAAGTGAGTACAAGTTGGTTCAAGTGTTCAAATATGGGTAGGAACTTTTAAAACCCTTGATTTTCAGAAATTTTTCTGAAACATCAAGTGTTAAACAAACCTAATACTGATTTGATACAAACCTATGTTGGGATGTTCAATTTCATAAGAAATGGTTTGTTGAGTCATGACTCTTGATCTTAATGTCGTGTTTCGGAAATTTTTCTGAAATGACGAATATTAATAGAGTCATCTCCCCTGTTACGGAATGCAAATTGTCAATGCAGTCTGATCAGGAACGTATCAGAGGTTTAGAAATTTTTCTGAAATCTGATCGCTCCCCAGACTAATCAGATATACTTCTGTATCACGTAATCAACAGACTTGGTTGGTCGTGGAGACCAATCAGGACTATGTTTCAGATACAGTTGCATTCCTTACTCGTCCTATGAAGCATATACGTATTTGACCATGATAAACTTCTGTATATGTCTTCACATGGAAGTCCAAGTGTTAATGCAGTCCGATCTTGAACGAATCAGAATTATAGAAATTTTTCTGAAAATTGATCGTTCATAGATAAATCAGAAATTTTTCTGTATCGATCATCAGTCTGATGGAACTGCGATAATTGTTGTCATATGATGCATATACATTGTTGCCATGATACATTTATGGTATATGCCTCTCATATGCAATTCCAAAATCATCCTTTGACTTGCTTGTCATATGAAGCATATACATGTTTGACCATAATATTATTCTGTATATGTTTTCATGTGCAATTCAAAACTTAACTTTGATTATTTTGGGTTTGGTGAGAGACCCGTGTTTGAGGGGGAGGTATGTTCAAACTTAATAATCATACCCTTTTCGATGTTTGACAAGGGAGAGAAAATGACTGATTAAGTTTATGGTTATTATAGAGGGAGGATCATGATTCCCTTATGAGAATTGAACGGACTTCAATTGATTGATACCTAAACTTAAATCGGGTTGTCAAACAACAAAAAGGGGGAGATTGTTGATGCAGTCTGGCCCGGTTGTTGTTTTGGTGTTTGACAATGATTTAAGTTTGGTTGAGCGAATTTGGGTTAAAGTCCTGGTCGGGGACTGGGCATGAAACCCTGGTGAGTAAAGCCAGGTGATGGAAATCCCGGTGAGTGAAGCCGGGTCCTAGTGAGTGAAGCCAGGTGTTGGAAATCCCGGTGAGTGAAGCCGGGCCCTGGTGAGTGAAGCCAGGTGTTGGAAATCCCGGTGAGTGAAGTCGGGTCCTGGTGAGTGAAGCCAGGTGTTGGAAAAGTCCTAATTCGGAAGGGTTGGGTGAAAAGTCCTAGCTTGGAGGGCTAGGTGAAAAGTCCTAACTTGGAGGGTTAGGTGCAAATTCCCAACTTGGAGGGTCAGATGGAAAATCCTTAGCTTGGAGGGCTAAGGTGGATGGAAAGTTAGCTTGGAGGGTTGAGTTTGAGTCCCTGGATCGGTCTGGTGATCGATCAGGGATTTTGGCTGATCGGTCGGGCGACCGATCCAGCGATGACTGATCGGTCGGGCGACCGATCAGGGAGCACACAGTGAGGTTGGGAACCTATTGTGTTGCTCCTGATCGATCTGGTGACCGATCAGGGAGTATGTGTTTCACCCACTGACTGGCTCCTGATCGGTCTGGTGACCGATCAGGGAGCGAGCAGTGAGGTTGAGTTCCCTTGCTGAACTGCTTCTGATCGGTCTGCTGACCGATCAGGATCACTGTGCAGATCGTTCTGTTGAACGATCCAGCTTCGCGGGCTCCTCACTAAGATCGATCAGGACGAAGCCTGATCGGTCTGGGGATGACCTGATCGGACTACTAACCGATCAGGAAGATCCCTGATCGGTTAGTTGACCGATCAGGAGGGTTAGCCTGCGAAACTCAGAAATCACCTCATATAAGGGTGGATCGGTTCGGTGAACGATCCACGACCTGGGATCGGTCTGGTGATCGGTCCAGGAGAATCTCAAAGAAATCGCGATTTCTGATTGAGCGTTGGGGATCGATCAGGACGGAGCCTGATCGGTCTGGAACCAGCCTGAACGGTCTGCCGACCGATCAGGCGCAGAACTTTAATTCAAATACGCTGTCAGAAGCTCTGATCGCGTCTGTTTTCACTGCCGATTCTCTGCTACATTGCTGATTATGTTTGATATGCATTGCTAAGCTTCTATTGGAGTGTGCAGGCTTTACAGGGATGATTCAAACACTCAAGGAGGGTCAAAGGGAGGCTTTCCGTTGAGCAGGTTTGGCAGTTTTCCATCGCAGGTTACAACGGGCGCTGCTGGCAACGGCTGGAAGCTGACCTGGGGCTGGGGCTCGACTGAGGAGAGTTCAGTGAGTCCAGAGGAGGTCAGGGGTAGCTGACTTGTTGCAGGTGAGCAGCTGGGAGCTGAGTGGAGTGTCTGTGACCTGGCGTTTGGGCAGCTGGGATAAGTGTGGGCTGTCGATGAAGAGAGGGTAGTTCTCACTACCGCAGCAACACTTGATCCATCCTTAGCAATCACTCTGTCTTGAAGCTTCTGTAAACTTGATCATTCTTTGAAGCTTGAGAGACCTGAGCACTAAGAAGGACTCGTGGCAAGGCGATCAACAAGCAAACAAGGAAGAGCTGAGTGAAGGCTCTTGTCGAGGTTGTGCTGGGTTGTTGTTTGTGCTTGTAAGCGTTTCTCTTCATCTGCTTGTGCTCTGTAAGTCTCCGATTGTCTCTGTGCTTTTCATTCTACATCAACTTGTTGAGACATTTTGTGGAGAGGTTACTCCACCGAGAAGGAGGATTTGATATCCGAATTTTCGGGGCTTGATCTGCCGACGATCAAGGGATCGCCCACCTTAAGGGCACGCCAAGGAGTATGGGCAAGATATCCCCGAACCTTGTAAAACGATCCTTGTTAGCGATCCTTGGTTTGTAGTCTCTGTTTCTGCAGTTTTGTTAAGTTTGCTTCTCTGCATTTGTTTTGTTTCCGCTGCTTCTAACTTAAGTGCAGAGAAAGATTTCTAAGAGCAAGTTTTGTCTAAGTCCAAGAGATCGACTAGATTCACCCCCCCCTCTAGCCATCTCGTCCCCAACACCCTCTACTTCCACAGAATTGTGGACTGGGCGAAGGCCTAGTCTAAGTCATATTCGGATTTGAGGTAGTCCAGCACATGTGCTGAAGGGAAATGTTGATAAGTTAGAATATCGTACAGAAGTACGCTTGTTCGTAGGATATCCTAGAGGAACGAAAGGTGGTTTGTTCTATAGTCCTAAAGATCAGAGGCTGATCGTTAGCACGAATGCCCGATTTTTAGAAGAAGATTATGTGATGAACCACAAGCCCATGAGTAGGATTATTCTTGAGGAATTGAGAGGAGAAGTTCCAACTTTAGTAGCAACGGTACAAGAGGACATACAACAAGTGACTGCACCGCGTATCACAAAAGATACACAGGTGGTACCTCGTCGTAGTGGGAGGGTTGTTAGACAACCCGATAAATTCATGTTCTTGGAAGAGTCTTCGGACTTGGTCCCTGGCGAACATGAACCTGATCCCTGGACCTATGACGAGGCACTCCAAGATAAATATGCAGTATCTTGGCAAAAGACGATGAATTCTGAGATAAAATCTATAGATTCTAATCATGCCTGGGAGCTAGTAAAACCACCCAATGGTGTAAAAGTCATTGGATGCAAGTGAATTTACAAGAGAAAGAGAGGATCAGACGGGAATGTTGAGACCTTCAAAGTTAGGCTTGTTGCGAAAGGGTATACTCAGAAAGAGGGTATCGATTATGAGGAGACCTTTTCGCCGGTAGTCATGCTTAAGTCAATCCAGATTCTCTTATCTATTGCCACTCATATGGATTATGAGGTTTGGCAGATGGATATCAAGACAGCTTTCCTTAACGGAAGTCTTAAGGAAAACATCTATATGAAGCATCCAGAGGGATTCATTGCGAAGGGCAAAGAGCATCTTGTGTGTAAGCTTAATCGACCCATTTATGGATTGAAGCAAGCTTCACGATCTTGGAACATCCGCTTTGATGAGGTAATCCAGTCATATGGATTTATTCAGAGCCCGGATGAGTCTTGTGTATATAAGAGATGTGACGGAAACGTAATGGTATTTCTTGTACTATACGTAGATGATATTATTCTCATTGACAACAATGTCAAAATATTATCAGACGTAAGGGTATGGTTGTCCAAACTGTTTGGACAAGTCCTTCATATATGAAGGACTTGGGAGAAGCAGGGCACATCCTTGGGATCAAACTTATAAGGGATCGCAAGAAAAGAATGTTGTGCTCATCTTAAGTTTCATACATACGCACTGCCCTAGCTCGTTTTAGGATGGAAAACTCTAAGAAAGGTTTTCTACCTTTTCGGCATGGAGTTCCTCTATTTAAAAAGATGTGTCCTAAAACATCAAAGGAGATAGAGGAGATGAAGGCGGTGAGTCCAAAGAAGAGCGACCTTGCTCTAGGGTTTCTTGAAGGCGGAGATCAAGGAGATGATGGCTTCTTGAAATTAGGGTTTCTTCAAACTTCTTCTTCTTCCTCTAGCTCTTGCTCTCTTGGCGATGAGTCCAAAGAAGGGCGACCTTGCTATGTTCTCGCAACTTATTTCTCACAATCGATTACCCAATCGATCCACACCCATTGATGTAAAAGTCGGCCTAGGCGCCTAGCGCCGACTAATGCCGCCTAGTGCTGCCTAATGCCGCCTAGCGCCGACTAGGCGCTAGGCGGTAGTCCTCCGCCCAACTATCGCCTAGCGATTTTTACAACCTTGTTCACACCTTCCTTAATCGATCACCCAATCGATCAAGAAAGCTTTTGTTTGCGAGAAACCAAACTTAAATCGATTACTCAATCGATTGAGTCCAACCTTAACTTGTGTGCACAAGTCTAGGGTTCCCTTGCCTAACCTTGGTCAACTGTGACCTGTTAGGACTTCCCTACCAAGTGTCCGGTCAACCCCTTTGACCAACCTGGATTTCTCCTGCCTAGCTCCCCAGCTAGGACTTAACCTGGTTCCCAACCAGGTTTGCCTAACCCTCGAGTTAGGTTTAGTCTCTCGGTAGACTTTCACCTTGTCAGCGTGCGATCTTCTCGATCCACCTGGACTTCACCTAATCCCACTAGGTGTGCCTAGTCCCACAAGGTCTTTTCCCATGTCAAGTCTTTAGTCAACCTTAACCCACTCGACTCACACGATATTCAAACATCATACAATATTCAAACATCATTATCAAACATCGAAATATCCAACCTTAAGCTTACTAAGTTCAACAGACATAAGCTCACCTGAGCCTAGTCAAACTAGGTCAACCCTGACCTAACAAAGATTGCACCAACACCAATTGCCAGTCCCACCGTGTCAATTCATTTGGAGTTGTCTCAAGGTTTAGTGGTTTTCTTTGCAGTTGCTTTATTTTCTGCACTTTGTGTGTTCCGTATTTTATTTAATTCCTAGACAAGTATTTAGTTTTATTATCCGGTATCATCTTAGCAAACTTTTATTTATATCTTGTTGGTATGGTATGCTCGTTTCTTTTGGTATTCGGACTCTCTGCTATTTTAAATTTGCTTAAAGTTATTAATTGCGTGGTTGTGGATTTACTTACTATTTTGATGTCAGCCGTGTGTGGCTGAGTTATATGTATGTGGAGATTATGTATTATATGACCCAACTTGTCCATCGTACATGGGAGATGTTGTCCGATTTTTGAGTAAGTATGTGCCTCTAGGGGCGTGACACGCCAAGTCCCAACAAATCCAAGTTGAGAAAAATGACTCCGCAAAAATTCGAACACATACACGAAAATCCCAAAACACGAAAATAAGCAGACACTGTAAACCTCGTAAAACTAACACCTAGATACTGATACCACATAAATTAAAATCAGGTAAACTCCACAAAATTCAAAAACACCAAAGTTACTCTTGTAAAATCGACACTCTAATACAAAAACAAATTTATATCAGATAAACTCCGTACAAACTCGCAAATACCCAAGTTACCTCAAAAAAATTTACGCTCTAATACCACCAAATTGGTATCAGATAAACTCTATAAAAATTCGAATGGAAACTCCCAAGTTGCACTCATAAACCTTGCAAAATTGGCGCTCTAATAATCCACCAAAAATAACTCCTTAATTCCACAGATACCCAAATCACCCAAGTTACCTCGCAACCTGGCTCTGATACCATAAATTGTCATGCCCCAAAGGCCCATGTCTGCTCTAAAATCAGGCAACATCTCCCCTGTAAGGCGGGCAATATGAATCTCATAATACATGCATCTTAACACAATAAATAAGCATAGCTTCACACGGCTGATAACAACAGTATTAAAATAATAAAATCATATCCACGCAATTACTAACATTCAGACTGTAAATAATAAGCACAATAACTTCGTACATCAAATGCAAGCAAAATGAAAGTCCAACGGAAATAAATACAAATCTAACTAATAAGAAAATATGAAACACGAAACAAACCAAACCTACTCGACTCTATGGGATTGGCAGATGGGCCCTCTCTTAGTAGCACAAGTCATAGCTATCAACTACCTAAAACCAGTGTTCAAAATTGCGCCGTAGGCAGTGCCTAGGCGCTCGACGGCCACCAATCGCCCCGAGCTTGGCTTCCGCGACCAAGCTAGGCGAAAAGGCCGCCTAGGCGGTTTGTGCGGCGCAATCCGCCGCACAGAGGACCCAGACACCGCAACGCGGTACCAGGTCATGCGTCACGTCTTTTACGAGATCTTTTTACTTTATTTTTTATTTTAAAAGCCCTAAAAGCCTAATTTGTTGATTCATCTACCTCCTCCAGAATCGTTGTTGCCTCCGCCATATCGCGCATAACAGCAAGTATGTTTAGTTTTTTTATTTTTCCAGTGTATCTGCCATCTATCATGGCTTCCAGCGTCGTGGGACGTTTTCGGCGGTGCTGGACGCATCACAGGATTGTTCCGGCAATGTCGGATAGCACCAGTGATGCATTCGACACCGCCAAAAGTATCCCGCGACGCTTTCGGTAGGGTCAGACGTGGCGCAGGACATTTCTGGCGCTGCCGGACTTATCGTCAGAGACATCCGACAACACCATAAATCTCTGGCAACGCTGCCGATGGCATCGAACGCATCCCGCATCGCATCCAGGGCGTTGGTAGCGCCCGATCCTGCGCCTGCGGGCGCTGTATATTGTTTTTATTTTTTATTTTATTTTTTATATTTATTATTTAATTTAAACATTTTCTCAAATAAATAGAAAATTTGAATTGACTTCTCCAAATCCTAATTAAATTTTCTCAAAAAATTATATCAAAAATATATTTGAAAATAAAATTTTTTATAAGTTTTATTAATTATAAATCTTATTAAATATGTTATATTTAAAATAATATTTTATTAATTATAAATCATATTTTTTTTCAAAAATTTATATTTAAATTTTAATAAATTCTAATAAATTTTATTAATTTATATAAATCAAATTTATATTATGATAATTTTATTTTACTTATTATATATTTTTTATTTATTAATTTCAATAATAATAGGATTGGGAGACTTGGGTAAGTCTTAATTCTAGGTTTTGGCACACAAAAAGGGGATTTAGGGAGAAAAAGAGTGAAAATGGTATTATAATTGAAAGAAATTGGGTTTAATGTGAAAATATCATGTAACTTGATGCTACTAATGGATTATGAATGAGTATGAGAAGAAGCATCAAGGTGAGGTCGAAATTAGAACCTTGAGCTAAGGTTTTAATGATACACTTTAGGATAAGTGGAGTTTTGTGCCAATCTTGGGATCCGGAGTACATTTGTTTGGAAACGTATTTTTCCCAAGTAAATATTGGCTTCACAAATCTCCCCACAAAGTTTCAAATATTTTGGGAATTTATGGAATTATTAGTGCATTACTGAATCTCGGCCTAAAAAGCTGAGTTTCAGATAGCAGTCACCTGCTAAAAGGGCAGTCACCTGGGCCAGAGTGTAAATACATTCTGTGAAGTTTAGCAGTCACCTGCTAAAAGGGCAGTCACCTGGGCCAGAGTGTAAATACATTCTGTGAAGTTTAGCAGTCACCTGCTAAAATGGCAGTCACCTGCCAATAAACACAGAAGCATTATGTGGGTTCTAGCAGTCACCTGCTAATAGGGTAGTCACCTGCTATATGGGACAGAATGATGTTGTGTGATCTCTGAAGGGTTTCTCAGAAACACTTGGAATTATGGATGAACCTTAGAGTTGAGAACAATTCCTTGTGTCAATTTGAAAGGGTTAGAAGAGGCAAACACAAGGAATAATGACTTGATTTCAAAATGCTAAATTTTTTTAAGGAATTTAGATGTGTACCAAAAGTCAAATACACTTGATATTTTCATGATATCATAGTTTTCTATGATAGGGTATATCCAAGCAAGTGTGTTTGCAAACTTTAGAATATTTTAGGTTTTGATAGAGTTCTAATTGGCACCAGAAGAAAGGTTGCTTGGGAGCAAGCCTTAATGGTGTCCAAAAGGGGAAGAACTCGGATGTTGGGTTGGGGATAACTCAACATGGTGCTTAGGAGGTTAAGTTGGGTAGAACTTAGCCTGGGAAAAATGAAAATTGGGAGAATGCATGGGTAAAGGGGGAGGTTGCCTCCTAGTTGTCTTGATTTTCATTTTGAAATTTTTGAATTTTGTGTCAAACTTGAGAATGGTGATAGATACATGGGTAGATGTATTTTTCCCAAGTAGATATGGGTACCACAAAGTTCTTCACAAAATTTGGAAATTTTTGGAGATTTGTGGAATTTCTGGCGTGTTTCTGAAATTCGGCCAGAAAATTGATTATCAGAGTATCAGTCGACTGCCCTGGGAGCAGTCGACTGGTCAGGGCTGGTGTGGGTATCCAGCAGCTGACTTAGGTCCGAGTGATTAAAAACAAGTGTATGGGGGGTTAGTACACGTTGTTTAGGACCATTTGGGATTAAAAGAATCAATAATTGGGTTATTGTTGAGTTCTTTTTGATGTTAGGCAAAGGGGGAGAAGTGTTGGTTTAAGTTGGGAAACCAAACTTATCTTTACAAGAAACCCTAGGTTTAGGGGGAGTTGAGATTAAGGGGGGAGCATGGTTGCTCCATTCGTGGCGTAAGGGGAACCTTGGAGAGGTTCTTAAAAAGCCTTTGTAAGTCCAATGTAGGGGAGCTTGGGAGAAGCTTTAAAAAGCCCGGTTTGTGTGGAAAAATCCTAGCTTGGAGGGCTAGGTGTAAAATTCCTAACTTGGAGGGTTAGGTGTGGGATGCCTTGGGATAGGATCCAGTTATGTATTGCATATGCATTCATTTAGCATGGTTTTTGCTACTTACTACTATCTTGCTTTCCTAACTTAAACGGATTGCCAAACATCAAAAAGGGGGAGATTGTTGGAGCAATCGGCCCTAAGATGGTCCGGTGTGACCATAGGTTTTGATGTTTGGGCAAAGGGTTTAAGTTAGGTTTACCCTTGTGTATTTGATATGCGTATGTTGAGCGTGCAGGTTGTACAGGTACGCATATGGACTTGACTGGACGACCTCAGTACGGTGAAGGATGGCATGGAGGCAAGCTGGAGGCTTGTGTGCGCATCTGAGGGACCTTGGAGTGCAGGGACGATGAGCTGATGGGCGCAGACTTCGAGGCGTACGTGAAGGGTGGCATGGATGCAAGCTGGAGGCTTGCGTGCGCATCCGAGGGACGAGGCCCGAAGATGAAGAGGGCGCGAAGGCAACAGTCGAGACTGCGAAGGAGGAGTCAGTCGAGTCGTGAGGGTACAAGTGCTGAGTGATTGTACTCGGGAAGTCCTAGGGGTTGAGTGCTGAGTAGAATGTACTCGGGGAGGCTAAACCCTAGGCTGGTAAGCAGGGCAGTCGACTGCCATTTGGGCAGTCGACTGGTGTAGGCTGGAACAGGCTGGCAGATTCGAACGTTGTGCTGCAACGGTCAAATCTGAATAGGAGCAGGTGACTGCCATTTTAGCAGTCACCTGCTAGCGACTGTTTCAGATTCGAACCCTATTTAAGGGGGCTCGTTTCCTACCTTGCTTCTTGACGAAACTTGCTTGGATAGGATAAGTTAGTAGTCTTGTATACTCAGGAAGTGTCCTTGGTGTTGTGGCGAGGTTTCTCCACCCACAAGGAGCGACGAGTTCTAGCCGGAGGTTATCTGGGGTTTGATCCACCGACGGATTGTTGGATTAGTCACCCAACCGGGGTGGATACCAACTAAAATCGCCGTGTTAGCATTGCTTAGTGATTTTATTATTGTTTTACTATTATTTCCGCTGTGCAAACTAACCGTGTAAGAACAAGAATTCGGCGAAACGCTATTCACCCCCCCCCCCTCTAGCGTACGACATCGGTCCTTGCAAATAGTGTGTCAATTTGGACCAGGATTCAAACCTCCAACTCAATATCAACTAAGGGAACCACTATTAAAAGTTAAATTGAAAGAACAAAACAACTGCTGAAGAAACATGAAGAAGAATGGGCAAAGAATAGATGTTCGATCATGACAGATGCATGGAGTGATAGAAAAAGAAGCATCTTAAATTTGTGTATTAATTACAAGAAGGGTACTACATTTTTAGTGTCTAAGGAGTCTTCAGATGAGGCACATATAGCTGAACTTACTTTTGAATATGTTGACAAGTGTGTTGAACAAGTAGAAGCTCAAAATATTGTTTAGATTGTAACAGACAATGCCACCAACAATATGGTTGCAGTTAAATTGATGAAAAAAAAAGCGACCTGGGATCTTTTGAAGTTCATATGTAACTCATACTGTTAATCTCATGCTTGAAAGTATTGGCAAGCTTCCATGATATAAAAAACTTATTGCCTAATCCAAATCTTTTACTATTTTCATTTATGCTCACCATAAAACTTTATCATTAATAAGAAGTTTCACAAAGAAAAGAGACATAGTCTGGCCAGGAGTAACCAGGTTTGCATTAAATTTTCTTACATTGCAAAGTTTGATTGAAAAAAGCAAGTTTAAGGGTCATGTTTACAAGTAATATGTGGGAGACATATAAATGGTCAAAGACAAATAAAGGGAAATTGGTTTACTCTATTGTGATGAGCATGAGTTTTTAAAATGGTGTGACACTTTGTTTGAAAATATTTGCTCCTTTGGTTAGAGTTCTTCGATTGGTAGATAAAGATAGAAAGTCATCGATGGAGTTTCTATATGGGAAGCTTTTTCAAGCTAAAGAAGATATCAAGCTTCCGCGATATAAAAAAGTTATTGCCCAATCCAAATCTTTTACTATTTTCATTTATGCTCACCATAAAACTTTGTCATTAATAAGAAGTTTCACAAAGAAAAGAGACATAGTCTGGCCAAGAGTTACCAGGTTTGCATCAAATTTTCTCGCATTGCAAAGTTTGATTGAAAAAAAGCAAGTTTAAGGGTCATGTTTACAAGTGATATGTGGGAGACATATAAATGGTCAAAGACAAATAAAGGGAAATTGGTTTACTCTACTGTGATGAGCTTGAGTTTTTAAAATGGTGTGACACTTTGTTTGAAAATATTTGCTCCTTTGGTTAGAGTTCTTCGATTGGTCAATGTTGTAAAAATCGGGCTAGGCGAGCGCCTAGGCGCCGCCTAGGCGCCAATCGACCCCCAGCCGCTCCGAATTTGTGCAAATCGACAGGTTTGTGGCGGGGGGCCGCCTAGGCGGGGCCTAGGCGCCCAGGCGATTTTTTTTAATTTTTTTAAAGAAAATTTGATATAAAAAATATAGAAAAGGTGGGATATGCGTTGGATAGACATATGCAATATGCATATTGGTTGTTCTTGGATATTTATTTGATTAAATAGCTGCGTTGGATAGGTAGCGAGTTTTGCAATATCAGTTGTTGAAAATATTAAAGGTACACTTAGTTGGCCTGGGGATGTACTTTTTGATGTGAGCATTGGTGCATGGACTGGTGTTCTTCCAAACTACTTGATGAACAACCATCAATTTCACCTTGATATTTATAATGAGCAAGATCATATCAGCAAGCTTATATTTTTGAGAAAGATGTTAAGCATTTCCACACGGTCAGTTTAAACACTTAAAGCTTCTTGTCATTTTGAATTATCTGATTAAGTTTAGAGGAAATATTATTATCATTTTGTTACTAATCCATTATAATCTATATTTAATTGGTTGGTATATAGCTATTTTATTATACTTTTAGTAGGCGAAATGATAGAAATATCTTAAGCTAATGGTCCAAAGGAGAAGCATACATTTATTCATAATACCATTAACTGGACTCCTTATAAACAGTAAAAACGTCTAGGCCCCGCCTAGGCCACCTAGGTGCTAGTTCTCCGCCCGACTGCCGCTTAGCGATTTTTACAACCTTGCGATTGGTAGATAAAGATAGAAAGTCATCGATGGAGTTTCTATATGGGGAGCTTTTTCAAGCTAAAGAAGATATCAAGGTGGCACTGAACAATGTGGAATCAAATTATCAGCCTATCATAGCAATTATTGAGTCAAAAATAAAAGATAGACTTGATACATCATTACATACCACTGTCTTTTTGTTGAATCACTATTTTTACTATAAAGATAGTTTTATTGCTCTTTATGAGGAGGTTGAGATGGGGATTTTTGAATGTATAGAAATTTTACATGTCAATGAGTTGGATTTACAAGATACAATTATTAACAAGGAATTTGCAAAATATAGAAACAAGACTGGGTTATTTGGAAAAACACTGACAGCAAAAACATGTTAAAAAAATAATGATATATTTGATCCATGTGCATGGTGGAGTACATACGGTGCTCACACACCTAACTAGTTAAGAGTGACATTGAGGACACTTTCATTAACTACAAGTGCATCTGGGTGTGAAAGAAATTGGAGTACATTTGAATGAGTAAGTTTTAAACTTTAAGTCTTTATTATTTAATTAAAGTAAAGTATATATTCATGTTACTAACTTTAATATTTACTCTCTTTTTTTAGATTCACACAAAAAAATAGATTGGATGTCAACAGATTGAGCAATCTAGTATTTGTCTAATTTAATGTTAGATTATTAAACAAACAAAAAAGAAAAAAAAAAGAAAGGAATGTTCATGTCCTTCTTGCAAAAGATACTTCAAATACACAAGGTTGGATTGTGGATGTGGGGAAGATAATGATGTTGAACTAGGTTCTGGGCTCACATGGCAAATAGTTGATGAAGCAAGTGGAGCAGATGAAAATCTATAACCTCGAAGAAGCTCTAGAGTAAGAGAACTTTATAAGGATGATTTTGAATCTGAAGAAGAAGAGGAGGAACACAATGATGATATTGAGATTGTGTCCGATGAAGGCCAAGTTGTTGCAAATTATGGAGAAGAAGTAGAATAAATTTGATGTTAAGTTTGTGTCTATGATATTTTATTAGTGTAATTTTGAAGTTTGAACTCATTTTAAATTTGAGTTTGTGTTCTATGACTATGATATTTTATTAGTTATGTAATTTTGAAGCTTAAACTCATTTTAAATTTGATGTTATTGCGTTGGACTTGGAGTTATAATGTGTGATTTATTATGTTAATTATGTTGATACCGATTAATCCGCCTAACGCCGATTAATCCCCACCTAGGCGGCCTAGGCGTTGGGCGCTAGTCTAGCGTCCGACTAGCGTCTAGCGAATTTTAGAACCTTGCCTAAAACAAAAATGAAAACAAGGGGTGGTGAGTCCGGGCTCGAACTCTGCAGGTATAGTGAATAGATAAACGCATGGTGTAAATAAGGTAAATCAAACAGATAGAAACAAGGTATACAATCTCCGGAGTAAGAGCATAAACAAATGCATAAATATACCTGACAATTCATATAACCTGTGGGACATGATCAAAAATCTCCATACCAATCAATAAGCTCCTCATACTATTAAGAAAATCCAGAGCAAATAATAAATGTAAATCAAATTCATATATGCATGTCAAACAAATACAACAATCATAGCTCAAACAAGCGCAAGATGCATCGTATACAAATGATACAATGATATGTGTCACCTCTACACACCAATCTAACGACCATCACATCATATTTGTGTGGTTGACTAGGCAAGAACTGTGACAAGATGTTGAGAGAATTACCTCAACCCCTGGGAGAATCACCTCAATCCCGAACCCCAAGAAAAGGGAAAGCGGACAGGATGTTGGGAGAATCACCTCAATCCCACGAGAGAACCACCTCAATCCTGAACCTCAAGAAAAGGAGAAGCACAACTGCTCTATAACAAAGACCTCAGGAGGATTGTACCTCTACTCCAGTAACAAAGGGGAGTGTGACCTCTACTCCATGATACTACAATATGTGCATGATACCAATATACATCAACCCAATCAAGTTAATTATTTATGCAATCAATAAGTGATATAAATATCCAATCAACACCAAAGTAATTAAACATACACTAAACTACTGGGTAAGGCTTATCTAATGCCAACTAACCCCTAGATAGGTTACATGATGGTTCTAAAATACACGCATACAAGCGGTACTCTTTAGATCGGAAATCAAAAATTGAGACTATATAACTGAAAATTTAGATGTTTACTAAAAGGTCAAGCACGGAAAAGTATCAAGTAGAAAAATAAGCAGAATAGATTTAGGTCAATCAACCTACTCAGATAAGAAAATAACCATGCATTCAAGTACAATAAATTATAAATCACAAAGAAGAAATACCCGCCTTTTTGTAGTTTGTATCAGAATATATTTCACATCCAAATGCTCATCAAAGTCCTGTACCAATATATGGTTTAGCTATTAATAATATTCAACAAGCAACTAAAATAAATTTCAAAACCAACTACGATGAACCCTAATCGCTTCGATCATTAATTACTCATGGTTAATAATCATTTCCATTAAATCCCAATTCCTTGTTTAAACTTGAGCCTACACCTCATTAATCTTAATCGAATCCATCCGAAAACTTAGATCAAGTTCAACCCTCAATCAACCAAGTTTTAATCTAGGTACTCAATCCACTACTCATGGCAATATATCATAAAACCACATACTTAACCAATCTAGACTCCATATGCACTAAATTTCATTTAATCAACTTATTATAAATCCTCAAATGAATAATTCATTCCTACCGACATTTCAAATCATTTCATTGATAACGTCAACTCAATCAATAAACTTAATCCACAATTATTTAATTAATACATCGACCTAATTAAAAAACGAATGCAATTGAACTTTAAGCTAATCAAAACATCTCATTACCTCCTTCCTCAGATGGAGTTTTTGGCGTTAAACCTTTGCTCTGAGTTAGGGCTACGGGGTCAGAGGTGGACACCCCTACAACATCAATGTCATTCTCTGCACAAATCTCCCTACAAATCAACCAAACCCAAACAACAACTACTGAATGCTTTAATTCATCAATTAATTTGATTAATTAAATAATCTAATCCTTAATGAACTCCATTACCTCTTCTCATTATCTCCTATGTTTCTCCTCTGCTAGCACCACTACGATCGGCATCGGCAACACATGTAGGTGACGGTTGCTGGTTGGCAGCTATGGTCGAACCACATCACAGCCAGCAACATCTAGGTTGCCTGAGCTCAATTGGATCGGTTGATGAAGGACAGATCGGCAATAGATCGCTTCCTAGGGCACAACCAAGGGCAAAGAAAAATGACAACACCTCTCTTAGATTGCCACGACTGCGAAGAAAAACGGCGATCGAGAGATGTAGAAAGGGCAGCGGAGCACGGGCGCCTAATGGCCGATCGACGCTGTGCTTGGGCAGCAACAATGTGGAGGATATCCTCGGCTCTCGCTCTCGGTCGACAACTAAACCGGGGAAGAAGAAGCAGTGCACCGGCGAAGGGTTGGGCAGCGGGTGAAGCAAGGGAAGGACGATCAGCGAGGGAGAGGGTGTCAGCGTCGGGCGAACACGAGAGGGGAGGAAGGAACCGCAAGAGGAAAATGGGGTTTACGCGATGAGAGGTTGCGGAGCAAGGAGGAGAGGAGAAAGATTTTAAGTAACCCCCTTTTTCATATTAGCCCTCGAACTTTGAGTTATCAAATCTCGATCCTTGAAGTTTGGTTTTCAGCAAGGAGCCCCTTCACCATTGATCTACCACAAGTACACTCCTAAATCATATGTTTTTATCAATTTAACTCCTCAAGATTCAATAATTTCAACCCTAAATTCACCATATTTAAGGTATTCAACTCGTTGAGTTTATCAAATTCTTCTTGCTCATTAGGCTCATTTGGTTTGTATAATATATCTTCTTTTTTGATTTGTTAGCTCACTCATTGATAGGTTCGTTTGCTCACATTTTTGTATGAACTATCCATCACCCCTAACACATTCAACCTACTTATCTACATTGTTCACTAGCTCACTAGGCCCAATTGATTTATTCAACTCGCTAACTATGACTGATACACCCAATAGACACGACCAGCTTAGCTCAATTTATTTGTCCCATCTAAAATAATTGATTCGGCCATGTTTATCCACTTGGCTTATTTGTGTGGCACGACAAGTTCGACCAATGTGTCTAGCACGTCATCTCTAGTATCTGATTCATCTACCACACTCAATTAGTTCTATTTGTTTCCTAACTCTATTCAAATGCACCAAACCCTCTACTAACTCTACATGTCATCTTTCACACTTCACCAATATAATTTGTTTCCTTTAACTCAACTGCACTCTGTCGTCCTATAGTTCTTTGAATGTCTCATATCACCCTTCTATCTCTAACGAACCTTGAGTCCTCGAGTCATCAACAACTTTAGCCACACTAACCCTGCATGTGCCTCTCAATCAAATCTTGTAGGATTTCATACCCATATCATATACAAATATGATCCTAATTTAAATTCATTGCTCAAATATCAAAACAAATATCGTGGCATGATTGCACTAATGATCTTCTACTTTTTGAATGTTTTTAGAATACATGTAAGTTGGATTGACCACAAATATATGGGCCTAAATTAAAGTTCCCCATACACCTAATTTCCCTATAGAACTAGGAATTTTCAATTTGCCCAACTAGAGGAGAATAAGGTTTCTAACTTAGACCTTCTATTTTCTCCCTGTCTAATATACTTCAAAAAGATTTCACTAAACGCAACCCAAAGTTATAAAATTGACCATTAAGTTATATTCCTAATGATCCTATTGGATGTAAGTGGAATACATTACTCAGGATGGTGAAAACAAGTTGAAGGTTCCAATTCTGAACTTTTTGCCTTAATCCAATAGACTACTCAAACTACCAATCAACTAATCCTAAAGCCAATGAATTGCTTATCTTATTCAATCAATTGCGGCCTAATGTCCACACGTGCAAGGTTGTGGCACTTTAAGCCTTAAGAAGTTGTATGAGAACATTCCTAAACTCCGCTAATGTAGTGCTAACAATGTTCAAAGACCTAAGATGTTAGACAAAGTTGAAGGCTTCAACTCAAACTCTAGCTATTTTCTCTTTACTTCTTTGCATTTCATTGTATTTGAGAGGAGAGTTTTCATTATAAATATCCCAGGTTGAGATTATACATAAGGAAACGTGTACTTCTTTTCAAATAAGAAAGATAAGTATAGAACTAGAAATATACAGACAATTCTTACAAGAAAAGGAAATTACATAGAGCTTGCAACTTACAAGGGAATGCTGGTTCTCAGAGTAAAGCTTGTGTCATGAGTCGACTTGTGCTTTGCAATGAGCTAGCGCAAGGTTTATATAGGCGAGAGAGGATGGAAACTGGGTGCGCTGAAGGGCCCCATCATCATTTCCATCGTACGCCCTATTAACCTTTCCAGCGAGGTCTACTTATCTTTACAGCTAAGTGGGAATCTTATCTCTTCAAGTGGCTTCTACTGGCCAAACTTGATTTGACAGATTTAGCATTATTATGATTATTTTACATAAAGTTGGATTCTCCGGGGGATATTGGGCCCACCATTGCTTCTTGCTTTTCATGGTGGCAGATTTCGGATGGCCTTTGTTATTTCTTGGATGTTAAGAAAGGAATCCCATAATTGACGTTTGATAATTCGTACGCAGCCCAGCTGGTTTCGCCAATAGGGATATGCTCCGTGGCTTCTATGGGTGTACTCATATTCCTTGAGCTGGATGGTGGTTTCCAGGTCACGGATGAGGTTGAGTGTTCCTTCAGCAATGTCACTTTCAATCCTTGATAATTGTTGTCTCTTTTCGTAGTCTTCCGATCGTTGGACACCTGGTGGGATGGAGTAGAAGATGTCCTGATATTGGTGAAGAAGTGTACAAGGCCCAATAGGTGCTGTGAGGCCTTCTTGTTGGGCTTGGTTTGGATTTGTACTGCTAGAGCCTCCATCTGAAGTAGTATGTCGTCCTTTTGGGGCGTTGAAGTCCATGGTCCTCTAATGAAACAAACAAGCCTGGATAAAGCGTCAGCTAGTAAATTGTCTTTACCATCAACATGTTGGAAGGTGACAGGAACTCCTATGCCAGTAATGAAATCCGTAAATGAAAGCCATCTGACTCGTGAAGGTTTATTCTGGGCTGTTTTGTTGTAAAAACTGATGATGGCTTGACAATCGGTTCGGATTAATAGCTCAGTCTTATCTAAATAATAAATCTTGAAGTTACTGAGGCTATTTATTACTGCAAAGATTTCTGCGTCTATGGTGGATTTCAGGGGATTGAATTTACCACTGGCATATGCACAGATTTTTTCCTTTTCTTTAGGATCAAATTTTTGTGGCTTCCATTTACAGATCCCTCCCCACCATTCTATGCAACCATCTGCTTCAATAATCATATAGCTTTGTTCTGGGGGAAGTTCTAAGTCAGGTAACTGCTGAATAAGCTGCTTCATTTTGTGAATAAGAGCCCAGTCTTGATTATTCATTCTCTTTTCGCCAGTTGGGCTGATCTTGGAATATAAAGGGCCCAAAATTTTGCCCATCTCAGGAATATAACTCCTAGCATAATTAAGAAGTCCTAACCAGGAACGTAATCCTTTGGTTGTCTGCGGCTCTTCATCCTTAAAATTTGCTATTTTTTTGATTATATGCTCCTGAAGTTTGATGCGAGAATTTCCTAATGCTGCTCCAAGAAACTCAATTGATGAACTTCCAATCTTCATTTTTGTCGGACTTAAAATAAGCCCATTTTTCTTGACGATTTGAATCATTAATTTGAGATGCTTTTCATGCTCCTCCTTGGTCTGTGAAAACACCAAGATATCATCTATATAAACAGCAATAAATTCTTCAGTACCTTGAAAACAAAGATCCATCTTTCTTTGAAAGACTGCAGGGGCGTTCTTGAGGCCAAAAGACATTACAAGCCATTCAAATAGCCCTTCGGGAACCCAAAAGGTTGTCCATTCAATAGAAGATGGGTCCATCATGACTTGATGAAATCCGCTTTTCAAGTCAAATTTGGAGTAGATTTTACTGGTTCCTACTCGCTTGATGATGGTATTGATCCCGGGGAGACTATACTGGTTTTTATGAGTGTTGTCATTAAGTCTCTTATAATTGAAGACTATTCTTTCCTTTCCTTTCTTTTCCTGTTTTGTAACGGGATCTATGGTAGTTCCAGAATTTACTATTATGGCAGTAGTCCGATGTCGACTTTGCTGGGCTGAATAACATTCAGGTCTAGCACGGCCTTTATATGTTTATTGAAAGATGCTTGCATTGCTGGAGTAACATGCTTTAGTGGCATGTCTTCAATTGTAATATCAGGATTTTTGATCTCCAGTTTGCATTTGACTTGATTCTTTTCCCAATATTTCGTTGGATTGTCCCCAATATATCCTGTGTCAAGAAGGTCTTTTAATAAATGTTGATATTCTTCTTTGACTAGCATTTGGTTGGAATTAATCTGTTCCTGAATCTGAATGTATTCCTCTTCTTCCATACTTAATTCTTCTATGGCTGAGACAGATACAGCTTCCTGGGCTGTTTTGATGGTGGTAACATTTTTATAAAATGTTACCTCATTACCTTCAATCCTCAGACCACCATACATGGAACGAATAAAATTGCATCCAAGAATCATAGAAATGTTGCCAAGCGATAAAGGAAATGCGTATGTGTATGGTATTCGGAAGAAATGTTCATTGATTCTCATACCTCCATTCTTTAGCTTTTTATTGGCCTTTGTTTGGGAATTGATACCATTGAAATTTACTTCAAAAGTATTGTCTTCAAGAGCTTCTTTTGGAACAGAATTTTGATCAATACAGCAGGTCGTAGCTCCTGTATCTAGAATTGCATTCATCTTGAATCTTTCTGTTCCTGGAATGTCAATTTCCACAGTCATATTGTAAAGCCCATTTACCTTTTTCTTTGGTTGCGTGCCTTCCTGTGCAGAAAAAACCTTCTCCCTGTCTTCTATGTTTACCTTGATGTCTTCAGACTGCTCAGCCTGCTTCCTTAAGTCATGGAGTTCTAATGTGAGAAAGTCATTTTTGTATTTTAATTCTTCAATTTCTGAATCAAGTTCCATACACTCAGCAGCAATATTTGACAGTAATTGGGCTCTTTCTTTTTCAAATAATTCACGTAACTCCTGAAGTTGTAACTGATAGCTTTCTTTTTCTTCTGATAGCTCCTGTTTCAACTTGGCATTTTCTGTTTCTAACATCAGAATATAGCTTTGTTGTTCATGTATTAATGAGGATGGTACAACAGGTAATCGTTGTTCCTTTTCTACGGGTATTTTTGTGTCAAAATATGGTAAGGAACACATACCACATGAGGTAAGGAGACATCTGGGACAATGCATCCTATGCTTCCTCATTGTTTCTCTTCTGCAGCAATGGCACTTAGAATATTCTGCTGTGATATCTCCATTAAGCTCCCATATGTGATTACAGTCATGTTGTTTCTGGGATACTTTAACCATTGGTTGTCATCCATGTGCTTTTCTAATCGTGTAGCAATTTTTCTGTTCAATAAAGACCAGGAGGAATTCATTTGATAGAGAATTTATTTGTTGTACCTGCTGATCTTCTCCTTCAGAGATACTATAGATAGCGTCTGACTGGTCATCTCCCTCTTGAACTGACATTATTTCATATTCTTCCGGTAACTCCAGTCCTTCAAACATTGCTACTCTTTTGATATTCTTGTATTCTTTGGGGCAGTCTCGAGCGAAATGCCCTTCCTCTCCGCATAAGAAACACTTACACTTCTTGTTCCGAATAAGATGCTTTTTCTTTTCAATCCTTGCATGTGAATTATGAGGTTTCCCTTTGTAGGTTGTTGACTTTCTAACCCCATATTTTTGCCTTGTGCTTTGGTAATATCCTGGGATAGGGATTTGATTGCAGAATGATAGTTCTTTTAATGATCGACTGAAAGCAGCCTTCTTGCATTCTTCTTCCAGGTATCTGTAGGTAAAAATTACTCTGGGATGAATACCTATAGTATTGCCGCTATATCTTTCCTCAAATTCTGCCTTGATCTTTCTTCCTAAATCCCCAGGTAGTTTGAGCCAAAATTTCTCAGATAATTCTGGTCCTGTAAAAAGGTTTCCAGTCTTTGCTGCAAGATGCATATTGTCATTCATAAAAGAGAAAATATCTTTTATATTTGGGCATGTTAGCCTTTCTAAGTCTCTGTACGTCCGGTCCTGCATATCAGTGGACCCCTGAAAAGGATCCTCAAGCATAAATACTCGTCTGATTTGAGAAATAATGTTTTGCGTACCATTTCTTCCTTCAGCTGAATTAATCAGCTCTTTGTATTCATTTGGGAAAGCCATTCTCCATTGGATCCAAGTTTTACATAAAGTTGGATTCTTCGGGGGCTTTGCTCTAAAATCTCTTGTGAAGTGGTGGTTCTAGTAAAATATTTTAGGATTTTAAGGTTGATTAATCAAACACAACCATGGATTAAAAGGAGGTTAATGAGTAATCTTAAGGTGTCGGTTCGTTGGCACACAAATGTATCATTAACTATCAGGGTGAATTAGAAAGTGTTCATAGAGACTCATTCAGATGACCAATATTCTTAGACTTACATTTCATGAGGAAAAAAATCGCTTACAATGTACTTAAAAAAAAGGAGGTTCGTGAATATAAATCTATGTAATAGTTTTTAAAATTTTGATTAAATCACTTTGGACTTTATTATTTTAAATATATATATATATATGATAGTTTTAATATTATTTTTAAAATTTGCAACTTATGTACTAATTTTATATTTGAAATGCTAAATGAGTTTATTTAAGCGAATGTTAAATTCGTTTATCTTCTGATCTGAATTTTTAAGTGGACGAGTGATAATTCAATAGTTGATTTGATTATTTAAAAGGTGAATGATCCGGGCGAGCGGTTTTTTATCAGGGATAAGAGCCTGATCGGAGAAAAACCCGGTTCAACCCGGCTCAGGGATAACAGGGGCCGGGGCGAGCAGAAGCTCAAGTCAGAATCAAGGTCATCCCGGGGTAGAGCGATCGAGACTGAGCTCTCAAGCCCGACCTCCCGAGGTCGGGCAATCGAGGTTGAGCTCTCGAAGCCGACCTCCCGGGGTCGGGCGATCGAGGCCGACCTCCCGAGATCAAATGATCGAGGCTGAGCTCTCGAGGCCGACCTCCCGGGGTCGAGCGATCGAGGCCGACCTCCCGAGGTCAAATGATCGAGGCTGAGCTCTCGAGGCCGACCTCCTAAGGTCAA
>JAGFNQ010006435.1:269391-290833 GCA_024364735.1 Boesenbergia rotunda
TGGTTGCTTGGGTGTTAATATAACTCATGTAGAGGCCCAAGCCTCTAGTTTTTGCAAAGTTGGGATCAACTTATTGATCCTGGTCTTTAAATCTGTAGAGATTTGTAAGTTTTCTTGAATTACAAGACTATGTTGCTCAAAAGCTTCTAGTAATAGGGTCCTTACTTGCTTTTTAGTCAAAGGATTTTCTTTAACAAATACACCAGTCAATTCTTTAACGGATTTTGCAAGTTTTTGATTTTCGTCTTTTAATATCTCAACTTCTTCCTGGATGGCCTTAAGGTTTCGAAGGTTTATTTTACTTGACAAAATAACCTTATCGTAGATTACAGCAAGGTTATGAGCTAGTTCTTTGGTGGTTGGCTCTTTTTGTGCTAGGTCAAGGTACTCAAGGTTCACAGTTGGTGCTTTTGCATACCATTCTTGTATAGGTTCCTCCCATCGTCTAGACATAAGAGTGAATTCCTTCCTAAATGTCTTTACCTTAATGCTTATGGCTTAGGAGCTTCTAAGAGTTTTCTTGCTTATGCAGGTGTGCCCTTGATTTTCTAGACTCCCAGTCTTATCAAGTTAGGACCTGCCCTTTTGCAATCCACCCGTCGTTACTCGGTCGCCTTATTACAAGAAGGTTAAACACTTTGTAAAGAACTCATTCTTAAAAACTTTTGATTTTGGAAAACGGATAATGCTTAGTTGTATACATAAAACGACCTTCTGCTTACCCTAGTACCTTGCAAATAATTTACTCAGCCATAACGTCGCTCTGATACCATTAATAACGGAAACGCTTCTTTTCAAGTAAGAAAGATAAGTACAGAACTAGAAAGATACAGACAGTTCTTACAAGAAAAAAAAGATAGAACTTAGAACTTATCACTCACGATTCGGGTATGTGTTCTTAATGCGACACAAATCTGAAGCCTTTGAGAAATTCAAAGAGTTCAGAAGTGAAGTAGAAAAATAGCTTGGCAAAAGTATTAAGATACTTCGATCCGATCGGGGTGGTGAATACTTAAGTCAAGAGTTTCAAGATTATCTTAGGGACAATGGGATATTGTCTCAATGGACTCCGCCGTATACACCATAGCATAATGGTGTATCTGAGAGGCGTAACCGAACCTTGATGGACATGGTTAGATCTATGATGAATCATGAAACTCTACCAAAATCCTTTTGGGGCTATGCACTTAAGACAGCTGTTTACTTGCTAAACAGAGTCCCGGCCAAGGTAGTCTCTACTATTCCATATGAGACGTGGAATAGTAAGAAACCTCATTTAACTCACCCTAAAATATGGGGTTGTCTCGTTTATGTGAAGCGGACTGTATCAGACAAATTGGATGCTAAGTCTGATAAATGTCTATTTATTGGATACCCTAAGGAAACGAAGGGTTACCAATTCTATCATCCATTGGAACAAAAGGTGTTTATTTCAAGGCATGCTGTATTTCTAGAAAAAGAATTTCTTTTACAAGAAAACAGTGGGAGTAACATTGAACTTGAAGAAGTTCAAGGAACTCCAATAGACATTACGGAGACACCTAGTCAAGACCCACAACCGAGAACTCATGATGATGAGCTATCAGTTGAATCTAAAACAACACCACCTCTTCGTATGTCTGATAGGACACGCAATATTCCAGAGAGATACGGATTTGTCATAAGTGAATCGAACGACGTGTTACTCATTAGCAATGACAAACCTATTAGTTATGAAGATGTTCTGAAAAGTTCAGAAAGGGACAAATGGCTTGAAGCCATGAAGTCGGAAATGGATTCCATGTACCAAAATCAAGTATGGGACTTGGTTAACCCACCTGAAGGGATTAAGCCCATAGGGTGCAAGTGGGTTTTCAAGAAGAAAACCGACATGGAAGGTAATGTTGTTACCTTTAAGGCTAGATTAGTGGCAAAAGGATATCGTCAGAAACAAGGAATTGATTATGACGAAACCTATTCGCCAGTAGCTATGCTTAAATCCATTCGGATGCTCCTGGCCATAGCAGCTCATTATGACTATGAGATATGGCAAATGGATGTGAAAACAGCTTTCCTTAATGGAAACCTGCTTGAGGATGTATACATGATACAACCTGAAGGTTTCACATCGGTTGATAAAACCAAAGTATGCAAGCATCGACGATCCATATATGGACTGAAGCAAGCATCCAGGAGCTGGAATATCCGTTTTGATGAGACAATCAAAGAGTTTGATTTCTCACAAAATCCTAACGAACCTTGTGTGTACAAGAAGGTTAGTGGGAGTGCAGTCGTATTCCTAGTGTTATATGTCGATGACATATTACTTATAGGAAACGATATATCAGTCTTAGTGTCAGTTAAAATTTGGTTGTCCAAAACTTTCTCCATGAAAGACCTGGGAGAAGCAACCTATATCCTTAGGATTAGAATCTATAGAGATAGATTGAAATGATTGCTTGGTCTTTCGCAGTCTACATATATAGACCGAGTGCTAAAAAGGTTTAGCATGTCGGAATCCAAGAATGGTTACCTTCCCATCAGGCATGGGATCAACCTTTCAAAGTCTATGTGTCCGCGCACAGAAGACGAGAGGGTTTGCATGAATAAGATTCCTTATGCATCCGCGATAGGATCTATCATGTATGCTATGTTATGTATGTTAGTGATATGAGAGAAGTGTCCTAAGGCAAACGCCTTATGATTGTAAACATTTATTTAATAAATGATAATTCACTATTTGAGTATACATGTTTGTGTATTTGATTGAGATCTTAAACTCATCTACTGAATGTCCGCAATACAATTCACAGCATAAGAGAATTTGTGATGGGATCACAACTAGTGATTATCTCTAAATGTGCAAATGTGAAGTATTGAAAGTATCCCTAGTCGATGAATTGATAAAAACGGACACTATCAATTCTGTTGAGACTAGCATGAGTTATTCTCTAATCAGCTGATTCTCACTGGCTGGTGACATTGGGATGTCTGGAGATAAACATGGATGCTAGTTAAGGGAACTAGTTCATTGGAGTGACTAGCTGTAAGACTTCATATGGTTATCTATATAGATATGTCAATGAAGTTCTTACTGCGGCTTAAGTGCGATATTCCTTTGACTTGCGGTGTTCAAGTCATCTTGGTCATGGAGACTTATACTTTGACATCTTAAGCAAGCATCTCCAAGGAGGTGTGGACCCAGGATGATTGGGTATAAGCCGAAGTTCCCGAAGATGTTTGAACAGCCTACAAAGGATTCACCACTCCTTGCGAGGAGATGTATACCCAGGCCTATCATCGGATTGTTACTCAAAGCCTCTGGCCAGAGCATATCATGTTTAGAGTGCGAGTCTCTAAAATACATGAGAGTAATTAGAAATCCAAAGGACGAGAAAGACATTACTTGGGCTAGGTGTGACGTAGTCAGTCTAGTGGGGACTGACACAATCAGACCATGTCCTGAACCAAGTGGGTATAAGATGGTGAAGGGAATGGGGCACGATTCATTAGAGCTGCTGAAGGGTTTCAGAATTCCTTCTGAGGTCAACCGTTGATCCTTCGATTAATTGGGGGTCATGATGTACTACTAGGTGCCACTCATGATCGTTCTATAATTAGTTGATTATAGACGGCCAACATAAATCGAAAGCCTATTTAGTCACACGCACTACGAGTAATCTGAGGGATTTAAAACGAGTTGAAAATTGAATTTTCCGGTCAAGAGAAATAAGTCGAATTTGAGTTAATCAGAGGCGCAACGGAAACTAAAAATGGCTAAGTCTTTTGAAGGCTTATTGGGCGAATTAAATGAGTTTAATTCGCGATCGGTTTGGCTTGGTTTGGCTGACCAAAGAGTGTGCCAAACCCCTTTTGTTTGGCCTGTAACGACCCGGAAAATTCTCTTAATATTTACTTAAAATATTAAGCATGTCTAGATAATTTTCTGAGGAACCTAGAAATGTTAAGGCGAACCTTGGCCTAGAAAATCCATGTTTTCTCATTTAAATTGGGAAAAAGGGCACTAATGGGCCTTATATGGGTTTTTTAGTAGCATAATTTTTGATGGATTTTAGGTGAAAATTAGTATAAATATAAAGGGATTTTAATAAGAAATATTAACATAATTATGGGGGAATTTTTGAGGGATTTTCGGAAATACTAGGGAAAAATAAAATAAAATAAGTGGAAAAAAAAATTGTGCAACTACCAAGGATTGAACCATGGACCTCTTGTACAACCATGTATGCACTAACCAACTCATCTAGCAAGGTAATGTTATGAGAGAATGAAGTGCATATTGGTTAAAGCATAGAAGAAGATGAAGGGTCATGGAGAGACTCTTCATTTACCTCCTTAATGGGCTATAAAAGGGGGGTTTTGGGAGTTACCTCTTCTTCCCATTACTTGCATTTTCGAAACTCCTCCTTCCCTCATCCTAGCCAAACACCACAAGAAGGGTTCTCCCTTGGAAAAGCTCCACAAGAGGTCTCATCTCTAAGATCTAAGGGGTCTTCCAAGGATACAAGGACAAGGGGGTTCAAGGGTCCAAAGATCTTACCATTTCCTTCCCTTTCAAGGTTCGAAAAATCAAGAAACCCAAGGTACGACTCGCTCACCTGTGGTATATTAGTTCTTTTTGATTTTCCATGATTTTTAGCATATTATAAAAGTTGGTTTGAGATTTAAGTTGAAGTGAAAGAAAATCAAGAACCCTAGCCTAAGGGGGTTTCGGCCCTAGCATTTTTGGGTGCCAAAATGATGCTAAAAATCTGTATAATGTTATTTAAGGTTCCCTTATGATGTTTAGAGGTTAATTATAATTTTTGGGAATTTTTGGAGTACCCTAGGATACCCTAGGGTTTCGTCCAACATGAAAGAAGCAAAGAAAGCACCCTAGGATACCCTAGGGTTTCGGCCACAATGTTTAAGGGTCCATGATGATGCCAAAAATCTGTATAATGTTATTTAAGGTTCCCTTATGATGTTTAGAGGTTAATTATAATTGTTGGGAATATTTGGAGTACCCTAGGATACCCTAGGGTTTCGGCCAACATGAAAGAAGCAAAGCAAGCACCCTAGGATACCCTAGGGTTTCGGCCACAATGTTTAAGGGTCCATGATGATGCCAAAAATCTGTATAATGTTATTTAAGGTTTCCTTATGATGTTTAGAAATTAATTATAATTTTTGGGAATTTTTGGAGTACCCTAGGATACCCTAGGGTTTCGGCCAACATGGAAGAAGCAAAGCAAGCACCCTAGGATACCCTAGAGTTTCGGCCACAATGTTTAAGGGTCCATGATTATCCTAAAAATCTGTATAATATTATTTAATGTTCCCTTATGATGTTTAGAGATTAAATATAATTTTAGGGAATTTTTGGGGTACCCTAGGGCCCCCTAGGGTTTTCGGCCAACCCATGAACTCATGGGTAGAGTTAAATCCAAACTATAACCCTATCCTTAAGTACCATGTTTATGTATGTATGCTTATGATTTGGATGCCATGCCTAATAGGGTTATTTATGAATGTTTTATGTTCCATGTCATGCACTTGGATAGTAGGAATCATGTTTATGGAAGTCCTACTTATGAATACTTATGTTATGTTAAGAACCATGTGATGGTATATGTTCATGCTATGTTAAGAACCATGCTATGTTAGGTGTTCATGCTATGCTAAGGACCATGCTATGTTATATGTTCATGTTATGTTAAGAACCATGTTCTGTTACGTATGATAAGAATGTCTGTTACGTATGATCAGAATGATGCATGCCACGTTGTTATGAATATGGATGCATGCCATGTTATGAATAATGATGCAAGCCATGTTAATGAATAAGAATGCATGCCATGTTATGAAAAATGATGCATACCATGTTATGAATAATGATGCATGCCATGTTATGAATAAAGATGCATGCCATGTTTATGAAGAATGATAATGCTCATGCCTTCCAGGCATCATGATGATCAAGCATGTTTTAAGTCATGCTTCATGTAACCAAGTTATGCCATGTTTAAATATGCCATGAATGTCTTATGAATGATGAAGCATGTAAAGTATTTTACTTTATGAATGGGGCTTGTACCGGACCGAAGTATGGGTCCAAGGGATAGGCACCTTAAGAACGCCCCGGTTCTGGACTACCGAAGCTGTCCACGGTTCTGGCACTACCGAAGCTGTGCAACAGGGATGGGCACCTTAAGAACGCCCCGGTTCGAGGACTACCGACTATGCTGTCCTTACCCTAGTAGGTCGAGGCTAGCTACCTTATATTTACTTAGGGATGCGCGCCATGATGTATGTATGTTGTACAAGCCGGGGACCCCAACAATGTGATGATTATGTTTAAGTATTTAAAAGTATATTTTCAAAAGTTAGGCATATATATATATATATATATATATATATATATATATAATATATATATATATATATATATATATATATATATATATATATACATATGCATTCCACCCACGCATTCATTCATGTTATGCATTATGCTATGATGATGATGTCTTATGCTTATGAATCATGTTAAGAAATGGGTATGATAGTGAATGATTTATGCCATGATTATGTTAAGAAGATGCCCATATGCTATAACGGAAAATATGCCCATGATATGCTAGATAGGTTGGTCTATACCTTATGTTTATGTTTATACCATGTTCCATGCCATGTTAAGAATGTCTAATGATGGTTATGTTGATACCATGTTTTATGCCATGAAAGGAATGTTAATTATGTCTATGCTCATGTTTATGCTTTATGCCATGATCGGAATGTTTAGTTATGTTTATGGTTATGCTATGTATCATGCCATGAAAAGTTAAGTAGGTTTATGTTTATGCTTCATGTTTAAGGCTAAATGATGATTATGTTTCATATGATTATGAATGAATGACGAATGGTTTTAGTGAGTAGGAAAGAGTCTTACTAAGCCTGTGTGCTTATAGTTTTTTTCCTTATACCGCAGATCATGCAAGAGGACAGTAAGGAAGCAGCAGGAGGGCAAAAACAAATGTGTGTGATAGTGACTTGGCCCAGGAAATCATATGTTACCGTTTACCTTTTATGCTAGAACTTTACTATTGACATCTCTATGCTCGAATAATGACTCATGGAACTTTATGTTGTGATATGACATGATATGATGCCTAAGTTCAAAGTGAACCTTATAATATGAGGTTAAGTATGACATGATATGATGCTTAAGTTCAAAGTTAATATGCTAAGGTTCCTATGTCATTAAGTTAAGAATATTAGTAGGGCATGTATGAGTTAAAGTTATTTCGCTGCCTTATGATGTCTACATGCCTTAAGTATGTTAACGTAACGCCGCTTAGGAAATAAAAAAAAAGTGGGCGTTACAGGTTGGTATCAGAGCAGTATCTCACTACACACACATCAAGCCCTCTTCCTGCCGCTTCCAAGTAAGTACCTCTTTACATATCTGATAGTATTACGATGTTTTATGATTTAAGATATGCAAGTATGAGCGATAGGTATGATGACAAGTACTTTACGATATGTAACGATGAATGATGTTTTATCTTCATTTAGGAATTAAATGTTAAGAATAATATAGGGGTAGAAAAAAAACTGATATTGGCCATACTTGTCCTTGCTGAAGAAAACATGGCTAGAAGACAGAGTAACCGACTTAACGAGGCAACCCCATCGCCTGATCTGGTGCAATTGGTAACCCAGCTCCAGCAGCAAGTCACCGAGCAGCAGCAAACCATTAATACTTTGATGAACCAGCAGGAAAATTCCACTACCCCACCAATGAACCAGACTGCTATACCCGTTGCGCCCACCGTTACGCAAAACCCTTTGACGGGCCCGACCACTACAGCAAGTCAGGAGGCTTACCTGATTCAATGGTTGAGGCTGAAATCGGAAAATTTCTCGGGTATTGGTGAACCGTGGGATGCCCAAGCGTGGTTCATGACAGTGGAAAGTACCCTGGAGCTGCTAGATTTGCCGGAGTATGAGAAGATCAAGTGTGCGTCTTTCTGCCTTTCTGGAGATGCCAGAATGTGGTAGGAGAGGGTCAAAGCCAAACGACAGGTGAACCAGATGACATGGTCGGACTTCGAGTTGGAATTCTTCGATGAATTCTTCCATATGCGTGTTACCAATAAATACTATGATGAGTTCACGAAATTTCGACAGGGCGACCTCTCGGTCAATGAAGCCGTGAAGAAATTCAACCGATTGGCTCGCCTATGCCCTGAATTGGTCCGTACTGAGAAGGAAAGGGTCCGGCTTATGCTGAGGATGTTGCGACCGGAAATAGCTTTGAATGTGGCCGGCGGGGTGCACCGACCACAGACCGCCGAGGAGCTGTTTAGCAGTGCCCTACTGACCGAGCACTATTTGAACAACATCAATCAGCAAAGGAAAGCATTAAATGAAAGGAGTCAGAAATCCCAGAGTGGCAACGCTAACTGGAAGGGAGACCAAGGTGGCAAACGGAAGCCATGGAACAACCGTCAAGGAGGCCCAGCAAACAAACAAGCCAAGCCTGTCCTGTGCGTGACATGCGGAAAAAGGCACCCTGGGGAATGCCGAAGAGGTACGAATCGGTGTTTCACCCGTGGAGTGGAAGGGCATATGGCGGCTTACTACCCTACTAGGAGCCAGACATCTCCCCAACCACTCGGCCAGTACCAAGGTGCCCCAGCGAAACTACACTACATGCAAGCGGAGCTGGAAGGTACCCCGATGCTGGAGGCCCAACCGACTATGATGAATTACCAGGATTAGCTCCCGATAGGGAGGTAGAATTCGAGATCGAATTGGTTCCTGGTACTAACCCGATCTCCAAGGCACCTTATCGGGTGGCGCCGATTGAATTAAAGGAGCTTCAGGAACAGCTACGGGAGTTACTGGGTAAGGGATTTATTCGCCCTAGTCATTCCCCCTGGGGAGCTCCAGTGCTGTTTGTGAAGAAGAAAGACGGGTCTATGCGAATGTGCATAGATTACCGAGCGCTGAACAACGTAACAATCAAGAATAGGTATCCCCTTCCGAGAATTGATGACCTGTTTGATCAATTAAAGGGAGCCACCGTTTTCTCGAAAATTAATTTGAGGTCTGGTTATCATCAAGTTAGAGTAAAACAGGAGGATATTCCAAAGACGGCTTTCCGAACAAGGTACGGGCACTTTGAATTTGTGGTGATGCCCTTCAGCGTGATGAATGCTCCTGCTATGTTTATGGACCTCATGAATCGGGTATTCTCGTCGTTTCTCGACAAATTTGTGATCGTCTTCATTGACGATATCCTTATTTATTCGAGGACCCCGGTAGAGCACGCTGAGCACCTGAAGATAGCATTAGAGACTCTTCAGGAAAAGCAACTATATGCGAAATTTTCCAAATGTGAGTTCTGGCTCGACCAAGTGGGGTTCTTGGGTCATATTATTTCCAAAGATGGGGTTATGGTAGACCCAATAAAGATTGAAGCTGTGAATAATTGGAGTCGGCCGAAGAACGCCAGCGAAATCAGAAGTTTTCTTGGTTTGGCAGGCTATTATAGAAAATTTGTGGAGGACTTCTCGAGGATTGCAGCCCCTTTAACGGCTCTCACCCAGAAGGATAAGAAGTATGAATGGACGAAGAACTGTGAAAGGAGTTTCTTGGAACTGAAAAGGAGACTTACAAGTGCTCCAATCCTGACCCTTCCAGAATGTAGTCAGAGCTTTGACATGTATAGCGATGCCTCCAAGCTCGGACTTGGAGCTGTACTTATGCAGAATGGGAAGGTTATTGCCTATGCCTCTAGACAACTCAAGGAATATGAGCAGAATTATCCTACTCATGATCTGGAACTGGCCGCGGTGGTTTTCACTTTTAAGATATGGAGGCATTATCTATACGGAGCACAGTGCAGAATTTATACAGACCACCAGAGTCTGCGATATTTCTTCACTCAGAAAGACCTGAATATGAGACAACGCCGATGGCTCGAGTTGGTGAAGGACTATGACTGTGAAATCCTCTACCATCCGGGGAAGGCAAACAAAGTGGCCGATGCACTCAGCCGGAAGTCGAGTGCCACCTTGATGTCTGTACGTATATTACCCCAACCACTTGAAAGAGAAATGATGAATTTTGGAATTGAGGTTATCACCGGACGACTTTCCACCATAACAGTATCACCCACTCTGTTTGAGGACATATTGGAAAAACAAAATGGTGATCTAAGTCTTCAGAGAATAAAACGGGAGATCCTTGAAGGAAAGGGCGATGGTTTTCATATCGCCAACGGGGGGTACTCTACCTTAGGGATCGTCTATGTATTCCTAATGATCCGGAGCTTCGAAAGGATATACTAGCAGAAGCTCACAGAACCCCTTATTCGATGCATCCAGGATCCACCAAGATTTATCAAGATTTGAAAGAGAAGTTTTGGTGGTCCGGTATGAAGAGAGACGTGGCTCAGCATGTTAGTACTTGCATGACTTGCCAGCAAGTAAAAGCAGAACACCAACGACCCGGAGGAGTTCTGCAGCCGCTCCAATTCCAGAGTGGAAATGGGAAGACATCTCTATGGACTTTATTTCAGGACTTCCAGGACTACGAATGGATATGATGCAATTTGGGTAATTGTGGACAGACTGACGAAGTCTGCTCACTTTTGGCAATCAGATGACTGACTCAATGGAGCAACTGGCCCAATTGTATGTTAAGGAGATAATCAGACTTCATGGAGTTCCCAAGACCATCATCTCAGATCGGGATGGTCGCTTTACTTCGCACTTTTGGGAGTGTGTTCAGAAGTCTCTCGGCACTAAGTTACGATTTAGCACCGCCTTTCACCCTCAGACCGATGGCAAACTGAACGGGTGAATCAAGTACTAGAGGACATGTGCGAGCCTGTGCTTTGGATTTCAAAGGAAGTTGGTGTCGATATCTATGCTGGCAGAGTTCGCATACAACAATAGCTACCAAGCTACTATCGGAATGGCACCATATGAAGCTTTGTACGGGAGGAGATGTAGGTCTCCAATCTGTTGGTATGAAAGTGGTGAAAAGAAGGAGATGGGGCTCACAATGGATGTCATCGACGGTACCACCCGAGCTATACAAAGTATTCGACAACGGATAGAAGCTGCTCAGAGCCGGCAGAAAGTTATGCCGATGTTCGGCGTAGACCACTGGAGTTTAATGTTGGAGATTTGTGTTTATGAAAGTGTCTCCTATGAAAGGGGTGACAAGATTCGGGAGGAAAGGAAAGCTAAGTCCGCGTTATGTGGGGCCGTACCTCATTCTGAAAAGAGTTGGTAAGGTGGCATACGAGCTGGAGCTACCTTCAGAGATGTCAGCTATCCATAACGTATTCCATGTGTCCCTGCTTAAAAAGTGTATCCCAAATATGGACCGAGTGATCGAGCCGCAGACAATGCAAGTACAAGAGGACCTAAGTTATGAAAGCAGACCCATTCAGATTTTGGATAGGGAGGTCAAGAAGCTGAGGAGTAAGGAGGTACCCTTAGTCAAGGTCTTATGGCAAAGCCAGCGGTTCGAGGAAGCTACCTGGGAACGCGAGGACGAGATGAGGCGCAAGTACCCGGAGCTGCTCTAAGTTCGAGGACAAACTTTCATGAGGTATGGGGAATTGTAATGACCCGAAAAATTCTCTTAATATTTATTTAAAATACTGAGCATGTCTAGATAATTTTCCGAGGAACCTAGGAATATTAATGCGAACTTTGGTCTAGAAAATCCATATTTTCTCAGTTAAATTGAGAAAACTAAGTACTAATGGGCCTTATGTGGGCTTTTTAGTACCATGATTATAGGTGGATTTTAGGGAATAATTAGTATAAATATAAATAGGATTTAATTAGACATATTAACATGATTATGGGTAAGTCTTGGCCTAATTTTTCCTATTTTAATGGAGAAATTAGAGAAATTAGGTACTAATGAGCTTTAATGGGCCTCCAAAAATGGGTATTAATTAGGTAAAATTAATATAAATATAAAAAAATTTTATTTAGGAATATTAGCATAATTATGGGGGATTTTAGGGGATTTTCGGAATTGAGGAAAATAAAAAAATAATAAGATAAATGAAATAAAAATAAAGGTGCATGAGCCAAGGATTGAACCTTGGACCTCTTGTACAACCATGTATGCACTAACCAACTCACCTAGCAAGGTATTGTTAGGAGGGAATAAAGTGGATATTCGTTAAGGCATAGAAGAAGATGAAGAGTCATGCAGAGACTCTTCATTTGCCTCCTTAATGGGCTAAAAAAGGGGGGTTGTGGGAGTTACCTCTTCTTCCCATTACTTGCATTTTCGAAAACTCTTCCTCCCCTAATCCTAGCCGAACACCCAAGGAAGGGTTCTCCCTTGGAGAAGCTCCACAAGAGGTCTTATCTCCAAGATCCAAGAGTTTTCCAAGGATACAAGGACAAGGAGGCAAGGATCCAAAGATTTTGCAATCTTCTTCTTCTTCCAAGGTTCGAAAAATCAAGAAACTCAAGGTAAGACTCCCTCACCTGTGGTATAATAGTTCCTTATGATTTCCATGATTTTTAGCATGATGTATTGGTTGGTTTTTAGATTTGATGTTGAAAGGAAAGAAAATCAGGAATCCTAGGTTTATGGGTTTCGGCCACAAGGATTTTAATGTCTATAATTATGCAAAAAATCTGTGTAATGTTATTTAATTTTCCCTTATGATGTTTAGAGGTTAAGTATAATTTTTGGGAATTTTCGAAGTACCCTAGGACACCCTAGGGTTTCGGCCAACATGGAAGAAGCAAAGCAAGCACCCTAGGATACCCTAGGGTTTCGGCCACAATGTTTAAGGGTCCATGATGATGCTAAAAATCTGTATAATGTTATTTATTGTTCCCTTATGATGTTTAGAGGTTAAGTATAATTTTTGGGAATTTTTGGAGTACCTAGGATACCCTAGGGTTTCGGCCAACATGGAAGAAGCAAAGCAAGCACCCTAGGATACCCTAGGGTTTCGGCCACAATGTTTAAGGGTCCATGATGATGCTAAAAATCTGTATAATGTTATTTATTGTTCCCTTATGATGTTTAGAGGTTAAGTATAATTTTTGGGAATTTTTGGAGTACCCTAGGATACCCTAGGGTTTCGGCCAACATGGAAGAAGCAAAGTAAGCACCCTAGGATACCCTAGGGTTTCGGCCACAATGTTTAAGGGTCCATGATGATGCTAAAAATCTGTATAATGTTATTTAAGGTTCCCTTATGATGTTTAGAGATTAAATATAATTTTGGTGAATTTTTGGGGTACCCTAAGGTCCCCTAGGGTTTCGGCCAACCCATGAACTCATGGGTAGAGTTAAATCCAAACCCTCAATGTATGGATGTTCCCTTACCTTGTGCCATCTTATATGTTTTTGGGAATGATGGAAACCTTCTATGTAGGTTTCGGCCAAGGCTAGGTAATTAGGGTTTGATGGAGTTAAGATTTGAAGAATGATGGTTTATAGTTCATTATGAAGAATACCTAAGGGTTCAAGCATGTGGTAGGAATTTAAGTTACCTATAACCCTAACCTTAAGTACCATGTTTATGTATGTATGCTTATGATTTGGACGCCAGGTCTAATAGGGTTATCTATGAATGTCTCATGTTCCATGTCATGCACTTGGATAGTAGGAATCATGTTTATGGAAGTCCTACCTATGAATACTTATGTTATGTTAAGAACCATGTGATGTTATATGTTCATGCTATGTTAAGAACCATGCTAGGTTATATGTTCATGTTATGTTAAGAACCATGTTCTGTTACGTATGCTAAGAATGATGCATGCCACGTTGTTATGAATAAGGATGCATGCCATGTTGTTATGAATAAGGATGCATGCCATGTTATGAATAATGATGCAAGCCATGTTAATGAATAAGGATGCATGCCATGTTATGAGTAATGATGCAAGCCATGTTAATGAATAAGGATGCATGCCATGTTATGAGTAATGATGCAAGCCATGTTAATGAATAAGGATGCATGCCATGTTATGAATGATGATGCATGCCATGTTATGAATAATGATGCATGCCATGTTATGAATAAAGATGCATGCCATGTTTATGAAGAAAGATAATGCTCATGCCTTCCAGGCATCATGATGATCAAGCATGTTTTAAGCCATGCTTCATGTAACCAAGTTATGCCATGTTTAAATATGCCATGAATGTCTTATGAATGATGATGCATGTAAAGTATTTAACTTTATGAATGGGGCTTGTACCGGACCGAAGTATGGGTCCAAGGGATGGGTACCTTAAGAACGCCCCGGTTCTGGACTACCGAAGCTGTCCACGGTTCTGGCACTACCGAAGCTGTGCAACAGGGATGGGCACCTTAAGAACGCCCCGGTTCGAGGACTACCGACTATGCTGTCCTTACCCTAGTAGGCCGAGGCTAGCTACCTTGTGTTTACTTAGGGATGCGCGCCATGATGTATGTATGTGGTACAAGCCGGGGACCCCAACAATGTGATGATTATGTTTAAGTATTTAAAAGTATGTTTTAAAAGTTAAGCATATATATATATATATATATATATATATATATATATATATATATACATATGCATTCCACCCACGCATTCATTCATGTTATGCATTATGCTATGATGATGATATCTTATGCTTAAGATTCATGTTAAGAAATGGGTATGATAGTAAATGATTTATACTATGATTATGTTAAGAAGATGCCCATATGTTATAATGGAAAGTAGGCTCATGATATGCTAGATAGGTTGATCTACACCTTATGTTTATGTTTATACCATGTTTCAAGTCATGTTAGGAATGTCTAATGATGAGTATGTTTATCCCATGCTTTATGCTACGATAGGAATGTTCATTATGTCTATGCTTATGTTTATGCGTTATGCCATGATAAAAATGTTTAATCATGTTTATGCTTTATGCCATGATAGGAATGTTTAGTTATGTTTATGGTTATGCCATGTACCATGCCATGTAAAGTTTAAGTAGGTTTATGTATATGCTTCATGTTTAAGACTAAATGATGATTATGTTTCTTATGATTATGAATGAAAGACGAATGGTTTTAGTGAGTAGGAAAGAGTCTTACTAAGCCTGTGTGCTTATAGTATTTTTCCCTTATACCGCAGATCATGCAAGGGGACAGTAAGGAAGCAACAGGAGGGCAAGAACAATGTGTGTGATAGTAACTTGGCCCAGGAAATCATATGTTTACCGTTTATGCCAGAACTTTACTTTTGACATCTCTATGCTTGAATAATGACTCATGGAACTTTATGTTATGATATGACATGATATGATGCCTAAGTTCAAAGTGAACCTTATAATATAAGGTTATGTATGACATGATATGATGCTTAAGTTCAAGGTTAATATGCTAAGGTTCCGATGTCATTAAGTTAAGAATGTTAGTAGGGCATGTATAAGTTAAAGTTATAATCCGCTGCCTTATGATGTCTACATGCCCTAAGTATGTTAACGTAACACCGCTTAGGAAAAAAAAACGGGCGTTACACCTACTCCTCTTGGGAGAATTTACCTGATGCCAACCGGCTCCTCCGGTTGGACTTTTGCCCAGCAGTCCTTCGCCAGGTGCCTAGCTATCCTTCGCCAGGTCTTCAGTACCAAGCTGCCCTTCGCCTGGTGCCTAGCAGTCCTTCCCTAGGTCTTTGTACCCTGGCATTCCTTCGCTAGGTGCCTAGCAGTCCTTTGCTAGGGCTTTGTACCCTGGCATTCCTTCGCCAGGTGCCTAGCAGTCTTCGCCAGGTGCCTAGCAGTCCTTCGCTAGGGCTTTATATCCTGGCATTCCTTCGCCAGGTGCCTAGCAGTCCTTCGCTAGGACTTTTCCTACACACTTCAGTAACATGTTAGATAAACATTATACCTTAACTTTTGAACCCTTTTGCCATTATCAAAACACAGGTTCGACTTGGGTGCTTTCTGCACCAACAATCTCCCCCTTTTTGATTTATGGCAACCCTGGTTCAAAAAGTTAAGTTAATAAAAAAAATGAATTTTTGTTTCCTCCCCCTGGAAGGAATCTCCCCCTAGATTTTTCAAAAGTTCGTGGGGTTTTTAAACTAACTTCTAAGTCTAAAGATTGATTTTACTTTTACTTAAAACAATTTTCACCAGAAACTTTAAAGACATATTTTCCAAACTATGTTTAGTTGTGCGCTTTGGAAAATTTATATTCATAGAAGAGATTTGAAAACTTAAGCTTAATGTACTTAGGAAAATTTTTGAAAACTTAAGTTTTAAGTACTTTAGGAAAATTTTGGAAACTTAAGTTTTGAATACTTAGGAAAATTTTTAAAAACTTAAGTATTGAATACTTAGGAAAATTTTTGAAACCTTAAGTTTTAAATACTTAGGAAAATTTTTGAAAACTTAAGTTTTAAGTATATAGGAAAAATTTTTGAAAACTTATGTTTTGAGTACTTAGGAAAATTTTTGAAAACTTAAATTTTAAGTACTTAGGAAAATTTTTTAAAAACTTAAGTTCTTTTTGAATAAAGGATGGAGTTTAAATTTTTGATTTAAAAAAGAAATTTGAAATTTGATCTCTCTCCTTTCCTATCACTCCCCCTTTGCCATATATCAAAAATAAAGAAATATGGTAGAAAGATTGCATAATAGTAAAAATTGAACTGCATAATTTGTTGTACTGAGCCAATTCAGGATTTGAACTAAACCAAATCAGTTTCAATTATCTCTTTTAGGGTCCTGTCTAACTCAGTTGGCTACTTACTAACTGTTATAAACAGTAGTTTTCACTAGGGTTAGTCAAGTTAAGTGTTATGTTTAAGTTAGATTTGCTAAACTTGACACTTGACTTGATTGCTGTTTAAGTTGTATTTAGTGCCCCAATTACTGCAGATGCTTGACTTAAAGCATCTTGAATTAAGGCAAAGACCTAAGCATCTCAACCCATTCTAGGTTATCAATCAAAAAGTACCTTAAGGTGCTTGTGAGATGCTGGCTTCTAAATATATAGGTGCATGCAGTTCTAGGGTTAGGGTCTAGGCTAAGTCCATTTGCGAAAAAACCCTAGTTTTGAAAGGGGTAGTTTTTGAAAATAAAACTAAGTCGGAAACCAACAAAAATTTTCAAACTAATTAACAGCTGATTTTGAAAAAGAACTTATTTCAGAAACTGATTTAAAATAAGTAAAGCAATTAGGAAATCAAAAGTAGAGTTAACCTATTCTACCAAGCATAATCCTAACTGCCTTTTTAGTGAGCTGAACTCGGACTCAGGTAGGGGTTTAGTGAATATGTCAGCTAGGTTAGATTTAGAGTCTATATGCTTGAGTACTATTTCACCCCTGGCTATATGGTCTCTAACAAAGTGATGTATAACTTCTATGTGTTTAGTTCTGGAATGTTGGATTAGATTCTTAGTTAGATTAATTGAGCTTATGTTGTCAATAAAAACCTGAGTTTGGGTGTAATTGAGCTGGAAGTCCTTAAGAGTGTGCATCATCCATAAAAGTTGTGCGACACATTCTCCTAAGGCAACATACTCAGCTTCAGTTGTGGATAGAGCTACACAGTATTGTTTTCTGCTGCACCAACTTACTAGACTATTTCCTAACAGTTGGCAGCTTCCACTTGTGCTCTTTCTATCTAATTTACAACCAGCGTAGTCAGAATCCGAGTATCCTGACAAGTCAAAAGATGAAGTCCTAGGATATCAAATCCCTACATTTAGGGTGCCCTTAACATATCTTAGTATTCTTTTTAGGGCTGCTAAGTGCGTTTCCTTAGCACAGGTTTGGTATCTAGTGCACATTCCTACTGAGAAAAGGATATCAGGTCTGCTGGCTGTAAGGTACAATAGACTTCCTATCATACTTCTATAGAGTTTAAGGTCTACTGGTTTACCATCAGGATCACTATCTATTTTTACATTTGTGGCCATGGGGGTGCTTATGCTTTTAGAGTTATCCATTTTAAATTTCTTTATTAATTGTTTGGCATATTTGGATTGATGGACATAGTTTCTATCTCTAGTTTGTTTGATTTGTAACCCTAGGAAAAAGTTGAGTTCACCAACTAAACTCATTTCAAACTCATTTTCCATTATTTTTACGAACTCTTTTAGAAAATTAGAGTTAGTGGACCCAAATATTATGTCATCAACGTAGATTTGGGCTATAAAGATTTCTTTTCCTAAGGTTTTTATAAATGGGGTTGAGTCAATTTGTCCTTGATAAAATTCTTTAGAAACTAAGTAAGTTGATAAGCGTTCATACCAGGCTCTAGGTGCTTGTTTTAGTCCATATAGTGCTTTAGTAAGTTTGTAAATGTGGTCAGGTCATTCTAAGTCCTCGAACCCAGGGGTTGTCCTACATAGACTTCTTCCTTAATGAATCCATTTAGAAAGACTGACTTTACATTCATTTGGTATAGTTTGAATCCTTTATGTGATGCAAAGGCTAATAACATTCTAATTGACTCAAGTCTAGCTACTGAGGCACATGTTTCGTCGTAATCTAACCCTTCTACCTGGCTGAATCCTTTCGCTACTATGCGTGCTTTATTTCTGACTATTTCTCCTTGATCATTTAGCTTATTCCTAAAAAACCACTTAGTGTCAATGATGGATTTGCCTTCAGGTTTAGGTACCAGTTCCCAGACTTGATTCCTCTCAAATTGGGCTAACTCCTCTTGCATAGCTATGATCCAATCAGGATCAGGTAAGGCTTCCTCTATAGTCTTTGGTTCAATTTTTGAAATCATTGCTATCTGACTAAGATTTCTGTGGGAAGACCTGGTTCTGACTCCTAGAGTTGGATCACCCATAATTTGATCGATTGGGTGACTGAGTCTGGGTTTCTTAGTTTTTCTAGAACTTGGTTCAGCCTCAGGTCAGGCTGGTAGGTTTGGTTCAGTATTTGATTCGACTATTTGAGCTGGTTCAATAGATGGTTCAGTTGACTCATTAGTTGGTGCAATAGTTAGTTCGTTTATTGGTTCAACTAAAGATTCTACATTTTGTTTATTATCTTCTTGATCAGTATTTGATGAAGTTTGATTTGGATTATCAGGTTTTGAGTTAATTTCTTCATCAAATATTAAATTGGTTGTTTCTTCGATTGTCTTAGTTCGTTTGTTGTAAACTCTATAGGCTCTACTTGTGGTTGAATATCCTAGGAAGATGCCTGGGGTTGACTTAGACTGAAATTTTCCTAGATAGTCTTTGGTGCTTAGGATATGGACTTTGCATCCAAAGACTCTTAGGTAGTGTAGATTTGGGAGGCTATGGTAGTATAATTCATAGGGTGTTTTGTTGTGTCGCTTGTTAATCAGGACCCTATTTTGGATGTAGCAAGCCGTACTAATTGCTTCTGCCCAATAGTGGTTAGCTAGGTATTCATTGAGCATAGCCCTAGCGACTTCCTGTAGAGTTCTATTTTTTTCTTTCGACTATTTCATTTTGTTAGGGGGTTCTAGGACATTAAAATTCATGAAGATACCCATGTACCTTACAGAATTCCTCGAACCGTTGATTTTCAAATTCTCCCCCGTGGTCACTCCTAAGTCTTTTGATTTTAGTATCGTTTTGATTTTCAATTAACTTACAAAATTCATTCAATAGGTTTAGGGTTTCATCTTTGGTCTTTAGAAACCTAACCCAAGTAAACCTAGAGTAATCATTAACTATTACTAAGCAGTACCGGTTTCCACTTAGTGACTTGGCTCTATGTGAATCAAATAGGTCAAGGTGCAGGAGCTCAAGTGTGTTTTGAGTTAGATTAGATTGAATTAGTTTGTGATTAGATCTAGTTTGTTTACCTTGATTACATGATTCACATATCAGGTTTTCATGGTTTTTAATTTTGGGGATACCTTTAATTAAGCGAAGTTGGGTGATTTTCGAGACAATTCTCAAATTAGTATGACCTAATCTCCTATGCCAGAGGTTTGACTGTTCTAACTGAGTTAACATACATTTTGTTACCAGGGGTAGGTTTATAGTGTAAACATTATTTTTCCTAGTGCCCTTAAGCATGATTTCCGAGTCTTGCAGGTTTTTAATCAGGCAGTTAGAATTGTTGAAGGTAACTATATAACCAGAATCACACAATTGACTTATGCTAAGCAAGTTAAAATTGAACTGTTCAACCAAGAGCACTTTCTTAATAATAAAGTCAGATTTTAGTTCAATATTACCTGACCCAATTACCTTGAGTGTAGCATTGTTGCCAAATGCCACTGAGCGTAGGTTCTTGAACTTGAGTTTGGTGAATTTCAATTTATCTCCAGTCATGTGTCTGGAGCAACCGTTATCCAATATCCATAGGTCAAAATCTTTATGTTCCTACACATAAAGAGTTTTGTTGATTTGGATCCAAGTAGAATTAGGAATAGCCTAAATTGATTTTCACTGCCAAGTCTGTCTCACCCAATCTAGGGTTATCAATCACGTTAGCCTTACAGGTTTTGTGAGATAGGTTTTGGTAAAAAAATTTTGATTTATTTTGAAAAACTTGAATTAATTTTGAAAATAATTGAATTTATTCAAAAATTGTTTGAATCTATACATAACTAAAAATTTGTGTTAGATTTAAATTTTACAAAGAATAATTTGAATTTGAATTTCAGAGATTGGCTTCCAGGTCTTGGCGAGGCACTAGGCCTTCTTTGGCCGTAGCCTTATTGGATCATCAACCCTTTCCTTGACAAAGCTTTCAATGAAATTTCATTTTCAAGATTTTTCTTTTGAAAAATTCTGGTCTAACTAGTTTGGGTCTTGGATCGGTAGCTTTGGCTAGTTTCACCAGTCTAAAGAGACCAAGTAGAGTATACTTGACCTTATTAGAATTGGCTTCCCTAACATATTATCATCTCACCTCCTCCCAATACTATGTTGTCAATTTTCAGTTAAGTTGGTTCGGTCCATAAACTAACCATTCCTAGATCTAAGCATGGTAAATTGCAGAAAATTAAATAAACAGGCAAACATGCAATTTGAAAACAAGAATTGAATTCTATCTAACAATAAATATAGTTTTTAATTTGGCTCCCCCTGGACTATAGCCACGATAATGGTTTGGCAATATGTGAATCTTGTCCTTGAGATCCAATACTGATTTGATCCAGTTTGTTTGTTCAGGCATAGTTTGGGTACCCATGCCTGAGCTTTAGGTCTGGACTGGTTCAGTACAGCATAATAGGATCTTTGTCTAGATTTGGTTGTATAGCCTAGTCCGGATCGATTTAAAATCAATTTCTGTTTTCCAAGAATCATGTCAAGACCCTTGGAACCAGAGGTGAATCGTTCTAAAGCTGATCTAAGGTCCTTAACCTGATTTTTCAAGGAGGAGTTCTCTTTCTCAAGTTTTTCAACTTGAGTAGAGGTTCCTCTTGAATATTCTCAGTTAAGGATCTAGAGTCAGCTCCCTCTTTTCAGGAGT
>JAGFNQ010006435.1:307291-487885 GCA_024364735.1 Boesenbergia rotunda
TTCATGATTATGACAGGTACAACAATGGATAAACAAAAGAAAGTAAAAACGTTCTCAATGAGAACCATGAGGTTTGGCAATCAAAAACTTCAACAATTTACTCGCTATGAGGAACAGTTTCACTTCACAGCAAGAGACAAGCTTGATCACATGCAAACTTGCTTACTTGACAACATCTGGAATATTCCTAATATTCCAGGAAGTGCCAACTATAAGATAGTAATTATCAATGCTCTGACCAATTACTTCCAAACACCAGTACAAAAACCAATCGGAAAAAAAGTTCTGTTGTTTTGTGGTCTTTTCAAGGACACAAGCGGGAGTTTATCAAGATTGGGAAGAAGTCACTATTGCTATACAAGAATGTGAACATCCTTCATTTAAAGGTTTTTATTCCCTGGAAGAAGCCTTCAACATAGCAAGGACAGTTATTGGGCCAAATTTCTTTATTAGTTCGCTTCTTAAAACTGGTAGAAAATCACATATGGAAACAGAAACAGAAGACTTAGACAAAACTTATGCTCAAGCACTTACAACCACTACAAAAGAATAAAGAACCTGTGATTCACAGGCCAAAATATCTAACTTTGGAAGAATTAAGAGCAAGATCAGAAACAACTACAACACAAAGAAATTCGGAGGCAACACTATTAGGACTTCCAAATACTATCCCAGAAGATATTTCTATCTACATACGAAGACTAGCTGAAGGATCTACTTTTGAAGTTTTTGCCGAATTATGTGATGCCCTGAAACTTCTACACCAAAATGTACCAAAAGGAATGACAATTCAGTATGAAGCTGAATTCAGCCCCAAACTCAAGTGTCAAAATAGAAACATAGTTTGTGAAACTTTAGAAAAATATGTTTGTCAATGCCAACTCATATATTGTTTTCGACGAGTCAACATCAACATTGATACTTATGAACCTCAAACAATCAAAGGAAGATTAATAACCTCATTCATATTAATGGATTATGGATTACTAGCTAAGTTATTGGTTCATGATCCTGATTCTATCAGAAACTTCCCAAAGAAACTGGGACAAATTACTTTCTTAGTTCTTGAAGAAAAAGAAACATATGTGATCTGTACAATTGATAGCTCTCCTTCAGAATAGGTAAATTTAAAAATTGAGCTTGCCAGATATCTAGTTAGAATAGATGTTGATGATCTTCCTCATCGACAACCAGAGTTTGAAGACTAACCTTCTGATTCTGATACTGATTGGGATGTTTTTCCCTCATTAATGGACCAACTTAAACATTGGAGAGCTTCCATTCAAGGGTCTAACTGGACTTGAGATAGATTAGAAGATCCCAATGAATATCTCTTAGCAGGCGAAACATACACAGAAAAGATCTATTGGCCCAAGGACATGGGATCCAGGTTTTTCCCTTTTGCTTTCACCACACAACACACCACTCTATGTCAGCATTATCAGAAAACAGAAAGATGTGCCCGTAAAGCAAGAGCTACTTCTGTCCTTTCCGCCCGAGCATATCGAGCTGTTTTAGCTCGAAATCAACTATACAATCAACCGGCCCAACAAGGCCAGTCAACTCAAACTAGCCCGCCAGCCCAACCAGTTCAATTTCAAGAAGCCCAAGGAAACAGCACACCTTCTCTGGACTCTATTGGCGAACAAAACATCGATAATATGATGGAATCCTAAAGGACCCACCATTCTTGGTCACTCTTTCTTTAGCATCTTACTTTACAACAAGACTTGTCCTTATCAGTCATTATTCCCTCCTCAGTCCTTATCCCCTCAACAACTTTCTGCAAGTCTGACCATCCACTTTCCACGTCCTCAGATTCTCTCTTATCTCTTCTCTCCACATGCCTCTTCCTCACTCACCTACCCAGGCCCTGATTACTCCAGATGTCTCTTCTACGCAACTCTTTTTCTCTCTATATAAATCCCCTCCTTCTCCAGCAGGCACAGACCCTCAGCATTAGCACGCCTCTCTCAAGTTCCAGCTCAAGTTCTCGCTCTCCGAAGTTGTAAGTGCTTTCCTACTGCCTTGCAACTAATTTCCTCCTCCATTGTAAATCCATAGGTCCGTTATGTAAATATGTCATGTAAATATATCTTGTAAAAGATGTCAGTAATATGTGTCTATGCTGTTAATCTCTTAGTTTGTATGATGGTATGTAATATAAGCTCTTTTTAATGACAAAGATTATGTTAGCAACTTCTTTATTTTTGTGAACCTAAAATTATCTTTATACCTCAGTCCTTTTCCTAGTAACTAATCTGTGAAAGGTAACCGTAAAGATTTCAGAGCACTCTGACTGAATAAGACCTGTGCAGGCTAAGAAAAGGGTAAGAAAGGGCAAGCTGCTCATACCTGAAAAAGCCGGGGCAACAGTCTATCTCTGTGAAATCTCTTACGGGTGAGGCTCACTGGTATTGAGAATATATATATTATATATATATATATATATATATATATATATATTATTCATTTTGTACTGTTCATAATTACTATTTATAATTACTGTTCACAATTACTATTTATAATTACTGTTTATCAACCATATTTTACCATATGTCATATTTGCTCCTCCTTGATTTATCTTCTCTATATTGACTTTGAGACAAATTAATGAGGATGTGGAGGGCAAACGAATCGTCTTTCGCCACTATATTTGCTAATGAATAAATAATTCTTTAATAATTTACCAATTGCATAACCTTCTTTAAGCAGGAAAACAATTTCCATCTATAAAAAATTTACAATGGAATAAACAATTGACGGGTCATATTGAGAAGGCCCTCATTACTTTTCATTCTTAAAATTTAAGATAATCGTGTTGTTCCATTTGCATATTGCATATTTATGCAAATGATGTTTCAACCTCCATATTTTAAAGCTTTGTTGCCTGGCAAAGTGTACATCTAGTGAGATTATATATATATATATATATAAAGGTATGTACTTTTCACGTCTCAAATTTTGACAAGATTTTTAAAGTCTTAATCTTGGATGTTTATTTTTTTATTTTAAATTTTAAAAATAATAATTTTAATATCATAAAATGAGAAATACCTCAAGACTCTGATTTTAAAAATAAAATTATAATTGAATACTATACTCAATTAGGAAGGTGAACACTAGAGGTTTTTAATTTTTAAATTTTTTTATCTTGAATACTATAACTGAATTGGAAAGATAAACCCTAGACATTTTTGATTTTTAATTTTTTTAGCTTAAACACTGTAACTCAATTAGAAAGGTGAATCATAAGAGTTTTTAATTTTTAATTTTTTTAGTTTGAACATTCTAATCCAATTGGGAAGGTGAATTCTAGACTAAAAAAAAATAAAGTATTAACTTTGGGATTAAATTTTTTTTTCAAAAATTTAATATCAGAATCGTTAATTCAGTATCAAGTTTTGTACTTAAAACGTATTTTTCTCGTATAAAATCTAATAAAGTTATTATTTGGAAACTAATTTTTAATTAATTTATGTTTACTTCCGACCAAAATAAAAATTACAATATAATTTCAAATTGATTTTCAAATAAAAATATTATAATTTGGATTTTAATAAATGCATTCGTTCGTTACTAAGGCAAGACACTAAAATTCTCCTTCACTGTAAAATGTAAATCTAATTTTCGATTCATCCATTCATTTCTATTTAATTTTAATCCTCTACCTTTTACTTTCCCATTCATATATCTAGAGTCAAAATACAGCAAACCTTCGCTTCCTTCCCAAAATATTGTACAGTTTAGGGTTTGAGATGGATGTCTCTTCTTCATCCTTCCAAAATATTTAAGGGAAAAATATACTAATTTGGGTTCTTATTTGGTAATAGTTCATAGCTAATCTCGAGCGCTTTATAGTTCATACGGTGAGTCCTATAGTAATTTATAGAGAGATAAGGTTGACCCTATAATAATTTATTGGAGTAAAATTAGGAAATTAGTCATATCATCATTATCATTCCATATCGTCGTCGTCGTCGTCGTCGTCGTCGTCGTCGCATAAGGATTTAATTGGAATAGATATTTTTATTTGATAATTCAACAACCAACTCAACGAATCTTAAGTCCTAATTTAGGTTCATTTATGATGAACTAGGTAATCGTCAATTTAGGGCAATCGGGCGGTTTTATATAAGTTTTCTATCGGTGTTTAAGTTAAATCGGGAAGTATTCGTAGTGTGGTTTAGAAATTTATGAATGTATATTTTATTTAATGATTTTTTAATAAAATATATGATAATTGAGAATATATATATTTTTTAATTTGCGTTCATTTATGTTTTCATTATTATGGCATTTATTTATGCGTTCAAAATAAATCGTTACTGCGCTCGCGGTTTCGACGTCTCTCTCTCTTCGTCCCTCTGTTCGTTTCGAAGTTCGAGAAAAATCCCATCTTTCGCCCTCGCCGCCTCCCAGCTCCATTTGCTCGCTCGAAGTTGCTCCCGTCGACGGGCACATGAGTTTCCTGGAGGCGGATTCCCATCTGGACGTCGCGGAGATCCTTCGCAAGCTCCAAAGCGTCGGCTTTTGCTCTCGTCTCGTTGTCCCGGATGCTGGCTCCGAGACTTCGAGCGCGCTCTTCGATCGGGTCCTGTCGGCTTTCTTGAAGGAGGCCAATCGGAGAGGGGAGCTCCGCCCGCTTCCGGCCACAGTCGGCGATGGGCGTCCCGTCGATATGTGGAAGCTCTACTGCTCCGTGCGAGATTTGGGCGGCTATGATCGGGTGTCTGCGGACTCTGGATGGGCTTCGGTGTCACAGGCGATTGGGGTAGAGTCGAGGTGCGGTTCGATGGTGAAATTGGTGTTCTTTAAGTACTTGGATGCGCTCGAGAGGTGGGCGATGCTAGCATCGGGGAAGCAGGTCACAGGGCAACCGAGTGGATACCATAATCTGAATCACTCTAATGCAAATGTAACTATAAAACAATCGCCAATGCTTTCATGTTCACTAGAAGATCAGTTCTTGTCTCCGTCAAAGGGATGTGGAAGCTCTTCGAAGACTGGCACCAATGGGAATGACACCGGCGATGGTCTAATGTTGGAATTGAGCTCAGTTAAGGGTGGAGGCAATCGTCCCAAAAGGAAGCAGCAAACTTTGGTTCAATTGCTTCAATGGGTGAGATCTACGGCGAAAAATCCTATTTACCGTCGTGTTGGGAAAACACAATCAGCTAATGTTAGACAAGGCAAGAACATTGCGGCTATGGAGAACTATGCTGGTGCCCTTCTGGCTAGGAAGGCATTGTTTCAGAAAGGAGTGAATCGAACTGGCTCCAAAGCAAACCATCAGAAGGTATTTCTGCTAAATTAATTTTTGTCTATGTTTCTAAATTTTATGCAATCGATAAGCATGTATGTGGATTGACAAGCTCTGAATTAATCCTCGACAACTTGAATGTGTCCCATATCATGAACCACCCTAAGGTAGTTGTTCTGCTAGAGAACAACAAAAATTAAGTTGTTTCATCTAAGTTTTTGAAATGCATGGTCCAAGTATCATTTATAGACACCTTCGTTCAATTTAGCCACACATACATGAGTAAGGATCTCGAGTCTTAAAGAGATGAATTTGGCATTCCAATTTAGTCACATATGGGAAGTTGTGGGTTAACGACAAAGTTTATAATGCTTAGATAGTGGCCTACGTAACTCGGTTTAAGCATTTTGGGTCAATAGTCATCGAGATTATTATGTTAATGAGTTAGCTTTCTCATTTTGTACTATGCGCAAACCTTGCAATACAAGGGCAACACTGCATAATTGAGGAAAGTTACACCATCTTAGCAATTGGCGCCAATTTGCCAACTGGTTGACAAATGTGCATATGAAATCATATCATACACCAACTTGGACGAACTTCCCTCTCTACCGATCGATAAATGCATAAACTTTTCCAAATCACAATAAATCTGTCCATTCATTTGCATTCATCTACATGGCATATGACCCAAGCTCTAGCAATGCCTCTAAATGCATATGCCTATCTTTGCTGAAAAAGCACATTAACTTATGTCAAGAATTGGTATTTACTAATTTTGATAGGTGTGACTGATGTTATCAAAACCTCACTGCTGAAGTGAGGAGAGATCATTTAGAACCAACTATGATATGATACTTCTCTAAAACTGCCCATGTCGGTTCCATGATTGGATGAAAACTGAGGGTTGAACTAGGCCTTGATAGCCATTGCCAAACTGCCTAAACCCCAAGGAATATTTTACTCCCCTACTTGATTTTGTATCCTCATTCAATTAGAACACATTACATATTATCAAGATTTCCAGAGGCATATGTGAGCGGTATATAATGGTCAACCCAATTTGTAGCCCATACGTGGTATGAAGAGAAGCATGCACAAAGCTACGACAAGATTGATGCATTAAGCATAGTGTTTTTGTCTTTCAATCCATATCATCCAATCAAACCTAAGATACTCTCGCTAGGTTTTCTATTCTTAATTCGTTGAATCAATATAACAATATTTTTATGTTGATAAAAATGACCACCATATATGCAATAAAATGTATTAATCTACACATCCAATTCATACTTCTACATCAATCGTACAATGGGAATCACATGAGATATAACAATCTATATTTAATCATAGAAAAGATGATATATAAGTAACATGCATATAAGTAATACCTCAAATGTTATCACTTGCAAAACAAGTGTTTAAGTTAATACTTATAAGATACAATAAACAGGGCAATTTATTTGTGAATCATTTTGGTTCAAATCTAAAACACTTTAAATGAACCTCCTTCTAAATCCTCTTAGGTGTCCTCTGTTTAGAACTATGCACATTAGTATTACAGTATTACAAGGTCATAATATCACTAGACATTGATTAATCAACTAGAGAAGTTTGAAATCTAATGCCATGTGAGGCAACAGAGTCAAAACATACTATTTTAGTAAATTACCAAAACTTAATGCTAAGCAACATAGGCGATGTCTCCTATACCGTCCATGTCGATTGTCTTCATGCCTATCATATTGCGTCGACAATCAATATGCTTTGGCTTGATGAATTCAAATAGCTTTATCTTCAAAAGCAAACAAGTTAGTGAAGTTCATTTCAAATCATATTCAAGTAAAATTATTTTGATTCAACCTTATTTAATTCATCTTGTCATGCTTTAATAGACATCAAAATTTGTATCAGATATTAGTTTGACATATTATATAATTATAATTCAACACTGTGCAAATTTGCAAGCATTAGCATCCTTCTGACAACTATATAAATTGCCAAGATTGATTTACATGTTTTTTTTTTATATAATGCCAATTGCCTAAATTGTTTGGGTAATCATTTATGTATTTTCTTATGTATGGTCATGCATTCTTTTGTCAATATTAATAATTTTGAGCAGCATGTGCGACCGCGTACGGTCCACATGCTGCATTATGTTGTGGGTTAGCCACATACTGAATCTACAGTCAATCTTTACAACTTTGTGGGGTTAGAATTTTTTATGAATATGCTCTAATTGGGCTTTTCATGATCACATGAGATTGTTTGAGATTCTATTGCCTCTCATCCATCCAACTCTTCAATATGTAAAGTCTTTCCTTTTGTATTCTTTAGGTATATGTGTTCTAGAGTATATGACTGCTTTTATGGTTATATTGAAAGTGTGATTAGTATTATAACATGTGAACATGCTTTCTTAATGTTCTTAAATCAGCATGTAGCTATGTATAGAGTAACAGGATTAATTCATTTTATATTCCTATAGGTCGACACCTTACCTTTTCTCTATTAGTCCAGCAGTAGGCTCAAGAGATGCAAAGGTGATACTTGCATTAACATATAGCTCATTTCTCTATCTTTGGTAGGTCTTATTGCTTGTAGCTTATAGAAAATCGGTTGAGTTACTTTTCTACTTGGTTACAGGGTGGGGGATGATGATGGCTTAAAACTGCATATTTGCAATTATTATTATTTTTCCTTCTTTGCGAATGTGGTTAAATGGTTTCCTTCGTGCCGTTTAAGTATATGAGAAACACCATTTACCTCTTGCAGGAAGCAAACTCTGGCAATTGTGTCGGTAGTAAAGGTACCATTTCCCATATCACTGAGCCGTCTCGGTCTGTTAAAGAGAAATCTAGTTCAACAACTTTGGCATGCAACGATGTGCAACATACAACTCGTAGTATGTACTTTGATAACATAGATGATTGGTTTTTTGACGTTCCACGACAGAAGGAAGTACCAGTGGGCTTGTCCTTCCAAGCAAAAGTTCCCAATTGGACCGGCCGCCCATCTGTATCTGCCGATTCTGCAGATGAGCTGAAATGGTTAGGTACACGGCTCTGGCCTCCTGAAGGTCGGGAGAACATGCCATTGCTTGATGATCCGGCTATAGGAAGAGGTAGGCAAGATATTTGTGAATGTAACTTTCCCAGGTCCGTCGAGTGCACCAGGTTTCACATCGCCGAGAAAAGATTTCAATTGAACCGTGAATTGGGTCCGTTTTTTCATTTTTGGGGATTTGGAAATATGGGTGAGGAAGTCACACTTTCATGGACAAAAGATGAACAAGCGAAGTTCAAGACCGCTGTTCACCTGAATCGGCCATCAAAGGGCAAAAACTTCTGGAAGCGGTTTAAAACATGTTTGCCTCACAGAAAGTGCACTAGTTTAGTAAGCTACTACTTCAATGTGTTTGTGCTTGAGCGCCGAAGGTACCAAAACCGGGCAACACGCCACGACATTGATAGCGACGATGATGAAGTTAAGTTTTGCTTTAGTAATCCGATGGGTCAAGATAGAGTTACAGTTAACGGCTCGAGTTCTATCGTCTGCACTCTGAATGAACAGTTTATGGATTTGCCAAATGAGCTTTGATGCGTATTAATGTGTTACTTCAAAGGAAGTGAGTTTCCAAGAGATTACTAGAAATGCTTGCGGATTCACTCACTTCCTTAATTTCAGTATTAATTTATGCTCCCAGTGATTGCACTTGCTGGGATGGAAGCAATAAGTACTGATGATAAGTCGTTTACTTAACATGGATGCTAGCTAATACCAGTCTTTTAGCAAGCATCTTGTTAATTGTAAGACAGACATTGGCAGTACAACAATACAATCTTCTTTGATAACTGGAAATGCCTGTTCTTGCCTTCCTGTCTGACAGTGAAGGTTTTTTCAGTTGGTGTTTAGTTAATTACAATGATCTGAGCAATTTGTTGTCCTGGTGGTCATTTTATGATGAAAGTTTTTCTTTTTTTTTTTTTATTTTTTTTGTAAATTTATTTGGGCAAAAATTAAAAGGATTCCTTTTTTATTGGAATCATGAGAAGGGCATTTATTTATTTATATACTATGAAAACAAGGCCAATCTCATTTTAGTATATTTTTATTTTCAAAAATATTTTTGTTTTTATTTTGGTATCATTATAATAATTATGAAATCATAACTACTCAGAGTGACGGAGGGAAGGGGGAGCGAGGGGTGCGGAAGCACCCTCTTATTCTCGGAGTTAAGGATAGTAGGCAGCTTCTCTCTCTTTTTAAATTTTTTACTCCTAAGAGTCCAACCAAAGCTTAAAAAAAAACATAATAGAGAGTGGGACCAAAACAAAAATCAAACTCTGAGAAGAAACTATCGGATAAAAAAAAAGGTGAGAGAAAAAGAAGACCACATAAAACGAGAAAAAAATGGATAAGATTTTGATATGGATTTACATTTAAAGATAATTTTATTTTGAAAATGACTAAAGTAAATGGTAAATTCATAGTATTATGAATAATTGAACTCATTGACAGAGTTGAGGGTAGGTTTACTTAGGAGTAAATAAAAAATAAAAAAAAAATGTACGCTTGACTTTTTTGAGTTTGACTTTCTCAAATTCTCAATTCAAACTTTAAACCGCTTAATAATCTTAATACCTAAGCAATTTCTTACTGCCCTAACCTAGGCACCTAACTTATAGGACATATTTGATCGAATTAGTATTAGTTTTAGCCATTGCAACTGGTTTTGTTGAAAAAGTTTTTATGCGATGAAAATTATCAAAACTGATTTGTGTAATAGGATGGAGGAATGAATGATAGTTTGATAGTATATATTGAAAAGGAGATTTTTGTCACAATTGAAAATGAATAAATTTTATAATATTTTTGACCGATGAACATTTATAGGACATATTTACCTCCTCTTGTTTGTACATTTAGACTTAATAGTGAAATTTTCAGTATTAAAAAATAATTACTTTATTATTATGTACATAGTTTTATATGTTTATGATTATCAACTTAGCATTTTTATTTCTTTGATATATTAATTTTATAGCATTTTTGTTTACATAAGCATGCATTGAGCACAATTTTATTTGGGCTCCGCCACTATAACTATTATATAATTGTAAAATTATAATTCTATAGTTCCTCTCTCTCTCTCTCTCTCTCTCTCTCTCTCTCTCTCTCTCTCTATATATATATATATATATATATATATATATATATATATAGTCATGATACACTCAATAAAAAAATTTAATAAATATTCAATGAATAACGTGGTACTTTGTATGTACACATTCAATTATCGCTCGTATACCATCGGTGAACTCCGACCACTGCCCCGAATCAAACTATATCCCGGGAGACACGATGAACCCGTAAAAGATCGCTACATATAAAATATCACGTCATTCACTGAATTTTTTCTTAAAATTTTTTACTAAACATATCATTTTCCAACTATATAAGAGTTATCATTTTGTAATTATCATAATATAATATTGGCTAAATATAAAATATTTGTATTATAGTAGTTATGAGTTATAATTATTGCAATATCATATTAATCGGTATTGCTTAGAATAAATGTTAATATTGTAATAATTATGAATTATAAATATTATAATATAATATGATTAGTATAGATTAAAATTGAAATTTATATGATATATATCATTTATGAATCATAACTACTAGATCAATGTAAAATTAAATTATTTTTTAGCTCATGGTCGAGTTGGTTCGCATGAGGAAGTATCTCTATAATAGGTATGGATTGAATCTTGATACATAACGTTTCTCACATGTTGATAATTTCCTAATTTATCTATTTATAAATGATTTTAAAGTTAATCTTGCGGGACGTTCGAGTTGCCCTTGGCTATAGTGAAGTGGTTAATTATCATATCAAATATTCATGATTCAATCCTTAACTATAATATATTTTATAAATTTTTTTTTTCAAATAAAATATAAATTTTAAAATATTAAATTTCTGGACCGCTCGCTATAAGTAATTTTAAATTTATTTTAAATTTTTCATAGATCCGAATCGACAGTCTTAAATTTACTTGTTATCTGATTTTTTTTTTCGCTGATCAGTCACTAATTATTTACACTGAAGAAATTTTTTTCGTTGATCAGTCACTAATTATTTACACCGAAGAAAAAAAAACAGCTTGTACAAGGAAGAACAAACAAAAAAGGGGGGGGGGGGGGGGGGGGGGATTTCCAAGTTTCACTGATGATTCACTAAATTATTTATTGAGCTCTGATATACTAAGTGAAAAATTGAATGAAACATTTAGTAAATAATGTGATATTTTATATATACATATTTGATTATCACTCGGATATCATCGGTAGTCTTCGATCATCGTCCCGAATCAAACTATACCTTGAGAGTATGATGAATCTGTCAAAGATTATTACATGTAAAATGTCACGTGATTCACTAAATTTTTCCACTAATGATTCACTAAATTATTTATTGAGGTCTGATACACTAAGTGAAAAATTCAATGAAACGTTCCGTGAATGACGTGACATTTTACATACACATGCCCGATTATCGCTCGGATATCATCGGTCGTCTCCGACCGTCGTCCCGAATCAAATTATACTTTGAGGGCATGATAAAATCTGTTAAAGATCGTTACATATAAAATATCACGTGATTCACTTAATTTTTCTTTAAAATTTTTCACTGACATATTATTGTTTTTTATTTATTTTGTCTATTCCAAAAGGGAAATGATTTGAAGAGTGAATTTGGGAGAGTGAAAATTATAGTGAATGATGTGTAGTTAATGTGTACATGTTCGATCGTCGATCGGACACCACCGGCGGCCTCTGATTGCCGTCCCGAATCAAACTATACCTTGGGAGGACGGTGAACTCGTCAGGATCGCCGGCAACGGTGAACCCATCGAAATCGACGGTCAATGATGCGAGATCGCAATTGTGACGATCCCCGACGGGTTCACCGTGCCTCCCAGGGTATAGTTTGGTTCGGGGCGGCGGCCAAAGGCTGCCGGTAGTGTCCGATCGACGATCGGACGTCGGACGTGCCGTTGATTGACGGTCAAAATTTTCACTGAGCCATTCACTTTCACTGTGCGTATCATTACTCATTCCAAAATAGCATATGTAACTTTTATTTATTTGTGTCGATTCCAAAAGAGCAATGATAGGGAGAGTGAAAAATGAGAGAATGAAACTCATAGTGAATGATATGACATTACATGACATGACGTGACATTTTACATGCACACGTCCGATCGACCGCCGCCCGAAATCAAACTATACCCTAAGGAGTACGATGAATCCGTCGAAAATCATGCATATAAGATACCACATCATTCACTATAATTTTCACTCTTTCATTTTCACTCTCGCAATCATTATTCATTCTAAAATAGCATATGTATATGCTAACGGGGGCATTTTGAAAATTACCGTCCTTAAAAATGGAGTCGTTGCCAGCGGCGCCGGTGGGTCCTACCTTGCTCTACGTGGACGTGGATTAAATAGCCGCAAAGTAAAACCACAAAGCTCCTGCGCTGGATACGTCTTCTCTCTGCCCGGCGGCGATGCTCCGTTTTCCGTCGCTAGGGTTCCGGCGTGCTCTTCTATGATCCCGGCGCAACGGGGCCTTCTTATCCGAGCCATCGTTGCAAGACTCTTTCCCTCGCGCTCCTCCCTTCGCTTCACCTCCTCAATCCTCTCGCTGGTTGAGCCACCCAACTACTCCAGCGACGACGCCGATAGAGACGCCACCGATAAGCTTCCAGACGCAAAGTTCCGCTCTTGCTGCCCCGGAGTGCCCCGACCAGGCCTATTCCCCCTCGTCGCCGTCGCGCAGAGGACCCTCGACTGGAGCGCGGTCCAAGAAGTTAGATTCGCCGGGGCGGCTGGCGCGTACGGCTTCCCGCATGCGGTGGAAGCTTTCTCAATGCTCATGGGGGTTTTCTCGTCAGCGGGGATGCAACGGGAGATTAGACAATTGCTAGCCGGGGTTTTGAGCTTCGTTACGAATGTGGATTGCGACTTGTTAGTGATGCTATCAGCAGTAGTGCAGCACGCTGGTGGTTCTCTGAGCTCTCTGAATGTATATGGGACTGCTATACTGCTTCTAGCAGAAGACTCCATGATCGAACATGCACTAGAAGTATACTTTGAGGCGAAAAGAATGGAGCTTCAGATTGGAGCTCCCTTATCTAACCTATTGCTCAAGGTTTTGGTCAGAAGCAATAATACAGAAATGACAAAGGATTTATTTAATCACATGAAAAGCTGCGGACCGAAGCCAAATGTTTATAGTTACACTATCATTATGTATATGTATACTACCCGAGATATCTTGGACATAAATGAAGCTAGTAAAGTTCTTGATGAAATGGAAATGGAAGGTGTGAAGCCAAATGCAGTGACATATGATACGTACATCAGGGGGCTTTGTCGAGCAGGGGATGTTAAGTCTGCAGAGAAATTTCTTCAGGACTTGCAGTCCAGAGGCTTGCCATGCAATACCAATTGTTATAATGCTCTGGTACTTGGTTTTTGTAGGGAGGGTGAGATGGAGAAAGCTTTGTCAGTAGTTCAGGAGATGAAAGAACATGGACCAAAACCGGATGTGCATAGCTACAGCATTCTCATTGATGGATTTTGCAAAAGTGGAGATGTTGCGAAGGGCTCTAATCTTCTTGAAGAAATGTTAAGCAGTGAGATCATGCCAACGATGGCCAGTTTTAGTTCACTACTTCATGGTTTGTGCTTGAAAGGTGAGATGGGATGTGCATTAAGTCTCTTCAATCAACTGAATGGCCAAGGCTATGCACATGACTTAATTTCCTATGGGATCCTCATTGACGGATATTGCCAACTTGGGGATTTGGACGGTGCTTCTAGGATTTGGCAACAGATGATTCAAAGCGATTTTGTCCCAGATGCTCGTAATTACACGAATATAATATTGGTTCACTGTAGAAATGGGTGCTTGAATGAAGCATTAGAGCAATTTGAATTCATGCTTAACAGTGGTGTGATGCCTAGTGTTGTGACATGCACTCTGATAGTTGATTTGTTTTGCAAGCAGCATAGAATGTTAGATGCTTTTGCTTTCCTTGACAAAATGAATGAATGGGGAATTGTTCCAAATATATTTATGTTCTCAGTCATCCTTAATGGACTATTCAAGGAAGGAAAATCAGCGTACACGTGGGGTGTTCTGGGAACAATGATAAAGAAAGGGATTGTTCCTGACGTAGTTATCTATTCCATACTTATTGATGGTCTAATTAAATCGTCAAATCTTGAGGAGGCACTGAAGCTGTTTGCAGGAATGTCAAAGGTGGGTTTGGTGCCAAATATCTTTGTATACACCATCATTATCAATGGGCTTTGCAAGATTGGCAGGCTACCTGAAGCATTGGGTTTGTTTGAAGAAATGATTATAAAGGGGTTTGTTCCTGATAGGATTGTATATACATGCTTGATTGATGGTTACTGTGGTCGCAAAGATATGAAGAAAGCTTCCGAGTTGTTTGACAAGATGGTGCACAGTGGTCTTGTGCCTGATGCTCATGCATACACCTGCCTCATTGATGGATATAGCAAGATGTTTATGATGGAAACTGCAATTGCTTTGCTAGATGATATGCTGACAATGAATCTTTGTCCCACTGTAGTAACTTATAGTGTGATAATTAATGGATATCGTAAATTGGGTGATTGGGATAAAGCTTATGAGATATATAAGATAATGTTGAAGCAAGGCATCTCTCCTGATCTAGTCATGAATTTGCCCGAGATTTCAAGTTTTAACACTTGAATGGTTACTGGATGAACTATATCTCATGTATCATTTTGAGATCCTGCAAACTGGTGGACAAAAACAATCGCTAATGCCTTCCAGTCAAAAAAGATATTACTTATTGCCCCATTCAAGGAAGTGGATGCAGCTAATAGGCTGATATTATTTAGATTGATAGTGGCGATATCTTACTTTTCTTTACAAAAAGCAAAGTTGGAGGAATTGCCACTGCAAGAGGAAGCAAGATGCTTTGTTGTAGAGAACTGGGTGGCATGCAGCAAAAGTCTAGGAAGACAGAAGTGAGGATCTTTCAGAAAGTAAGTACTATGCAATTCAGCTATTTAAGCATTATTTCCAAAATCAAGTTAATGAAACAAGCTATGAAAACAATCGTCAGAAGGTATTTCTGCTGCATGTTTGTTGGGATTCCTAACTTGTAAGCAATTGTAAGCTCATAGATAGATTGACAAGCCTAATATAGTGATTGCAATCACTAAATATATAGTGAGAGATTATTAAAGTTCAAATGCGACACTTATACAAATCCATCCATCCATTTTTTCAGCCTCAAATACAAATCAAAGTTGTTTGGTTGGTTGCAGCCATTTGGTGGTTTTTGCCAATTAAACGCATTCTTCATTTCTTCATTATGTATCGTTGCTGTAGATTAGCAAACTATGGTTGATGGTCACAAAACAATATCCAATGCAATCATCATCAACTAAAGTTTCAAATTATTATGTGCAACTTTGCATCTTGATGATGGTACTGAAGCTGCATATTATGATTGCTGTTTCTTCACATTACTTTCATCTTGCTGTTTTGGCTAATTTAAAAAAAAAAACCACCATCAAACTCTTGTTGGAGGGAAACCTTTTCCATTTGTACAAATGTAATATCCTTTCCCATGCAGAAGTAATTGTCAATCAGTGAGAAATCCAATTCAATAACTTGTTGCAAAACATTTCAGGCTTCCTGATGATGACAGAAGCAAGGGTCTGGTGGATGCAGGAGAGCAAGCAATGATTTGCAACTGAATTCAAAGTCTATATTCGGATGCAATAGATGACTGCTTTCTGATTATAACAATGAATGGAAATGTCAGTGGGCCACTCCTCTCCAGAAGAAATGTTAGGAGTGGGAAGCATTCTGTATCTACTGATTTTGTTCACCTGAAGTGGTTGGATTCACTGATCTGGCCTCCTGAAGCTCAAGAAAATTAAGTCATGTAATAATTCTTCTATAGGAAGACAAAGTTGAAGAAAAAGTGGTTGGCTTGACACCTGGCACTTGAATGACCTAAATTTCACATTGTTTCAAGGAGACCTTTTTGTAGGATCCAGAAGTATGGGTGAGGAAGTCACATTATTGCAAAGATAAACAATTGAAGTTTAAAGACTGTTAGTCGGAATTAACCATGAGAGCTGAGAAGTTCTGGAGCCAGTGGTATTTTTATTTTCTTTACAGATAGTGAAAAAGTTTATAAAAGTTATTATTTTAGCAATTCCTCTTGTTCATTTCATTACACAGTTTCCCTCTTTTGTTTCTCCTGATTTTGTCATTGTAGCATAGATTCTTGTTGATTAAGGCCTAATGAAGTTCTTGGGCATCTGGGCGGCTTCTTTTTTGTTAATTAAGGCCTAATCTTCCACTACAATGTCGAAAGCTACAGTAGTCTTTCATCTAATAGTTTATCAATACTCAATTTTGTGTTTATCAATGACTAATGGTCGCCATTTCATCTATCTTGGTGCAATCCTTGTCTGAATTGGGGATGTTTGAAAGAATGGGAAAGGAATCTTATTGTAAGGAAGTTTATTTATAAAGTTCAATGCCTAGAATTGGCTGATTGCATTTCCCCACCTTTCCATGCACTCATTTCCTTTCACTCATTTTCATAGCATCTATAACTTTCAGTACATCAGTTATCCTCATTCCACCCTTGTTATAAACAAGCTTACTGTAATGCCTTGTCTACCCACTAGTTTACTGCGATAAAGAATCCATTACAGACCATTACGAAGGATGTCGTGATTGTAGTTGCTTATAGGTTAGGTCTTCTGTTTTACCAAGATGACTTGTAGATATACAATCTCATTTGCTGCACTTGATTGAATCCTGGAACCTCTCGCATAATAGGTGGTGAAGTGATCAACTCTCATTCCAAAAGTTGGTGCCCAGGGCAGAATGCTAGAACCTATGCCATTGTTGAATTCATATACATATATCTTTCCAATTTGGGCCACTTTTTTGTGACAAATGTCTTGCTAGTTAAAACTAGAACCCATTTTTTGAATAATTAGAGTTCAATTGAAATGTCTCACTTTGTTATCTCGAACTAGGAGACCCTTGTACTTAACTCAAGTGTTTAGCCAATTGAGCTGTTTTGCATGAGCTAAAGCATCAGATCAGCTGGGATATACACTGTTGTTGCTAGAATAGGGCAATTACATTTGTAGATTCAATGTTTGTACTTCAACATGTTCTTTCAAAGCATGCTCTTTTTTGATTCTATATATGTTTACCTGCTACCTGAAGCAAGTGGATACATCGCCATTGATTTTCCAATCCAGTGTGAGGAAGACAACTGAAAATTTTGAAGAGGAAGTTCCAGTGCTATGTCATCTGCACATGTCTTTACAGTGGTAGATGGTTTTGTGTGCATCATGAAACAATCTTATGTAGGGCATCTACTTAAGGAGACACATTCAGATGGTAGGATTAGTTGATGTATCACAGTTTTCAGTTTGGTTCCTTAACTTTTTACAATGTTTGGAGGAAACTATTAGTTAGGCTAATTGAATAAAATTCAGATGTCATGGATGGACCTTTGAGCAAGCAAACAAAATTAATCTCAGTCTTGAAATGATTCTGAGAGTTATCAGACATTCATTCCTGTGTGGCCTTGGAGGATACTGCCCTTGAAATTGTGCCAGGTGATCCAATTTTTCCTTTTTCATTCAATTCTGATATGATGGCAGAAACTGATTTTCAAAATGCCTTGTTGAAATCCTCAACATCATACTTCTTGTTGAGTATAGCTTGGAGATCAATCAAAATTGCGTATCAGTGGAAGGTGAGGTCTTGTAATTCTGATGTATAAGATAGTTTGTTGATGTTATTTTGTATCTTGTCATGGTATTTGCTAAAAAAAAAATTGACCTTCAGAATGATTTCTTTATGTCGATCTCTTAGTCATACTCAAAACATCCATATTTATAGTTTTTAGGTACTAATCAATTTATGAACCGTTCAGGGGTGATGGGTCTGTGGAGGCCAAGTTCATTGCTGTATTCATCCTTTTTATTTTTTTTTTCTTTCATTCTAAAAATTTTTAGGCTCATGTTTTTTTTGTTTAAAATTTTAAAAGTTGTCATGACTAACTGTTGTCTGCTGATTCCTTTGCTACTTGAAAGAATTTCTGTTGAACCAGCCAGACGCGTACGAGTTGAAGGTTGGTAACAACTGTATCAAAGACCAAAGACCTAATAATCTTTGTCCTTAATCACGGGACAGTATGCTTTTGGAAAAAAAAACTCTCATCCCTAATCATTTGGCAGTTGATTGATTATAAGTTGATTTCGTAATTTATCTTTTTTTATATAATTTGAGGATGAAGTGGAAAAGATGAGCAATGATAGGGAGAGTGAAAATAAGAGAGTGAAAAATATAATGAATGATGTGGCATGACGTGACACTTTACATGCACATGTCCGATTATCGCTTGGACACCATTGACGACCTTCGGTCGCCGTTTCGAATCAAACTATGCCCTGGGGGCACGGTGAATCCGTCGGAGATCGTTACATGTAAGGTACCATATCATTTACTATGTTTTTCACTCTCTCATTTTCACTCTCCTTATATTTTTTGGGAAAGATATTTGGGATGAGCATAATTACTTGTTACTGAAGAGTTTATAATCTTTGTCCCTGGATATGATGGGGTGGTAAAACGGAGACTCTCTTCATCTTTGTCCCTGGGATATGATGGCGTGGTAAGGGACTCTTTTTCATACAACGAGGATTTGAATATATAGATAATTTTGAACACCTACGGAAATCGAACTAATGATGAAATAGGTGACTTTTTCTGTTTTTCGAATTTATAGTTACCGATTCATAGGATCGAGCCATCCGCATTTAGGATTAGTCGGATCACAAAAATATTTGAATTATAAGGGGGAAAAAACAATTTTTAGGCACCCGACGAATTTAAAAAAATAACCCCTCAAACAATAAAATGCAGTCATTTTTTTATTAATGAGATTTTTTTAATTAAAAAAAAAATAAAATATCAAATAACATGTAATATTGAAAATGTATATAATATAATCAAATAATATAATAAAAATATTTATAATGAGAAGTTGATTTTTTTTTATTATCATTCTTCTTTTCTTGAATTGATTAGTTTCTTGATTCATATTTATTAAATGATCAATTATTTCTTGTATTTTATTATTATTTACAAAATATTTATCAATACGATTTATTTGATTTTGTTAATATTTTAAATAAAGGTTTAGACGTGGTTGTTTATTGATTATATCTAGTAAAATTTGAAAATTGCATTAAAATGTATAAATGGTTGATTTGTTTTATAAATAATTAATCTAATTATTTTAAATTTAACTCGAAAAATATGAATATATCATAAAAATATATATAAATGATTAATGTGCATAATTTGCACAAGAAAGAATAATTAAATAAATTGAAATAAATTATAGTGATGGATGGGGATGAGCCTCCCATGGTTGAGAAGCTACGTGGCAAGATTTACCAGATCTGAACGACTCTCTCTCTGACTCCCGAGACCTCCTCGAGAAGGTAGACTCCCGAGACCCCCTCGAGAAGGTAGACTCCCGAGACCCTCTCGGGCAGGCCTACATTTGAGATCACCCTGGGAAGACAGACGCCCGAGGTCACCTTGGGAGGACAGGTCCCCGAAATCATCTCGGGGAGACAGACGACCTGGACCCTCCCGGGCTAAAGGACCCTGAGATCACCTTAGGGTAGCAAAGCCCAAGGATCATCCTATCCAATGGCCCAACCTCAAGTAACCGTCCCATTTTTGTTGATTTGCGGATAATTACCATCAATAATTATGAGGTAATCATGACCCATAATATGCGAGCATTAAAGCCTTGATTATCGCAACGGTCAAAATTTAATTGCTGCAAGGACCGTTACAAGGATTATCCAATAACCGATAATTGAGGGGACGTGGAAAAGAACGTGAGGACACGTGTGACCGCCGCCTCAAGTATATAAGGTATTCCAACCCCCAAGGTAAGGGGATTACGCTCATCTTACTCATACTTCTCCTCAGTTATTTTCCTCCCAGAGACTCTAGGACTGACTTGAGCGTCAGAGTGGGCTCCGCCAGACAATCTCTGGCGTATTCCCATTAACGCTCGTGTTAATCTCGCAGGATAGGAGCTCTTCCCCTTTCGTCATCGTCCTCGTGGGTTAGACTCCGGTGACTGGCCGTCTGCGTCGATTCCTTCCGGAACAAGTTTGACACTGTTTGTGGGAACATTAATTAAAGCACTAGAAGGAGCACCGATGGCAGAGTCGGAGGGACAACCCATCGTTCTGACGAAAGAGGAATTAGATCGATTGATCGCTAATGCCGTTAAGGGTGCGCTCGAACAACACCTGATCGAGCAAGCCGCATCGCGTCGAGTGGCTTTGGGGCAAGTAGAGATCCCCAGAATCTCCACTTCACACCACCACCACCGAAGATCTGTCTCACCACCAGTGGGGCATGTGGTGATACCTCCAGCGCGCCGGCGAGAGTCCCTAGGAGGTTTGGAGAAAATTAACTCCGCCGCCTCCAACGTTCTACGACAAGAAGAAGGAGAGGGGGGGGGGGGGGGGGGGGGGGGGGGGGGAGAGCCTAAGAACTTCCAGAAGACACCCTCCACCCCTTTCACGCTTGTCATCGTAGAGGATCCCATGCCGAAGCAGTTTCGTGGTCCTGGGATTGTCGACTACGACGGAAAGACAGATCCGAAAGATCATGTCTGCAAGTTCGAGAACGCGACACTCTTGCACCAATACACTGATGGTGTAAAGTGCCGGGTGTTCTTGAACACCTTATCAGGGGCCGCCCAGCGATAGTTCTAGAGGTTGCCCCAGGGTTCTATCAACTCCTTCCTGGAGTTTAGAACCGCCTTCCTCCACTATTTTGCCAGCAGCCGTCGCTATCAGAAGACGGCGTTAAATTTATTCGCCCTCAAGCAAAAGTCGAAGGAACCCCTCAAGGATTACATCTAGCGGTTCAACCGAGGGACACAGGATGTGCCAACCACAACATCAGAAATCCTCGTCAACGCCTGCACCCAGGGGCTCTCTGAAGGGGATTTCTTCCGATCTTTGGTGAAGAATCCACCTACTAGTTTCGATGATTTGCTAGGGCATTCTGTCAAGCACGTCAACGTTGAAGAAGTGCAACATGCCCACCGCAAGGAACCAGCCGGGGTCCCTACGCAGACCGTGGTACGGTCAGAGAGGAGGGAACCTCCGACTCCAGCCCGGGGAAAAGATCTTCACCTAGGAAAAGATCAGTGGGTTGGTAAGCGAAAGCTGGTAGAGACAATTGACACCCAGCAGTCAGAGTCGCTGATGAGATACTGCGACTTCCATGGCAGTACGATGCACTACACCGAGGAATGTCATGCCTTGAAGAAAAAATTGAATGAGGAAGCAGACCCCAAACCTCGGAGGAAGTGGAAGAAGATGGGGTATCGCCAGAGGTCCCCTCGGTAGATCTTTTCTCCTCGTAAACGGCTGTCGGGAGAGAACAAAGTCCGACATCGATCTCGATCACGTTCAAGGGGGAGGAGTCGGGAGGTTGCACCCCGTCGATGTCCCTCATTGAAACGAGACCCCAAGAAGGGCAAGGCCCCTGCCTATGGTCCGCCTTCCGGCCACGTGGGGGTAATCTCGGGAGGACCTACCGGAGGAGATTCCCACCGGGCGAGGAAGGCTCACACCCGTCGGCTAAAGAACTACACCATCGAGACAAGCCGGAGCCAGCATCATGGCCCTACAATCTCCTTCGACCCTGAGGACTTGGAGGAATAGAACCTCCCCACGAAGACGCCCTAGTAATTCTTGCACACATTGCAAATTATGAGGTTAAGCGTATCTTCGTGGATACAGGTAGTTCCGTGAACATCCTGTACAAGGCTGCCCTAGATCAAATGCAGATTAACGAGGATGAACTGCATCCGGTTTCGATTCCGTTCTTCGGCTTCACCGGGTACCGAATACAGCTGATAGGGCAAATTACCCTATCGTTATCATTGGGTGTGACACACTGGAGAGGACGAGGAGGACTCCCTTCCTAGTCGTCGACGCTCCCTCATCCTACAACGCCATCTTGGGGCGCCCGACACTCAGCTTATTCCAGGCGGTGGTCTCAGTCTACCACCAGAAGATCAAGTTTCTAATAGGCGATCAGGTGGTCGAGGTTAAGGGAGACCAGCTAGCTTCTCGATGATGCTATAGTGGGGAAGTCAGATCGGAGTCCCGCAAGAATCCGAAGTCTCACGAAGCTCTGCAAATTGATCTCGCGGACCCATGAGAGGAGGAAGGACCCAAAGAAGAACAGAAGGAGGTCAGGATCGAGGAGGTCCAGATCCACCCTCAACAGACGGGGAGAGTTACGAGGATTGCCACCGACCTTGCACCGAAGCTGAGAAGTCGTCTGATCGACTGCTTGCAGAGCCATCGAGATGTGTTCGCCTGGGCTACCGAGGAAATCAAAGGAGTCTCCCCAGCTCTAGCCATGCATCGCTTGCATGTGATCCTTGTGTTGGACCTTGGATGGCTATAGAGGGGGGTGAATGTAGCCAGACACACAAATCCTTTGATCTTAACAGATTTCTGCACTCAGAGATTAGGCAGCGGAAACACACAGAATGCAGAAACAGAATTGAAGAACAGAAATCAAAACAAAGACAGCAAACCAAACGACACAGCGATGTACAAGGTTCGGGGATAATTTGTCTCTACTCCTTGGCGTTCCCGTAAGGTGGGCAATCCCTTGATCGTTGGGAGATCAAGCCCCGGTGAACCCGGATAAGATAGAGCCTCCTTCTCGGTGGAGAAACCTCTCCACAAATCTCACGGATGATGGAACTTGAGTACAGGAGATCACACAAGAAGGAATGCTCACTCAGATCTCACAAGGATGTCATAGAACACTTAAGCACAAAGCAACAGAGAGCTCGAACACAGCCCAGCCAAACTTCCCAAGTTTCTGTCTCGTTCACACCAGCTCCTCTGCTTCCAGCTTCGTCTCTTAAGCTCCTGCTCAACGTCGCCAACTCCATCAGCACCACTGACTCACACCCTGACCCACTGACCTCTCTAGCACTCAGTCCACTGGACACTCCTCCAGCTGAGCCTCCGTCAGTTGCCAGCCGCGCCTTCATCAGTTGCCAGACGCCGTTGAGACCTGAAAACACAATAGATCCAAACCTGCTCCATGGGAAGTCCTCCATTGACCCTCCTTGAGTATTTGAATCCTCTTGTATCACCTGCACACTCCAACAGACGCTTAGCAATGCATATCAAAACATATCAGCAGTGTATCAGAGAATCGGCAGAGAAAACAGACGCGATCAGAGCGTCTGACAGTGATTTTGAATTAAAGTTACAGCTACTGATCGGTCACCGGACCGATCAGAGTGAGGCCTGATCGGTCACCAGACCGATTAGGATAGGCACTGACCGATCAGGCTCAAGCCTGATCGGTCCACTATGAGAAAACTGTAATCGCGGATATCTGATCCTAGGTCGTGGATCGGTCACCGGACCGTTTTGGCATTCTGGATCGGTCACCAGACCGATCTGGGGCTAAACAGAATCCAACCAAGGTTTCTGTTCTCTCCCTGATCGGTCACCAGACCGTTCTGGCATTCTGCTGCACACTCCAGATCGGTCCATAGACCTATCCAGCAGTCTGCTGCACACTCCAGATCGGTCCCCAGACCAATCAGGCTGTGCCCTGATCGGTCACCAGACCGATCCAGGAGTGAACTTCATGCCAACTTCCCTGATCGGTCACCAGACCGATCCAGACAAGGTCAAATCCATTCTAAGTCACGAGAACAAGCCTCCAGCCCTTCTCTGACTCGTTCTTAGTCCCCCGGACCAAGATTCCGTGCCCAGTCTCACTCACTGGGACTTCAACCTAGCTTCCCAAGCTAGGACCTGGCTTCACTCACCAAGATTTCATCGCCTAGCCCTCCAAGCTAGGACTTTTCACCCAACCCTCCAAGTTATGACTTTTCACCTAGCCCTCCAAGCTAGGACTTTTCACCTAACCCTCCAAGTTGGGACTTTTCACCTAACCCTCCAAGTTAGGACTTTTCACCTAGCCCTCCAAGCTAGGACTTTTCATCCAACCCTCCAAGCTAGGACTTTTCACCTAGCCCTCCAAGCTAGGACTTTTCACCTTCACCTAGCCCTCCAAGCTAGGACTTTTCACCCAACCCTCCAAGTTAGGACTTCGTGCCCAGTCCACGACTAGGACTTAATCCCCATGTATTTAACCAGACTTAAATCAAAACTTAAATCGGTGTCAACACCAAAACAACAATCAGGGTTAGACTGCATCAACACCTTGGAGCTCGACCGGTGAAATAGAGGCGGAGGCATTTTGCACCCGAGCAAGACAAGGCTATCAGAGAAGAAGTCAGCAAGCTGTTAAGAGCTAGACACATAAGAGAAGTTCAATTCCTAGCCTGGTTAGCTAATGTAGTCCTTGTCCCTAAGCCATGGGTAAATGGCGAGTCTGTATTGATTTTCGAGATTTGAATAAAGTCTACCCAAGGATTGTTACCCCTTCCCTCGAATAGATCGGTTAGTAGATTTTACAGCCGGTTGTGATTTCATTTCGATATTGGATGTTTATCAAGGCTACCATCAAGTTCCTCTTGCTCCCGAAGACCAGGAGAAAGTTAGCTTTGTGACAGCAGATGACACATATTACTATAATATCATGCCTTTCGGATTGCGTAACATTGGGGCAACTTACCAGTGGATGATGGACAAGATCTTCAGACATCAGACTGGGAGGAACATCGAAGTGTACGTGGATGATATCCTGGTCAAGACCGACAAGGGAAAGGACATGATAGCCGACTTAGAAGAAACGTTCGCCACCTTGAGGGCCAACAAGGTAAGTTGAACCCTGCTAAGTGCCTGTTCGGGGTGAAGAGTGACCGGTTCTTGGGATACATGGTGACAGAGAGGGGAATCGAGGCTAATTCAGAAAAAGTAAGGGTTATTCAGGATATGTCATCCCCTCGCAACTTCAAGGAAGTACAACAGATGAATGGTAGAATTACGGCTCTGTCCAAGTTCATCTCCAAGTCTGCAGACAAGATCCTACCATTCTTCAAGATTCTGAGAAGGACAGTCAAGTTCAACCGGGATGACCAGTGTGAGAAGGCATTTGCCGATCTGAAGGCCTATCTAGCTGAACTCCCCATCCTCTATAAGTTAGTGGAGGGGGAGACATTATTTGTCTACCTATCTGTAGCAGAACAAGCGGTGGGCTCTATGCTCGTCTGAGAAGAAGGCATGGTGCAATATCTCATCTACTTCTTCGGGCATCTCCTGAAGGATACAGAGACACGCTATACTATGATGGAGAAACTAGCCTATGCTCTGGTCTTAATGGCCTGGAGGCTCAGGCCATATTTCCTGGCACACCCGATTGTGGTTCTCACCAACAGTCCACTGGGAAGAGTTCTTGTTGGATCGGGTTGGACAGGCTAGAGGGGGTGAATAGACGGGAAAAAAAATTATGAAAGTGGAGGCACTCGTCTTTAAAAAAAGAAACTTGGTCGCAACTGAGAACGTTGCTTCCAAAGCAGTGGACGCTCAATAAAAATCTCCTTCTGGCGGAGAAGCCTTACAAAAACAGCACGCTAGACTTTTAGGGAGTTTACAAGAATGAATTAATTGAATTTAATGAAAAGGTTGAAACTCTAAGTCTATTTATAGCCTAAGAGAATAAATCTGGATTGTTGATTGTTGAGAAATTTTCTCTTGGTCGTTGATCCATGGATGTAATCTGGATGGTTGATCTTGGATGGGATTAAACTGCATCCATTGGATCTGATTAAAGGATAAAGTTATCCTTTAAGAGATAACTTTGTCTTCTGCTCGCAATAGATAAATAACTTTATCATCTGCTCGCAACAACTTCAATCACTTCTATTCCTTATCTCAGTCGGTAAGGTTGGTGATATATGTCGGCGAGGTTGCTGGTTCGAATCTTCGCAGCAACAAATAAAATTCTTTTTGTTTCAGGTGTCTTATTTGACTTGGTCAAACTGACCAGTCTTTTGGTTCATCTTCTGGGTGATTTCTGGCCAACCAGAGTTAGGCTCACCCGAACCCGACTCCGGCCTTTCGCCCCTCGAGCGTGCTTCCTCCCGGTTTCCCGTCCCTCGGGCGTCGCGTACGTCCTTCTCGATCCACCGGTGTACTCTTCCGCAGCTTCCGCGTCCCTCGGATTGTACCAAGCCCGTCGGCTCACTTCCCCGCACAATCCTTCTCGTCTGCTACGTCTTACGCTCGACTTCCTCCGTACCTAAGCTCCTGCACACTTAGCAGAGGGATTAAACATACCAGGACCTAACTTAAATTGGTTGATCACATCAAAATCAACCAGGGGTACTTACAATCTCCCCCTTTTTGATGTGCATCAATCCGAGTTAAGTTAGGGTAAACAAATAAAAAAACATGCATAATAATGTAAATGCATAATAATGTAAATGCATAATAATGTAAACAGTTTAAGTTAAAAAATTTTAATTTAGAATAATTTAAAATTCTACCCCTTAACTTAATACTATTCCTCCCCCTTTGATCACATCAAAAAATGGAAAAATATAATTAGGGAAGAAAATTTTTGAGTGCGATAAAAAATATTCTAAGTGAAAAAAAATCGCGTTACCACAGATTTTTCAAATTTAAAATGAGATATTTTTTCAAAGTTAATTCCATTTTTTGTAAAAAAATGACATAAATAAAATCTAAATTTTTTTGATAAAATCCACAGCTGATGAGGAGATCCAAAAAAATCAGATCTAGTCAAAATATTTTTCTATCGAATTTTAAAAATTAAAAAAAAACATATTTCAATAAATAATTCATAAAAAATCAAAAAAAATCTGAATATTTTTGTTAAAGTCGAAGATGAAGATATGAGTTTGGACAAAAATTTTGAGTTTTAAATTCGTTCATCAAGTCCAAAAATGACAGACCAACACATAAGAGTTCTTGAAGAGTAAATTTTAAAAAATTGGAAAAAATACTTCGAAAAATTTGAAAAAAAAATTGTAATGTGTCTTTCCCCTAAACTCTTAATTTCAAATTTCGAGGGAAAAAAATATTCGAAAAATTTTGAAAGAAGTTCCAGTAGATAGACAGCATAATTGTGCATAAAAAAATAAAAACATAATTTTTATTAGAGAAACAAAATGCGCACATATATAATAAAAAAAATTATCAGTTTAATACAAATTTAGGAACCCAAAATAAGTTCATGTCTACAGGATTAATTAAAAACTTAGGCGAAATATAGCTTTTGAGCACCTTTTTAAATTGACCCTTATAATTTTTAAAATATCAATTTAAATTATCAAGAAAGTAATTTTTCTTTTGGCGTAAATATGCAATATCAAGTTCTAATTTTTGCACCATGTTTGTCAAATTATCATTTTCATTTTTCAAAATTTCAGACGAGGATGTAAGTGTTAATTCATTTTTTAATTTTTAATTTTCTTTTTCTAATCTACAATTAGATTTGAGCAAAGCTTTAACTCCAGCATATAATTGATCATGAGGAAGAAAACAGACCTCACTTACCGGGTCGCTTTCGAAAAGCGAGGTTCTTTCTTCGTCGTCAGTTTCTTCTGACATCTCTCCCCCTTCATCAGTGCTCCCTTCTTGATGATTTGCCATTAACGCAAGTCCCGCGTATTCTTGACCTTCTGATTCCTCTGACGAGGACTCGTCCCAAGTGGCCTTCAGTTTTGGCTCTGAGGTACTTTCATGCAATTCTAGGAATTTCTCCCAGAGCTCTTTTGCCGAGTTATAATTTTCGATGCGGTTAACTTCTTGCGCGGGAAGAACAGCTAGTAGATGAAATTCAGCTTTGTCATTTGCTTCAAAGTCTGATTTCTCCTTCTTGGTCCATGATTCTATTTCTTTATCCTTGCCGTTGTTGTCTTTAGGAACTGAAAAACTATTTTTCATAATTATTAGCAATTCAATATCAGTTTTAAAAAATTCCTGCATTCGGCGCTTCCACATCGCGAACTCCCCCTCAAACTTCGGCGGGTAGATTACGGCTCCAACCATTTTTCTTGAAATTGCTGCAATCGGCGATTAGTCCTTCTGCGGCGACCTTGGCTCTGATACCACTTGTTGGATCGGGTTGGACCGGCTAGAGGGGGTGAATAGACGGGAAAAAAAATTATGAAAGTGGAGGCACTCGTCTTTAAAAAAAGAAACTTGGTCGCAACTGAGAACGTTGCTTCCAAAGCAGTGGACGCTCAATAAAAATCTCCTTCTGGCGGAGAAGCCTTACAAAAACAGCACGCTAGACTTTTAGGGAGTTTACAAGAATGAATTAATTGAATTTAATGAAAAGGTTGAAACTCTAAGTCTATTTATAGCCTAAGAGAATAAATCTGGATTGTTGATTGTTGAGAAATTTTCTCTTGACCGTTGATCCATGGATGTAATCTGGATGGTTGATCTTGGATGGGATTAAACTGCATCCATTGGATCTGATTAAAGGATAAAGTTATCCTTTAAGAGATAACTTTGTCTTCTGCTCGCAATAGATAAATAACTTTATCATCTGCTCGCAACAACTTCAATCACTTCTATTCCTTATCTCAGTCGGTAAGGTTGGTGATATATGTCGGCGAGGTTGCTGGTTCGAATCTTCGCAGCAACAAATAAAATTCTTTTTGTTTCAGGTGTCTTATTTGACTTGGTCAAACTGACCAGTCTTTTGGTTCATCTTCTGGGTGATTTCTGGCCAACCAGAGTTAGGCTCACCCGAACCCGACTCCGGCCTTTCGCCCCTCGAGCGTGCTTCCTCCCAGTTTCCCATCCCTCGGGCGTCGCGTACGTCCTTCTCGATCCACCGGTGTACTCTTCCGCAGCTTCTGCGTCCCTCGGATTGTACCAAGCCCATCGGCTCACTTCCCCGCACAATCCTTCTCGTCTGCTACGTCTTACGCTCGACTTCCTCCGTACCTAAGCTCCTGCACACTTAGCAGAGGGATTAAACATACCAGGACCTAACTTAAATTAGTTGATCACATCAAAATCAACCAGGGGTACTTACAGTTCTCACCAATCCGAAAGTCTCAGATCGACTAATCAAGTGGACTATGGAGCTGAGCGAGTATGGGATTGAGTACCAGCCTCACACTGCCATCAAGGTCTGTTTCAGATTTCATGCTCGAGTCCATCCCTGAGCCCGAGGCCGAGGGAGTCTGGAAGATCTATATAAACAGGTCTTCCAACAGCAAGCACAACGGAGTCGCAGTGTTAATGGTCCCCCCCCCCCCGAGGGGATATATTACATTTATTTATTCGGCTCCACTTCAAAGCCACCAACAATGAAGCTGAATACGAGGCGATCCTAACAGGCCTGCAAGCAGCCAAGCCTGTGGGAGCTACTCGAGTCGTTGTACATTCAGACTCTCAGCTTGTGGCACAACAAATAAAGGATGACTTCGAAGTAAAGTGTGAACGCCTGCAGAGGTATGTGACCTTCTATGAGCAACTAAAAGCGGTCGTTGTACATTCAGACTCTCAGCTTGTGGCACAACAAATAAAGGACGACTTCGAAGTAAAGTGTGAACGCCTGCAGAGGTATGTGACCCTCTATGAGCAACTAAAAGCTTCTTTCACGGAGGTTATCTTGCAGAAGATCTCCCGGGCAGACAATGTCAAGGCAGATGAGCTAGTTGGCTAGCTCCATCTCGGCTTGGTAGCTAAACAAACATCGTGCCCCGGAAGAGATTGTAGCTCAGATTGGAGAAGAGGCGGAAGGCAACACCGTAGCCGATTAAAGAGATCCATATGTGGAGTTCCTACGCAGCGGGAACGCTCCAAGCATGGATCAAGGAATCCGATTATTCCACCGCTGGGCTGCTAGATTCACATTGGTCGGAGATCAACTATACAGGAGAGCCTTTACCCGACCACTCCTCAAATGTGTCGGGCCAGGGGAAGCTGACTATGTGATGCGAGAAGTACATGAAGGCATTTGCGGAAGCCACATTGGGGGAAGGTCTCTGTCTAGGAAGATTATCCTGGCAGGGTACTTTTGTCCCACTTTGCAGGGCGATGCTCTCATGTTGGTGGCCGGATGTGAGGTCTGCCAGAGACATTAGCATGTGACTCATCGACCGACCGAGCCCCTGCGATCAGTGGGGAATGGACATTATAGGTCCATTTCCCATAGGATCTTAGCAAAAGAAGTTCCTACTAGTTCTCGTGGATTATTTTTCCAAATGGGTGGAAGCTGAGTCTCTGGTACACATCACGGAGGCTGCAGTGATGAAGATTCTATGGAAGGATATTGTCTGTAGATATGACATCCCCCACATGCTGGTGTCAGACAATGGAAGGCAGTTTGATGGGCACAAACTCAAAGAATGGTGCGAGGGGCTAGGTATTCGCTAATCCTTCACGTCGGTTGCGTATCCTCAGGGCAATGGCCAAGTCGAAGTCGTTAACCGGGAAATCCTCAGAGGACTTAAGATAAAGCTAGATTACGTTGGAGGGAGTTGGGTCGAGGAGCTCCCCAGTATCTTGTGGTCCTACTGTACCACTCCACGAGAAGGAACAGGCCAGAGTCCTTTTCAGCTGGTGTATGGAGCAGAGGCCGTGTTCCGGTGGAGGTAGGCGAGGAGTCCGTCTGGCGGCAACACTATAACAAGGAGGACAATTATCAAAAGTGGCTGAGACCTGGATCTCGTGTCAGAGGTCCGTGATAAAGCAGCCGCCCGACTTGATGCGTACCGACGACGTATGCAACAAACCTATAATCGTCGGGTGATTGCCTGCAACTTTGAAGTCGGATACAAGGTCTGGAAGAGGATCAAACCAGTCACCGACTCGGGAAAGTAGGAGCCTTAGTGGGGCGGACCCTACATCATCACCAGAAAGCTCACAAGAGACAACTACTATCTGGAGGATGACAAAGGCAAGGGGCTGGAGAGGCCATGACATGCCAATCATCTCCGACCTTATCATACTCGGTGAGATTTTTTGTTGTTCACATAAAGCTTGTATTCTTGTTAGCACTGCCTTGCAGTTCAATAAATAAAGAAGCAAATGAAATATTACTTGAAGAACACCAAGTACTTGACTGTTAAAACCCTACTACCTCGCGGTACTGAGGATGCCCGAGATGAGTAGGCTTGGTCCGGGCGCTGCGGATGCCTGACCAAGAGCTATTAAAACCCTACTACCTCGCGGTGCTGTAGATGCCCGAGGTGAGTAGGCTTGGTTCGGGTGTTACGGATGCCCGACCAAGAGTTGTTAAAACCCTACTACCTCGTGGTGTTGCGGATGTCCGAGGGGAGTAGACTTGGTCCGGGTGCTGCGGATGCCCGACCAAGAGCTGTTAAAACCCTACTGCCTTGCGGTGCGGTGGATGCCCGAGGTAAGCAGGCTTGGTCCGAGTGCTGCGGACGCCCGACCAAGAGCTGCTAAAACCCTGCTACCTCGCGGTGCTACGAATGCCCGAGGTTAGTAGGCTCGGCCCGGGTGCTACGGATACCCGACCAAGAGCTGGCTAGAAGAACATGGCTGAGTTCATTTCTTTGTGGTTGTCCAGCGAAGACTTGTATTGATGTGTAGCCGCCTGTTGGCCGCTGAGCTTTGAGGTTCTTGAGCTGAAGGTCATCCTTGCTGCGCTGGTGACCCCTTGGTCCGTGGCTAGAAACAAAATGATCTCACTTATGAAGGGTCGTGTAAATTCACAAGGAGTCATAGATTAAAAGAAGAAAAACTCTGAGTACACAAAGGACAGGGACAACAGTGGTCCATTAAGAATTCCGGTTTACATTTAGTAGTTACACTCTCAAACAACAAAGCAAAGTACAAAGAGATACAGCTACTATAGCTCCTCCCTCTGGATTGACGCTTGTCTCAGCCGGGTCCTCCTGGCCTGTTCGGCTTCACCTGGGGCCTCCCTCGGGGTCGCTTGCTCCTTGGAGTGAATGATTGCTCTTCAACATCCTCGCTCCTCAAGTCAGGGAAGGACACTTGTTCTTCAATTCCCGTGCCCCTCACGTCGAGGACAAATAATGCATAAGGAGCAAAAAAGAAAAGATACTCGAGACAGTAGGTCAAGAAATGTTTTCATTACATTCAAGATGATTACATATCTGGCGCATTAGAAAAAATGAAAAAGTTACTAAGAACAAAAAAAATAAAAAGAAGGCAAGACCCGGGTTGGGGAAGAGCTCTATATTTCCTGCTCTTCGGGTGAAAGCTCATCCCAGACCTGGCCAATGCTCAGGGCACTTAGATCTGCGTCTGGTTTTAGCAGTTAGGTCTTTCTCAATTGGCTGATGGCACCATTGAAGTTCTATTTTAGGCGCTTCAATACCTGCCCAGCCAAAAGGTAGCCGAACTCGTCAGGTTGCAAAAATCTGGCCTTGAACTCTGCCTCAACCTTGGACAGTTGAGTTGCTTGGTTGGTCTTGTACTTCTGTAGTTCATTTTCAACGTCCTTCTTGGCAGACTTCAACTCGGCCACCTCTCAAGACAATCGATCCTGAGCCCCTAGGGCTTCCTTGAGTTTCTAAGAGGTGGTCGAAGCCTTGTCCTTAGCTCGGGTGGCTTCCTCCTGGAGGTTGGATGCATATACAGCTGCCAACTCTATTTCAGATACTTTAGTGGCTAGTTGGCGCTCATGTTCTTTGGTCCGATCCTCTAGAGTCTTTGTTGTGGACTCCAGGAGTTGGACGCTGGCAGACAACTCCTTCGTCTGGGTTTGGAGTTGCTCCCACTCCTGGGTCAGCTTCTGTAGGTCATCAGAGAGGACCTGATTCTTCTCCGACAAGGAGCGTTCCCAGAGGCGGTAACCGTGCAGAGTCTCCTCAGAGGCTAGCAGGGTGTCGAGGTAATGTTCTACCTTCACCCTTAGGGCCCTGCTGACCTCCAACTGTAGGAGACCTGCCTCACGTGTACGACCAGTCTCCGCTTCTGATTCCGCCACTCGCCGGAGGAGGTCTTCGGTAATCCCTCGTGAGCACAACAAGCGGCTCGTAGCAGCGCAGTTAGAAACGACCTACAATAGGGAAGAGTGATAGTTAGAGTGTGTTAAAAGAAAAAAAAAGAGGGGTGGGGGGTGGGGAGAAAGTTAAAGTGCAACTATCGTCAACAGAGATTGGTGTAGCATACCCAGAGACCTGGCTGACCCAGTCAACCTCCTCAGCTGAGCAGGAGGGGGAAGAAGTTCCTCGGCAACCCGAGTCAACGGGCCAGGGACGTTTCTGGGGTCGGGGACGTCTTCCTCCGAGTTGGACGCCACTTGCTGTCTGTGACTTTTGGAGGGGGTTGCCTTTATTTGGATTGACTGGGAACCTTTGGCCGTCGCTTTCTTCACCACCGGGGCCTTCTGGTAGGAGCGAGGCACACCGGGCAGCACCTCCTTACCTCATCGAGTAGCGGCTGGATCAAGGGAGGCCAGATTAGTGGAGATCCCAGAAGGAGAGGAGGGCGTCTTCCGAATGCTCTTAAACAAAGGCACCACGTCCTCCTCATCAACAACGAGCGGAAGCTCCGAGGATGTGATCTTCCTCAACCTCTTCAAGGGGTCGGCTTTTGGGCAAGCCGTTTCCGCCGCTTCTTCTCGGTTGCCTTGGGCACCGGTTGCTCGACGGGAAGTGCAGACGCGGTCTCCCCATCTCCTGTTTTAACGAGGGAGGGAGGGGAATCCCCTTCAGGTTTGGTGGGCAGCTCGGCTGCCCTTGGATCCTTGGGTGGCTCTAGAGCTTCCTGGTCTTCTGACCGTTCGGCCACCTCCTCGAAGCCCTCATCTGGAACGCCCACCAGGGCGGAAGGAACTGGAGCGGGAACCAGGGCCTGCTCGTTGGCTTGCTCCCACTTCAGGAGCCGGTTAACAGCTCGGGAAAGCATTATGTCGTCTGCAAAATAAAGACAAAAAGGTATCAGTTAGAATTAACAAAGATATTTGCAGAAAAGAAAACTTACGGAGGCTGGAGCTAAGGCTAGTGACTTTAGGACTGAGGTCAGCCCTGTAAAGAAGCTCCTCGCATTGTACCAACATGGGACCGTGGAACTCCATCCCGACCAAGATACCCCTGGCCCTCTGGTCGAGGTCCGGAATGGGCAACAGGCTCTCACTCCAACGACTGGGGCTGAAGGGGCGCTGAGGGAGTCGAATAAAGAAAAAGCGCTCCTTCCATCCCTTGTGGACGGAAGGAAGACTCCCTAAGAACCTATGGTCGATGCGAGCGGTAAAACTAAAAGCCCCCTTGGATGTTAAAGTAGGGACGAAGAAGAAATGGAAGAAGTGGGGGGTCAAAGGTGTTGGGACCGGGTGCATGCCGCCGCGGACACGTATTGTAATTGTTACATAATTACATGCAGCGGAAACAAAAGCATGAATAATTTTCTAAATTATTCTAATACATATCCTAAGCATGCAATGTATTCACATAATCGTAATATAAAATTTTTGCAGAAAAGGAAATTACTCTACGAATTACCTCGCGTAACTTGGAAGAAGGGACGAGATCCAACCGTTAGCGTCTCTCGAAAGCTCCGCCTCTATTCGTGTCCACGCCGAGTATCGCCGGGATGACTTCGCTAAGCCACGAGTTTCGTGTTCACGAGAACTACTAGATTCTCCGTGAACACGACGAAAACCGAGAGAGTAATCAAATCGAAAGACTCACCACCAAGGTTGGCCGAAGAGGAAGATCATCACAAGGAAGAACTTCATCGCCTTGATGCTTCTCCTTGTGCTCACGGCAAGAAGAAAGAAGGAAGACCTATGGCCAGCCAAGAGAGGGAGAGAAGAAGAGGAGAGAGCCCAAGCAATTCTTGGATGGATCATCTTCCAAGGCACCCCTTGGGTCCTTTATATAGGGAGAGGTTTCTTAATTCCCAAGCAAACCTCTCCTTGATTATGGAATAATTTCTCAATCAATCAATAATCAAGGCTCTCATGATCAAGCCTCCTCTCCTTGATTATTGAATAATTTCTCAATCAATCCATAATCAAGGCTCTCTTTCTTTTGGTATGATTATATAAAATTTATAAAACAAACCAACCATTGGTTCATTATATAAAAATTTATAAAACAAACCAACCATTGGTTCATTATATAAAAATTTATTAAACAAACCAACTCATGGTTCATTATATAAAAATTTATATATATAAAATTTACATAACCTTTTATAAAATAAACCAACCTTTGATCTATTTTATAAAACAAACCAAAATAGCCTTATCTACTTGTGGTGGCCGAAATTTATACAAAAGAGAATTCATCTTAAGTGGTCGGCCAAGTTTTCATCCAAACAATAGGTCCATGGTTCAAAACCCACCAATGGATTAAATTTTGTCATCTTTGATTTATTATAAAATTTTATAAAACAAACCAACTCTTTGGTTTATTTTAATTCATGATAAAATAATCCTATGGATTATTTTAAGCTTATAATAAACCATACCACCTTGGATCAAATCCCTTAATGAATTAAACTTATTTAATTCACCCATTAAGTCTTTAAAAGACTTAGTCATTCTATGCTTCCGATGCGTCTGAAATAAATTCAGTTTTGACTATTGTTTGGACTTACCAAAAATAGTCTATCTCGATTGGAGAATCCAATTCTCAACTCGTTTTAAATCCTTCGAATTACTCGTTATGCGTGTGACCAAATAGACTTTCAATTTATGTTGGTCGTCCATAATTAAATAATTAATTATAGAACGATCATGAGTGACACCTAGTAGTACATCATGATCCCCAATTAATTGAAAGATCAATGGTTGACCTCAGAAATAATTTTGAAACCCTTCAGCAGCTATAATGAATCGTGCCTCATTCCCTTCACCATCTTATACCCACTTGGTTCAGGACATGGTCTATGTGTGTCAGTCCCCACTAGGCTGACTACGTCACACCTAGCCCAAGTAACGTTTCCTCGTCCTATGCATTCTAATTACTCTCATGTATTTAAGAGATTCATACTCTGAACATGTCATGCTCTGGTTAGAGGCTTCGAGTAACAATCCGACGATAGGCCTCGGGTATACATCTCCTTGCAAGGAGTGGTGAATCCTTTGTAGGTTGTTCAAACATCTTTGGGCACTTCGGCTTATACCCAATCATTCTGGGTCTACACCTCCTTGGAGATGCTTGCTTAAGATGTCAAAGTATAAGTCTCCATGACCAAGATGACTTGAACACCGCAAGTCAAAGGAACATCGCACTTAAGCTGCAGTAAGAACTTCACTGACATATCTATATGTAGACTACCATATGAAGTTTTACAGCCAGTCACTCCAATGAACTAGTTCCCTTAACTAGCATTCATGTTTATCTCCGGACATCTCAATGTCACCAGCCAGTGAGAATCAGCTGATTAGAGAATAACCCATGCTAGTCTCAACAGAATTGATGGTGTCCGTATTTATTAATTCATCGACTAGGGACAATTTCAATACTTCACAATTGCACATGTAGAGATAATCACTAGTTGTGAATTCATCACAAATTCTCTCATGCTGTGAATTGTATTGCGGACATTCAGTAAATGAGCTTAAGATCTTAACCAAACAATCATGTATACTCAAATAGTGAATATTCATTTATTAAAATAAATGATTACAATCATAAGGCGATTCCCTTAGGACACTTCTCTCATATCACTAACAAACTCCCACTTGGCCTAATGCCAATCGCTACGGTACCCAATACCACATGCACTAACATGACCCTCAAACTTACTTTGAGGCAAGACCTTAGTTAAAGGATCCGCTAAATTCCTTTCAGTGGGAATTTTCTCAATTTGTATATCATTCCTACTTATAATCTCTCTGATCAGATGATAGCGACGAAGCACATGTTTGGATCACTGATGAGACCTTGGTTCCTTTGCTTGTGCAATAGCTCCATTGTTGTCGCAGTAAACCGGTATTGTTTCATCAATGGTTGGAACCACACCAAGTTCTGAGACAAACTTCTTGATCCAGACTGCTTCTTTTGCTGCTTCCGAAGCTGCAATATATTCCGCTTCCGTGGTAGAATCCGCTACGGTGTCTTGCTTGGAACTTTTCCAGCTTACTGCGCCTCCATTCAAAATAAATACGTATCCAGACTGAGATTTGGAGTCATCCTTATCTGTCTGGAAACTGGCATCTGTATATCCACGTATTATCATATCACCTTCTCCATATATTAGGAACACATCCTTAGTTCTTCTTAAGTACTTGAGGATTGTCTTGACAGCCGCCCAATGATCCATTCCTGGATCAGACTGATATCTGCTTGTGACGCTCAGAGCATATGATACATCGGGCCTAGTACATAACATAGCATACATGATAGATCATATCGCGGATGCATAAGGAATCTTATTCCTCGTCTTCTGTGCGCGGACACATAGACTTTGAAAGGTTGATCCCATGCCTGATGGGAAGGTAACCTTTCTTGGATTCCGACATGCTAAACCTTTCTAGCACTCGGTCTATATATGTAGACTGCGAAAGACCAAGTAACCATTTTGATCTATCTCTATAGATTCTAATCCCAAGGATATAGGTTGCTTCTCCCAGGTCTTTCATGGAGAAAGTTTTGGACAACCAAATTTTAACTGACTGTAAGACTGATATATCGTTTCCTATAAGTAAAATGTCATCGACATATAACACTAGGAATACGACTGCACTCCCACTAACCTTCTTGTATACACAAGGTTCGTTAGGATTTTGTGAGAAATCAAACTCTTTGATTGTCTCATCAAAACGGATGTTCCAGCTCCTGGATGCTTGTTTTTGTCAATATATGGATCGTCGAAGCTTGCATACTTTGGTTTTATTAACCGATGTGAAACCTTCAGGTTGTATCATGTATACATCCTCAAGCAGGTTTCCATTAAGGAAAGCTATTTTCACATCCATTTGCCATATCTCATAATCATAATGAGCTGCTATGGCCAGGAGCATCCGAATGGATTTGAGCATAGCTACTGGCGAATAGGTTTCGTCATAATCAATTTCTTGTTTCTGACGATATCCTTTTGCCACTAATCTAGCCTTAAAGGTAACAACATTACCTTCCATGTCGATTTTCTTCTTGAAAACCCACTTGCACCCTATGGGCTTAATCCCTTCAGGCAGGTTAACCAAGTCCCATACTTGATTTTCGTACATGGAATCCATTTCCGACTTCATGGCTTCAAGTCATTTATCCCTTTCTGAATTTATCAGAACATCTTCATAACTGATAGGTTCGTCATTGTTAACGAGTAACACGTCGTTCGATTCACTTATGAGAAATCCGTATCTCTCTGGAATATTGCGTGTCCTATCAGACCTACGAAGAAGTTGTGTTGTTTTAGGTTCAACTGATAGCTCATCATTATGAGTTATTGGTTGTGGGTCTAGACTAGGTGTCTCTGTAATATCTATTGGAGTTTCTTGAACTTCTTCAAGTTCAATGCTACTCCCACTGTTTTCTTGTAAAAGAAATTCTTTTTCCAGAAATACAGCATGCCTTGAAACAAACACCTTTTGTTCCAAGGGATGATAGAATTGGTAACCCTTCGTTTCCTTAGGGTATCCAATAAATAGACATTTATCAGACTTAGCATCCAATTTATTTGATACAGTCCGTTTTACATAAGCAAGACAACCCCATATCTTAAGGTGAGTTAAATGAGGTTTCTTACTATTCCACGTCTCATATGGAGTAGTAGAGACTACTTTGGTCGGGACTCTGTTTAGTAAGCAAACAGCTGTCTTAAGCGCATAGCCTCAAAAGGATTTTGGAAGAGTTGCATGATTCATCATAGATCTAACCATGTCCATCAAGGTTCGGTTATGCCTCTCAGATACACCATTATGCTGTGGTGTATATGGCGGAGTCCATTGAGACAATATCCCATTATCCCTAAGATAATCATGAAACTCTTGACTCAAGTATTACTACCCCGATCGGATCGAAGTATCTTAATACTTTTGTCAAGCTGTTTCTCTACTTCACTTCTGAAATCTTTGAATTTCTCAAAAGCTTCAGATTTGTGTTTCATTAAGAACACATATCCGAATCGTGAGTGATCATCGATAAAGGTAATGAAGTAGCTATAACCTCCTTGTGCAAGAGTTGACATTGGTCCACATACATCAGTATGTATTAGACCAAGCAATTCTCCCACTGGTTTACCTTTTCTGGAAAAGGGTAATTTGGTCATCTTGCCTTTTAAGCATGATTCACATGTATCAAATGAACTGGGTTCAAATGATTCCAGAATTCCACATCGGTGTAATTTGGTCATGCGTTTCTTACTTACATGGCCAAGACGACAATGTCACGTATAGGAGTCTATTTGATTATCTATTCGAGCACGTTTGTTGCTAACTTCGATATTGAAAACGTCACCGGATAAATCTAACGTGTAGATACCATTACATAAAGTTCCGGTCCCATAAAGAACACCATTTAAAGTTATGTAACAGCAATTGTTACTAAAAGTTAAATGATAACCCTTTTCATTCAAGCATGAAATAGATACAATGTTCTTTATTAACGAAGGAACAAAATAACAATTATCCAATTCTAAGACAAGTCCAGTAGGGAGCTTTAGCAAATATGTTCCGATGGCAACAGCAGCAATCTTTGCTCCATTTCCAACTCGCAAATTCGCTTCTCCCTTGACGAGTCTTCTTCTATTCCTTAGCCCATGTATGTCATTACATATATGTGAGCTACACCCAGTATCAAGTACCCAGGTGTACGAGGAAATAGAGTGACATTCAATAACAAAGATACCTGAAGAGGATGGGGCATCAGATGCCTTCTTCTTCAAGGACTCAAGATAAACCTTGCAGTTTCTTCGCCAGTGGCCCTCCTTGCCGCAGTGATGGCAAGTGCCTTTTGGTGCCTTTTCAATCTTTTTGGCCTTAGTTAAATTATTGGTGTCTAAAATGGAACGCAAATTCAGAGAAGACATGATCAGGTGATTATCCTAGAAATACAAATTGAGCTTATGTGATGAGAATGATAAAAATGCATCAATATACATTAATTAAATCCTATTTATTTTTCGAATTGAATAACCCTTTTTATCAATTCGGGAGATCGTAGGAACATCTCCAAATAGGTTGATATCCAACCATAGATAAGAACAACCATGGCTAGAGTCCATCAAGTTATTCTTAGCTATGAAGGTAGGTAATTATACCGATTACATATTATACATATGTAACTATCACATTATGCTATCAACTAATTGAATGTTTGCATAAATCATTGGGTTGTTAACTCATTAACAAGTATGCAACAATATACATAGCACCCAACTGCACCTCTCTTTACATCGACCTTGGCTGTGGCACAACAAATCGATGCTCCAAGCTTAAGACTGACCCATTAATCAAGAAATAGTTTTAATATGGTTGGAGTTCATTCAATCGTTTAGTCAGGCTTGGATGTGTCCAACAACCAAAACTAAGGATTGACCTCTGACTCCAACTATATTAATCATAAACTAATTCCATGGTTTGAACATGTTGAGGTTCAAGCCGGACATGGATGTGTCCATCAACCCAAACGAGAAACAAAACTCCGGTTCTAACCATATTAATGGAAGGTGTTGGCCTTAATATTTTGTAAGGGGTTTTGGGTCTCATCCTTTTCTTTTAAGCACATTCATGACATATAATTATGTCATGTTTTAACGATTTCCTTAATAAAGTATGTATGTGACTTAATTTATCAAGTCTCATTAATTGAATTAGGAACCGGATTTCCTAATTCTAATTTCATACTTTATTCAAGGAATTATTTTGTGAAATAATTTCCTAAATTGTCATAATCAATTTCGGAAATAATATGTTTAAAACTTTGATTTCTCTAAATCAAATCTTATTAAATTAAGAGACAGATTCTCTTAATTCAACCACATATTATTTTCATGAAAATCTTATTTAAGAAAATAGTCTCTATAGGAAACAATTTTCCTAATTAATTTTGGAGACAATAATATGTAAGAGCATCACCTCATAAATCAAATAAGGAAATTATCGTTTGAGAATCACCTCAAAACTTTCCAAGATTTGATCACATATTTTATTTATGAAAAATTAATTACAACAAATAATTTACTTTGGGTGGCTCCCCGAGGCACTCCCCAAAGAAAAGAAATTTGTTGTAAATCTAATTTGGCCTGCTCCCCGAGGCATAACCAAATTAAACTTGACAATTAAAGAACTTGTTAATAATATAATTTGGATAGCTCCCCGAGGCCTACCCAAATCAATTTTAACAATTCATATTCAAAATAGGAAATTAAATTATAACAACTAACTTTAATTTGGGTGGCTCCCCGAGGCACTCCCCAAAGTAAAGAATTTTGTTAATAATTTAAAAACCAATTTGAATTTAATTGTCAATTAATGTTTCCATAAAATTTCTAGACTTTCATGAAAAAAAAGTGTCCAAAATTACGAGCTTTCCATAAATGGAAAGTTTCCAAAAATAAAAGGTTTTCAGAATTATTGTAAGTTTCTGGTACAAAGAAAATTTACGTATTTCCAAAATTAGAAAATTTCCAAAAATAGGAAATTTCCAAAATTGGAAAGTTTCCAAAAATGGAAAGTTTTCGCAATTATCATAAAATTTCAGAAACAAAGATATTTCAAAAGTTTACGAAATTTCATGATGATTTCCAAACTTTGAAATTCTTAAATCTAAAATTTACCATAATTGGAAAGTTTCCATAATTGAAAATTTTTCCAAAATTGAGATCATGACAAAGTTTTTCGCAAAACAATTATATGATTATGTCGAACACTAACCGGCTTTGATACCACTGTTGGGACCGGGTGCATGCCGCCGCGGACACGTATTGTAATTGTTACATAATTACATGTAGCGGAAACAAAAGCATGAATAATTTCCTAAATTATTCTAACACATATCCTAAGCATACAATGTGTTCACATAATCGTAATATAAAATTTTTGCAGAAAAGGAAATTACTCTACAAATTACCTCGCGTAACTTGGAAGAAGGGACGAGATCCAACCGTTAGCGTCCCTCGGAAGCTCCACCTCTATTCGTGTCCACGCCGAGTATCGACGGGATGACTTTGCTAAGCCACGAATTTTGTGTTCACGAGAACTACTAGATTCTCCGTGAACACGACGAAAACCGAGAGAGTAATCAAATCGAAAGACTCACCACCAAGGTTGGCCAAAGAGGAAGATCGTCACAAGGAAGAACTTCGTCGCCTTGATGCTTCTCCTTGTGCTCACGGCAAGAAGAAAGAAGGAAGGTCTATGGCCGGCCAAGAGAGGGAGAGAAGAAGAGGAGAGAGCCCAAGCAATTCTTGGATGGATCATCTTCCAAGGCACCCCTTGGGTCCTTTATATAGGGAGAGGTTTCTTAATTCCCAAGCAAACCTCTCCTTGATTATGGAATAATTTCTCAATCAATCCATAATCAAGGCTCTCATGATCAAGCCTCCTCTCCTTGATTATTGAATAATTTCTCAATCAATCCATAATCAAGGCTCTCTTTCTTTTGGTATGATTATATAAAATTTATAAAACAAACCAACCATTGGTTCATTATATAAAAATTTATTAAACAAACCAACTCATGGTTCATTATATAAAAATTTATATATATAAAATTTACATAACCTTTTATAAAATAAACCAACCTTTGGTCTATTTTATAAAACAAACCAAAATAGCCTTATCTACTTGTGGCGGCCAAAATTTATACAAAAGAGAATTCATCTCAAGTGGTCGGCCAAGTTTTCATCCAAACAATAGGTCCATGATTCAAAACCCACCAATTGATTAAATTTTGTCATGTTTGATTTATTATAAATTTTTATAAAACAAACCAACTCTTTGGTTTATTTTAATTCATGATAAAATAATCCCATGGATTATTTTAAGCTTATAATAAACCATACCACCTTGGATCAAATCCCTTAATGAATTAAACTTATTTAATTCATCCATTAAGTCTTTAAAAGACTTAGCCATTCTATGCTTCCGATGCGTCTGAAATAAATTCAGTTTTGACTATTGTTTGGACTTACCAAAAATAGTCTATCTCGATTGGAGAATTCAATTCTCAACTCGTTTTAAATCCTTCGAATTACTCGTCATGCGTGTGACCAAATAGGCTTTCAATTTATGTTGGTCGTCCATAATTAACTAATTAATTATAGAACGATCATGAGTGACACCTAGTAGTACATCATGATCCCCAATTAATTGAAAGATCAACGGTTGACCTCAGAAATGATTCTGAAACCCTTCAGCAGCTATAATGAATCGTGCCCCATTCCCTTCACCATCTTATACCCACTTGGTTCAGGACATGGTCTATGTGTGTCAGTCCCCACTAGGCTGACTACGTCACACCTAGCCCAAGTAACGTTTCCTCGTCCTATGCATTCTAATTACTCTCATGTATTTAAGAGATTCATACTCTGAACATGTCATGCTCTGGCCAGAGGCTTCGAGTAACAATTCGACGATAGGCCTCGGGTATACATCTCCTCGTAAGGAGTGGTGAATCATTTGTAGGTTGTTCAAACATCTTCGGGCACTTCGGCTTATACCCAATCATCCTGGGTCTACACCTCCTTGGAGATGCTTGCTTAAGATGTCAAAGTATAAGTCTCCATGACCAAGATGACTTGAACACCGCAAGTCAAAGGAACATCGCACTTAAGCTGCAGTAAGAACTTCACTGACATATCTATATGTAGACTACCATATGAAGTTTTACAGCCAGTCACTCCAATGAATTAGTTCCCTTAACTAGCATTCATGTTTATCTCCGGACATCTCAATGTCACCAGCCAGTGAGAATCAGCTGATTAGAGAATAACCCATGCTAGTCTCAACAGAATTGATGGTGTCTGTATTTATCAATTCATCGACTAGGGACAATTTCAATACTTCACAATTGCACATGTAGAGATAATCACTAGTTGTGAATTCATCACAAATTCTCTCATGCTGTGAATTGTATTGCGGGCATTCAGTAAATGAGCTTAAGATCTTAATCAAATAATCATGTATACTCAAATAGTGAATATTCATTTATTAAAATAAATGATTACAATCATAAGACGATTGCCTTAGGACACTTCTCTCATATCACTAACTATCATAAGGCGTTTCCGCCGCTTCTTCTCGGTTGCCTTGGGCACCGGTTGCTCAACGGGAAGCGCAGACGCGGTCTCCCCATCTCCTGTTTTAACGAGGGAGGGAGGGGAATCCCCTTCAGGTTTGGTGGGCAGCTCGGCTGCCCTTGGATCCTTGGGTGGCTCTAGAGCTTCCTGGTCTTCTGACCGTTCGGCCACCTCCTCGAAGCCCTCATCTGGGACGCCCACTAGGGAGGAAGGAACTGGAGCGGGAACCAGGGCCTGCTCGTTGGCTTGCTCCCACTTCAGGAGCCGGTTAATAGCTCGGGAAAGCATTATGTCGTCTGCAAAATAAAGACAAAAAAGTATCAGTTAGAATTAACAAAGATATTTGCAGAAAAGAAAACTTACGGAGGCTGGAGCTAAGGCTAGTGACTTTAGGACTGAGGTCAGCCCTGTAAAGAAGCTCCTCGCATTGTACCAGCTTGAGACCGTGGAACTCCATCCCGGCCAAGATTCCCCTAGCCCTCTGGTCGAGGTCCGAGATGGGCAATAGGCTCTCACTCCAACGACTGGGGCTGAAGGGGTGCTGAGGGAGTCGAATAAAGAAAAAGCGTTCCTTCCATCCCTTGTGGACGGAAGGAAGACTCCCTAAGAACCTATGGTCGATGCGAGCGGTAAAACTAAAAGCCCCCTTGGATGCTAAAGTAGGGACGAAGAAGAAATGGAAGAAGTGGGGGGTCAAAGGGATATTAAAAAGTTTAAAAAGAACAAACGCCCCGCCCATCTGCGCAAAGGCGTTTGGATCCAGTTGGTGAAGGGGAATGTCAAAGTACGTAGCAATACTCATGAAGAAGGGGGGATAAGAAAACGAAGCCCTAACTCTACCTGCCCTAAGAAAATTGAAGAAACCTAGGGGAGGTTCTACGGGTGATTGACCTAATACAGGGACTTCCACCTCCAAGTCCACCAGGATACCATACTTCTCACGGCCGGCTTGAAGGGTCTCTAACCTAATCCTAGAGGAGATGGTCTCATACCACTCTGGGTGATAAGTCTGTTCTCCTGAGTGGTCTTCGCCCCCGCCTTGGGTCTTCTTCTTCTTCTTCTTCTTCCCTACTAGACCCATGATGGTGAATAAAGGGAGAGGATGGCAGAAGAAGACTTACACTGGGAAGGGAAGCAGCAGCAAGATGATCAGAGGATGAACAAGGACGTTGATAGCAGGTAAGGCAAGAAGGCGAAAGGGCGTTGTTGCATCCGTCTTATAAAGGGAAGCCGCCCTCGTGTGAGCAATGGGAGCGCGGCACGTCGACGACGCTGGTTACACATCTCGAGGTGCTACCCCTCTTTTCAGTCGTCGCTTCGTATGACCCTGCGTCGCATGGCAGCGGGGAATCGCCGCGCAAAAAATGGCGGAGTACGTGACGAGGCTACATTCGTTGAGTCACCTTGTCGCCATTAAAAAATCCCAGGCGCTCTTAATGTGTCATGGACAGCTATCATTGCATTGCCTTGAAACTCACAAGTATTTTGGACTAAGTCAAAAAATCGCCTGGGGTCCAGGAACGAATGTTTTGATTCCTCGGACCTGACGAACCGCCAATGAAGTAGTAATGGGTGTATGGACTCATCACGACATAGCTTCTTCGTTACACCACTAGCATAATCAGTCAGTAACACTTCTTTTGATTAGACTCGAAGGGAGGGATTTGTGATGGGGTTGAGCATCCCATGGTTGACACATGAACTGAAGAAGCTATGTGGCAAGATCCACCGGGTCTGAACGACTCTCTCTCTGACTCCCGAGACCTCTTCGAGAAGGTAGACTCACAAGACCCCACTACTAGAAAAAATGCCTTCAACAACAGTGAATCACTGTTGTCGTATGCCAAATACCACTGTTGTTAAAGTCCATGTTGTTAAAGGGGGGGTCTACGACAACAGTGAATCACTGTTGTCGTATATCACATTCGACAACAGTTTGACAACAGTTTTATTAACCGTTGTCGTATATCAATAACAACAGTTTATCACCGTTGTCGTATGACATATTCACCGTTGTCTTTTATTATATTCGACAACAGTTTTTGATAACCGTTGTCGTATATCAATAACAACAGTTTATCACCGTTGTCGTATGTCATATTCACCGTTGTCTTTTATTATATTCGACAACAGTTTTATCACTGTGTTGTCGTATGCCACCGTTTATCTACAACAACAGTTTAGCTTTAAAAAAATCTGTTGTGCATTTGCACTGTTCCACAACAGTTTTATACCAATTTGACAACAAAGATATTTCCATTATATTTTCAATTAAAAGGCAATAATTTAACCTCGAAACAAAAACTACATATATCAAACATCATCAACATATTTACAATAAAGATCCACCACAAGCTTTCTACAGATGAAACCACAAAAGTATCTTTTGTCCAAAAACCTTTCTAAAGACGAAACCACTAAAGTATCTTCTGACCCAAATTACAAGAGTTCATAATTCTGACCCAACTAAACTTACAATGAAGTTCATAATTTCTTCCGAATATTATCCTGTCCAGTAAATGATCCAGTGACTACAATTAGCAACCCGCTCTGGTATGACATTTGTGAATCTACAGTCTCTATCTCGGTGAAACAGTTTCTGAAGTCCAGCGACATAATCTTCTCATTGATGGCCTGCTCCATGTAAAACAAAGATAACAGAGATTGTTATTTGATAGGAAAATGTAGATAGAGCTTTGTCTATAACAGAAAATCAAATTGATATCAAATAGGATAAAGCATGTTACCAGAACGGGTTGCTGGGGAATACAGATGAAGAAAAAAAAGGAAAGTATTGAATACAAAAACATTTGGATTCATTTCATACAAAGCTTGGATAACAAAAAACCAATGAATGTAATTTTTACCATAAGACCTCAGGCATTGCAAAGAACAAATATTATAAAATCCAACTTGTGAATTTAATCAATAGTATTCATGACAACAGACTGAGCTGTGAGATACTAATAATAATGGTAAAATGGGATATAAGGAAAGAACAAAATTTGATGATCCATGATTAGGATCACCTTTTAAAGGTTGTTTTTTTTTAAAGAAAGAAACACACAAAGTGCTGAATGAGGTAGGTCACATTGACAATTGCCCTTGTCTTGAGTTCCAAAGACAAGTTGAAATTTGAAACATTATATCTTTAGGCAAGCCTAAACAGTTGACAGAAATAATAGCTACATTAGAGAGAAAATCAATTAGATTACAAGTAGCCAATAAATGAACTATCAAAGTATTGATGTTTCATGGCATTCCAATGTAATTAGGAGATAGACTAATCTCTGATTACCTGATTGATTGTCCGGTGCAAGTGAATTGTAGATGACTGTTCACAATGAACACTCACAATGTCTGCACCAGCCTTGATAAAATCTGGAACTCGTTGGTCAGGTTCCACAATCATCTAAAATTTGGAAAACATGGTAATGCAATGGTTTTTAAACAACTAAAAAAGAAACAGAATACAGTGGTGACCAATTTTCAAATATAAAATTTACAAATAGGTGGTGGTTATAACTTTGAATCTGAAGCTTATTAAAAATTGCAGCAGAGGAGGAAAATACCAAGTGCACATCCAATGGAAGATCTGTCACCGGGCGCAGTGCGTCAACAACCAGAGGTCCTATGGTAATATTTGGCACAAAACGCCCATCCATCACATCTACATGAATCCAATCGCATCCTGCCACTTCAACAGCCTTAACCTGTATGTTTGAAACTAGTTACGACTCCCTTATCAAACAATAATCTCTGAGAACAGCATATTATTATTGTCTAAAATCTAAAACAGAAATCACTAATTCAGAAAATAATTTTCCAAAGAAAAAAATAATTAAGAATGTAATCGGAGAACAGCACATTGTGTAACAAAGCACATCTATCAGACCACCCCTATAATTCCAAGTAAGTAGATATGCATGAAGAAACTTATCAGTTAATAAGCATATTCTGAAGTCCGCCAGTAAAAAAGTTAATGCATTTTCTATAGTAGTTTGGTAACATGCTCACAAGATATCAATTAGACAGGGAAAATAGATTAAAAAAGGTTAAAGGGGAGATAAATATTAGTTACATTTGTTTTTGTTTTTCAAGAAAAAGGGTAATTCTAATGTGGATTGAAAAACATAAACTAAGTTTTCCTTATGTTTTTTGATCAAATTTTAGAAGCAAAAAAATGGTCAATTAAGCAACTGATGGTCAAATGCCCAAAGATAGTCTTACTCCTCTCATTTGTCCTCGAATCTACTAATGTATTCAAGAAAAGAAAATCTAGGAAGCTGAGCTAATTGAATCATAGGTCTTAGCACACAACATCACAGCTTAATTATCTAATTTGATTGAGTAAAAGAAATACAAGAACAGAAAAGTCTTCTTCAGTTGTAATAGAGAACTACTATTAGGAAAATTTAGAAGCATAATATTAAGAGCAGGTTGAAAGCAACAAAATAACGAATGTGGCGATCAACTAGGCAAAATTAATCTTTCTCAGAGATCAGGAACAAGAGCCAACTTGTACTAATATCATAAGACCTTAGACATTGCAAAGAACAAATATCATAAGACCTCAGGCTTGCTTATCTTGCGAATTTAATCCAACTTGTACTAACACAAGTACATTTAAATGCATATAACGATTTTTTATTTGTAATCATGATGTTACCGAGAGTGCATAAAAAACGCTCTTATTGGCCAAGTGCTTTAGAGAGACAGAGGAATATAATAGGAAATACAAAACATACAATTTGATACAAACATATTGGAAAATAATCCAAATCACCATTGAGCCAATTCTTCCTAATATTTCATTCAAACAAACTTAAATATATGTATAGTTAGATCTAATTAGATCACAAAAAAAAACTCGTTATATCTTTTAGAAAGCATACTTGCAGAGTTGTTAATGAAATCATCTGTCCATCAGAATTCAGTCGGTTCACGATGCTAGAATCCTGATAAAACTTAAAAACTATTTCTGGTGATTGATGAAGTATGTGATAATACTATTGTACAAACGCATTTCCAATCTGTAAAGTCAATAGCAAAATGTCAGATTTTAGCAAAGGAATTAGACACTTATATGGGACTATTCATACCACTTGCGGACTTGGAGAAGGTACAAGGGATGTAGTGGGCAAAGCCATCTTTGATGCCCGGAAAACCTTCAGAAATAGAGACATTTTAGTGTAAGCCATAGCAAACTTCCGATATAAACAAACTAAGGACATTCTTAAATACATTACAATGAAACATTGAACCAAGAGCAGGATATTGAAACAACTTCAGAAACGAAATAAATTCAGGTTCTAGGTATCCAAACTCGATTTTGAACATCCAGAGGCGATAGTGATTAATCAATTTGTCAACAGACTATAAATCATTAAAACAAAACCTTTACAGACAAAACTGGTGCTGACTCATTTATGACCGAGCTGTAATCAAGATGACAGTTATTTCAGCCATCTAACCTAACTTCAATTATGCATTGGCTTCCTGGTGTGATGGATGACTTAGGTAAACTCATCTGAGTGCAACTACCGATCAATACTCCTTATCATCAATCAAGGAAACTGATCCAAAAGACTGCTTATCCAGGGTAGGCCAACGACTTATATCAGGTTCAAAACCCTAAAATCATCACATAATGGGTAAAAGGAAGCACAAGTAAAACGATATCAAAACCCTAAGGAAAATACCAAAAACATCTACATGACTAAGATCTGCCAAGGAGGTAAACCGGAAGCGAATGTGACAAAACCTTTTCGACAGATCCTTCTCTTTCCTTCGAACTCTTTCTATTAAAGAGAAAGAGACCACGAGATTCCCCGTCGGAACCGATCAACCGGCAGAGATAACACAAGTAACAAAAACAGTTACGAAAAATCCAAACGGAATAAAACAAAAAAGGAAACTTTTTCTTCTCATCTGAACTGAAGCGACGAAGAGAATGCCGGAGACAAAACTACCTAGTTAGGGATCGGGCGAGGAACAAGAGGGCAGAAGCCAGGAGAGAGCACAGCTTCGACCGAAGCCCTAGGAATCGACCGAAGCACGCGATCGAGAAAGAAGAAAAGGTAAGTGAGGAGGCGTCGCCTCCTTGCTTGCGCGATGAAGAAGAAGAGACCGAGAGGAGTCGGGGCTCACCTCGCGAGGGTGAAAGGAAGCGCCGCTCTCGGGGCTTCCTTGGACTCGGGCGATGAAGAAGGGGGAGAGGCGTCGACTCGTGGCTGCTAGGGGTTTGTGTGAGGAGGAGGTTTTTTTGCAGTTGGATATCCACCGTTGATTTTGTTTATTGCTTGAACAGCACAACAATATAACAACAACAGTTTAATATAACTGTTGTCTATTGTCATAATAGACAACAGTTTATCACATCAGTTGTTGTAAATCCCGCCTATAGACAACAGTTATTTTGTAACTGTTGTCGTTGAGTATACATACGACAATATTTTGTTATTACTGTTGTCTTTTTACGTATACAGACCAACAACAACAACGGTTAATACTAAAACTGTTGTTAAATTGACATAAGACAACACTTTATCAAAAAACCGTTGTCGATTATGTGTTGTTGAATGCAAAAATTCTAGTAGTGCCCTCTCGAGAAGGTAGACTCCCGAGACCCTCTCGGGCAGGCCTACTTTTGAGATCACCCCGGGAAGACAGACGCTCGAGGTCACCTCGGGAGGACAGGTCCCCGAGATCATCTCGAGGAGACAGACGACCTGGACCCTCCCGAGCCAAAGGACCCTGAGATCACCTCAGGGTAGCGGAGCCCAAGGATCATCCTATCCGATGTCCCCGTTTTGTGGATCTGCAGATAATTACCATCAATAATTATGAGATAATCATGACCCATAATATGCGGTCATTAAAGCCTTGATTATCGCAACGATCGGGATTTAATTGCTGCAAGGGCCGTTACAAAGATTATCCAGTAATCAATAATTGAGGGTACATGAAGAAGAACGTGAGGACACGTATGACTGCCGCCTCAAGTATATAAGGTATTTTAACCCCCAGGTAAGGGGGTTACGCTCATCTTACTCATACTTCTCCTTAGTTCTTTTCCTCCCAGAGACTCTAGGACTGATTTGAGCATCGGAGTGGGCTCCGCCGGACAATCTCTAGTGTGTTCCCATTAATGCTCGTGTTAATCTCGCAGGATATAAGCTCTTCTTCTTTCGTCATCGTCCTCGTGGGCTGGACTCTAATGACTGATCGTCTGCATCAATTGCTTTCAGAACAGTGATAAAATGTAATTTAAATTCTGATTATTCTTTTCAATGATTTTTTTTACATTTGAGTGTTCGATTTTATAAAAGGAATGTTACGATTCATTTGGTTTTAGGAAAACTTTCATTGAATAAAATTTAAAAAATATAATAAAAATAATGAATAAATTAACAATGAATGATCGATCCGGTCTTATCTCTTATGAAGGATAAAGTGAGAAGTATTCGTGGAGGATGGCTCATAAGTCTATTAGGGAGTGTTTGGGAGAGCTTCTGCTAGCTGCTTTTTAGTTTTTAACCATGTAAAAGTACTTTTGAGTGTTTGGGAATGTCAGATTCTGCTTTAACTTCTGCAACTTTTACTCAAAAGCTAGAAGCAACAATTTGATGCTTTTTTCTGCTTCTGATTTTTTACTTATGGTGTAGAATTAAAAGTTGACATTTATACCCTTAATAAATTTATTACTTTACATAATTACCATTCTATTTTTAAATAAAATCTTATATTTTTATATAATTTATATTTTCAAAAAATTTTATACATATTTGTATAAATTTATATAAATTTTATTATTTTATTATTTTTTATATTTTTATTAACTTTATATTTTTTTTAAAATATATATATTATTAAAAAAATAATTTTGATATAATATTTAAAATATAATATTAAATATATAAAATATTATAGATCATGTATCAAAATTATATTTAAATAATTAAAAAAAATTAATTTTGATAGTTTAAGGGTATTATTGTCATTTAATTAAAAATTAAGCTTAAAAGTGATTATTCACCAAACACTCAAACTTTACCTTGTATCAGCTTTTGACTTCTATTTCCAAACACTGTATGCTTTAGCTTCTTACTAACTTCAAGATAATCACTACAAGAATCACTTTTCAAGAAGTAAAAGTTCTCCCAAACACTCCCTTAGTTCAACATATTGTATCTTATTTTAAGAAAAAAATTATAAAATATATTATAATTGGGAGTGAATATTTGGAGGATAATTTGAAAAATAAATTTGGAAAAATGTAGATGAGCCATAAGGTCTACATCAGAGTGTCGCAGATGTTTATTTGTATTGTGCGGAAATCGAACACTGAGAGACGCGTCCGTTCGATTACTACGGCACCAGAAAATTCAGCGTCGTCGTTTAGTATAAAATCGAAAAACATTAAAGCGGCGGCCGGCTATTAAGAAGTAAACACTGAACCGCTTCGCTCGCCCCCTCTGGAAGAAAGAGATCCAGTTTTCCAGATCAGGCTTGTTCGGCGGCAGCCATGGGACGCGACCGGCGATTCCATCTCGGCCCGGGCCATCCCCTCCGCAACGGCGGATTCGCCCTCTTCGTCGCCGCCGTCCTCGTCTTCACCATCATCGCCGCCACCTACCAACCGGACGACCCCCTCCTCCACCCTTCCTCCTCCTCCCCCTCCTCCAAGCTCACCTCCTTCCTCACCTCCAATTCCAATGCCACATTCCTCGCCGACGTCTCCGTGCTCCGTACCGGCGAAGACTTCCAGAACAACTCCTCCACCGTCCCCGCCGCGGCCGACTCCTCCTCCACTGCCTCCGACATCCCTGCGGTTCCTGATCCCGCCCCCTTCATCCAGATCTCTGACATCGAGACCGCGAACACTGCGGTGCTCTCCTCCGTTGCCCCGGCCGAGTGCGACCGCGGCGCCCCCATTGACTGCTCCGACCGCGGCCTCTTCAACGTGATGATGCGCGCCGCTATCGAGGGCTTCCGGGACATCCACTTCTACCGGTTCAGAAGTCCGGTCGCCGTCCCAGATGCCACCGAGGCCTGTGACATGGCGTGGCGCTTCCGCCCTCGCGACGCCAACCGCCCCACCTTGTACAAGGACTACCGCCGGTTCCACCTCGTCAGATCCGACAACTGCACCCTCACTGTCGCCAAGATCGGTGACTACCACTCTGGCGTCAACGCACGCAAAGGCCGACGCTCCAAGCGCGGATCTGGATCCGCCCCCAGGACCGAGGCCGTCTTCGAGCCCAAGAACCTTCCGGTGGCACAGGAGCTAAAAGATTCGGCGCCCGTCGTTGGAGAGGCGATTAATGACACCCTCCCCGTAATAGAGTCAGAGTCCACCTTCAGCTCCGGCAAGTACCTCGTTTACCTCGGTGGCGGCGACCGCTGCAAGAGCATGAACCACTACCTGTGGAGCTTTCTCTGCGCGCTGGGAGAAGCCCAGTACCTAAATCGCACACTCGTCATGGATCTCAACATTTGCCTCTCGTCGATATACACAGGCACGGGCAAGGACGCCGACGGCAAGGACTTCCGCTTCTACTTCGACTTCGAGCACCTCAAGGACTCAGCTTCTGTGATCGACCAGCGCCAGTTCTGGTCAGATTGGTCGAAATGGGAGAAAAAGGACAAGCTCGCCCTGCACTTCATCAACGACTTCAAGGAGACGCCCATGAGCCTCACCGGCGTCAAGGACACCCTGATCATGAGGAAATTCGGAGACGTCGAGCCAGACAACTACTGGTACAGAGTTTGCGAGGGGGAGACCGAGGCCGTGATCCAGCGCCCATGGAACCTCCTCTGGAAGTCCCGACGGCTGATGGAGATCGTCTCCGCCATCTCTTCGCGCCTCAGCTGGGACTTCGACTCCGTTCACATTGTGCGTGGGGACAAGGCGAGGAACACTCAGCTGTGGCCGAACCTTGCCAGGGACACCTCGCCGGATGCACTACTCGCAACGCTCGCTGACAAGATTGACAATGGAAGACGGTTGTACATCGCCACCGACGAGCCTTATACCTCCTTCTTTGACCCCCTTAAGGATAAGTATACCACCTATTTCCTAGATGACTTCAAAGATTTGTGGAATGACACTAGTGAATGGTATCAGGAGACGAAGGAACTCAATGGTGGAGTAGCTGTTGATTTCGATGGCTACATGAGGGTGGAAGTCGATACAGAGGTGTTCTTGAGAGGAAAGAAGCAGCTTGAGACCTTCAATGATCTAACCAGTGACTGCAAAGATGGCATCAATACCTGCCCTGCCACTTCCTGATGCTGATCATGCAGCTGTTTGGCAAGGGTGAGTCTCTGAAGGATTTCTAGGGCATTTAGCTGCTTTTTAGCCTTTGACACTTCTTGTTTTGTTCTGCACCATTCATCTACTTCACTCTTGCTTCACATTTTTATCTGTAGAAGTGATATTACTATATGAGGTGAATTATGGAGGTAGTATTTATGCCATTGATGTTATCGAATTATTGGACTGGAAATTTGTTGTTGTAGTTGTTGTTCTGAATCAATTTTGGATTTCATTATGCAAACGTTCTTACTAGATTTGTTTTCATAGACAGATTACGATATTTCTTCAATAATTGGACACGTCCCCGCGGGTTGCCCATCATTAATGAAAATGTCCATGCCGCTGCCCATCATTAAAGAAAAAACAATGAAGAGACAATGACTATTTTACCCTCCTTATCTGACATGAAAATCAGAATACGTGACGACGAGAAATTTGCAACAGAATGTTAAAATTTATATGAACTTCGAGGCTGCATTTTGAGCGTTAAAAAAAAAAACCGTGAGCATTTTATTTTGGAACTTGGGAAAACTCACTTGAAACGATTTCCTCGGCGTGTTATTATCTTGGAATTGAGAGAGAGCAAAGGAGATTCAAGTGTTGCGCAGTTCAACGAACACGGACGTTGTCCTCCGAGGAATAATGAAACTCCCAGAAGAGGCATCGTATGCTGATTGCTTCACTAAATCATCCACCGAGTTTAACTGCATTAGAACCATAATCCACAATCAAACCATCATGTTGCTTGCCATCGAAGAAAAAGAGAGGGGAAAAAAAAAAACCTGCACGGGATGCAGTTGCAGTGTTCTTGACTTCAATGCGGGAATTTCTAGTGAAACTTGGGTAGGACAAACATTGAATAATACAACCACAAGAGAGTACCTGCATCGAAGCAGCGAGACTGTTAGAATCCTGAGCCTTCTGTGAACAGTTCTTTGGACGACAAACAAAATTCCATTTTCGCATTTGTGACTTACACGGGGTCAATTTGAGCCATGCCAGGTTTTTCAGAGTCGCCATCTTCGATGCTCATGACGATAATTCCTTGGACCCGGGAGGGCCCTGTATTATGAAAGTGGAGCCTTTCCTGAGGGTGGGGAGTCAGATAATTGGTACTAGGGGTAAAGACAATATTTTGCAAGCAAAACTTTCCTATTGTAATGCAACCTTTGCAGTTCCTAGTGTACAACTGGAACAATATGTGGAGATTAAGCTTAGTAGCTTAGGGTCAACTCCTAACTACTCAGAATGATGGCCCTAGCAAAGTTGTGAATATTCATGCCTTCCATTAAGTATATACGTTCGTATACACCGACGAGATAAGTAATATCAGTTGTAAACAACTGGTCCTTCCAGCACAGTTAGTTCCATATCAGGTACAAGAAACAGAAAAATGTTGACCTTCCTATCGACTCTATATATCCTCGATTAGGAAAGCGACTATATTCGAGATTTAAGTCGGTAGACTTACTTGAATGGCATTTGCAGTTCTCAAACGAAAGAGTGGAGAAGAATATCTGATCTTTAATAGGTCTACAAAGTTATCAACGGCAGCAAGAATGTGATGTTTCTGAGGCTTGAATGATGGGTTGGCTAACCTTGGCTTGATCCTGTGGTGATGAGTTGATAAAAAATTACAATTTCAACCCAAAAAAATTGAGAAAAGCTAGTTTGCTCCAGAACTAGAAAAGAAATATACATAAAGGAAAATACCATCTTTTGATTAAAATGCTGTCAGAACTTACAGGGGCCAATTATATTCATTCTTTTCTCGTGGAGGAAGTCCAACACCCCAATTGTTCGCTTGATAAGTGAAGTCGAGTCTTAAAAAAATGGAATGTAAAGCATTAAGGATAGTATCATTGGTTTAAGCAAATGGTATCTGAATTTTCTCTTCGAACAGAATTCTGAAATGGAGAACAAAACAAGCATACAACTCTGAGGTGAGGGAACGACTAACCTGTTAAACCAATCACCAGAATTGTATGAATCACGATCAAGTGACTTTGACCGCAAAATCTCATCCCCACAATGAAAAAAAGGGATACCCTAATTAAGGCAAGTAAATAAAAAAAAGTCAAAAGTTGCTATGGATGTTATCAATATAATACAATAACAAGAAACAATAGCCAACTTACACAATTTTTTTAAAAAAAAAATTTAATGAACTCTGACAATCAAGTGATCATTCATCTTGCAAACAATCAAGTGTTTCATGGAGACAATATGTTAGAAAATAGACCTAGTTCCATACCTTTAATTTTGATTAATTAGTTAGGCCTACATACTCTATACATGGATCTTCTTGACACAATAACAATACAAATCTTATTCTTCAGCACTTCCTCTTTCTCCACTGCCACTACCTCCCACCTGTCACCTGTATGTCTGTGATCCTGTGCCTTCTAGTTGCCATCAGAACCCAGTTAGCTTGTATGCAGTTGCTAGATCTGGAATAACCCTAGGGGAAGATCTTAGTTTTAAAATGGGTTAAACAGAGAAGAAACTTTATTGACATGGGTCTAGAGAGAGCTAATGTATTAGTCTTAGTTGGAAGCAATGAAAGTTTTAGTTGAAAATCAGCTCCCAGATTGCATCATGCCAAAGGACAGGTAAAAAAATACCAACCAAATTGCTACTGATAATGAATTAATTAATATAAATATATGAAAATGTGATTGACAAATCATATATGAAAATGTGATTGGCAAACAAAACTTAAGGTTTTAGCACAACACACATCTAATGATCCCTCCAATCTCAAATTCACAAACATTTAGAAGATGGAAAACACAAGCGATGATCCCTTTAATGTAAACAAACTAGAGCTACAATAAGCGAGGGGTGGGGGTGGGTTTAATGAAATGAAACTAAGATGAAGATAGATAATCTTAGTAATTAATATCTCAAGTGTGCTTCTCCTAAAGTGGTGATTATATCTACACATCTACATGCAAGAAACTTGGGAAAAAAGAAAACATCAAGGTTCCTAGAGAGATGAATGGAAAAGTTCAACCCTTTGTTAAACGAAGCAAAATGAGATCATGATATTTTCTCTATTCATATCTCACTAGCTTCTAGGTGGCTCATAAACAACACAAATATGACGAAACAGGATATGCTGAAAAAAAGTAAACAAAAAAAAAGTGCTAGGATTTGAAGAATTAAAAAGAAAACAAATGCAAAGGAAGGAAAAGGAGGTGAGGAAAAGAATTGGTTTGCATTGTAAAGAGCAGGTAGAAGGAATTAGATCCATTATATTATAAAAAACAAGACACAAGATGGCGGACAAGTGTACGACAAGTGGACACGGAATGCATTGTGTGCAAAGATGCTACAATGGTTGTAGGCTTCACAAAAGATGAGCGAGAGGGTGGCATAGACACGTGGGGGCACTTCACTAAGCACCATGGGACAGATGCAGAAAAATCTTGCAAGAGCATCCCAGACATCTCAGCAGCTCAATTCTTTGCATACTTGTGTCGTCTAGAAGAAGACACTGGTTTGCAGGAGGCCTAGAGGATTATTGTGCAGAATGAGGGAGCTCAAGAAGAGATGAGTGAGGTTTTTCTTGGTGCCAACATGTGTTTTTTGTTGGTGTCAACAGAGGTGCATGGGGATGAGGTGAACAATAAGGTTGTAAAAATCGCTAGGCGGTAGTCGGGCGGAGGACTCCGCCTACCGCCTAGTCGGCGCCTAGGTGGCGCTAGGCGGTGCCAAGGTGGGGTGCAGCCTAACGCCTAGGCTGACTTTTGCAACAGTGGTGACCAACCTCTCAAATCCTTCATTGTTAATGCTTTTGTCGCTGGTTCTCACCCAAACAACAGTGGTCCATGTTGGTGTAAGTCCTAAGAGCCAATCATGAGTTGATTGACTTAGGTCATAAAATATCATATTTATAAATAAAAGGCAATGCTTTGGTTATTATATTTACTTTATGCTTGTATCAGCTGAATAAATATAATAATACCCTAAAACAGTATATTCTAATCTACAGTACATCAATTGGTTGAATTGATTGTGAGAGACTATAAAAAACACTACTCTTAAAATATTCCTAGTGAAACTTTAATATACAAGGGAAATATTAATGCGTTGAGACTAGCGTGTAGGTCAATTGATAACTTGATCTCACAAGTCATGGATATGAGATATCAAATTGACATATGGGTATATATTAGAGAATATGTACTAAATTGATCCGTCATAAGAAAAGTTCATGAATCGTTATATGAGTGTCATAAACTTTCTCATAGTGACTATAGGTATGAATAATCCTTAAACCTGAAGTCACTACGATTCCCTACATAAGGAGTTGTATACTTTGATATAGTCAAACGTCACCCGGAACAGGGTTGATTATAAAGTCGATCACTAGATATACAATAAATTATGCGGAGGAATGTAAGTGATATAGATGGGATCTATGTCTCCCATATGATGGGAGTGATTTCTGTGGACAACTTAATCGAGTAGGACTACTAAAATACATGGTCATGCTCAAATGAGTCAATATGAGATATTGAGCTCATTTGGTTGAGTAAGTCTACTTGGGGATCAAGAAACACAAATATTGATAAGAGGATGAGACAGTCTATGTCTCATCGATTAATCTAAATATCAAGGATAAAAGGACAAAGTCAGACAAGATAATAGACATGGAAAGGTTAGGTCGGATCTCGGCATTCTCGTCACTTGGGTAGCAATTATGCATTGCTAGATGTCGTTTATTGTTTAAGTATCTAAAGTGGTTTAGATACATTGCAACGTTATGAGAACCTATTGGTTCACACACAAAGAACATGTTATTTTGGAGACATTGATTTTAGTTTGACAAAAATGTGATGAAGTCTAATCCGAAATTGGATTAATTGAATTAAACTCAAATGAATCCAATTGGACTATGAGATTGAGTTTAATCCGAGTTAGACTCATTTAGATTAGACTTAACCAACTAAAAGGGATTAGTGATCATTAAAAGGATTTAATGAACATTATTAAAGAGGAAGACCAAGAGACCAAAACCCTTTGTATTCATTATATGAATACAAAAGGTTAAAAGAATACCAAGAGGCTTTGGCATTCATTGAGACTAATGGATATTAATAGGTTGCGAAGACCAAGAGCCAAAGACTTTGTATTCACTAGAAGAATATAAAAGAGTCATTTTGGTGGAATGAAGAGGTGGTTGTTGAACTTGATCTTCTTCTTCCTCCTCTCCCTCTCACATGACTGAAACTCACTTGTGGGTTTTTGGGCTTGCTTGTGACCGAACCATCCTAGTGGCTAGCACTACGAAGTTGATTCTTCTCTGAGATCGAATTCATGCGACGAATGAAACGTGTTCATGTGGATACTATTAAAGGCACAGCCGCTCTGATCACGTGGAGATCAGTTAAACCGAAGAACCAAGGTTGTTGTCGGGATAATACTAAAGACACGCAACAAAGGTAACAACCCAATCACGATATATGATGACTTTCGCATGGATCTTCTGGAAGGGATCATTTTTCCGCTGCGTAATTTTTGAATTGTTTTTCATATAAGATCGTATCAGAGCCACTTGCGAAAGATCATATATCGTTTTAGTGTTCTTTTATATACGATATAGATGTAGAACATAAGTTCATTATGATGTGCATAATCATATGAGCGTTTTGTCGAATATGCAACTGTTTGTGTTGATCAAACTAAAGGACTGTAGCATCTTCATATATAATATGAACGCATGCTATAGTTCAATTGCATTCAACAAACCTTTCATAACCTACGAAGTTCATCATAGTTGATGCGGTTGTGACAATATGTTGGGAACAGATTGTGAAAATTTTAATGAACTGTTGTGAACAGATTACAACAATTTTTATCACAAGGATACATCAACGGATTATGAAATGGTCTTGGGTTCATCTTGATGGACTAAGGGCAACAACTCATTCAATAAGTCCACAAAATAATTTTGTTTCAGGGGCTCTGCCCCGACCCCCCGCAAGGGGCGCTGCCCCCTTGAACTTCACCCGCTAACCGGCTAGCGAGACCACCGTGAGGTTGCGGCTCATAGGTCGTGTTTGCAATCATAGTAAAAATCATGTCATAGATATCATATGGATGATGTATGTGTTAGTGATATGAGAGAAGTGTCCTAAGACAATCGCCTTATGATTGTAATCATTTATTTTAATAAATGAATATTCACTATTTGAGTATACATGTTTGTGTATTTGATTGAGATCTTAAACTCATTTACTGAATGTCCGCAATACAATTCACAGCATGAGAGAATTTGTGATGAATTCACAACTAGTGATTATCTCTACATGTGCAATTGTGAAGCATTGAAATTGTCCCTAGTCGATGAATTGATAAATACGGACACTATCAATTCTGTTGAAACTAGCATGGGTTATTCTTTAATTAGCTGATTCTCACTCGCTGATGACATTGAGATGTCCGGAGATAAACATGAATGCTAGTTAAGGGAACTAGTTCATTGGAGTGACTGGCTGTAAATCTTCATATGGTAGTCTACATATAGATATGTCGGTGAAGTTCTTACTGCAGCTTAAGTGCGATGTTCCTATGACTTGCGGTGTTCAAGTCATCTTAGTCATGGAGACTTATACTTTGACATCTTAAGCAAGCATCTCCAAGGAGGTGTGGACCCAGGATGATTGGGTATAAGCCGAAGTGCCCGAAGATGTTTGAACAACCTACAAAGGATTCACCACTCCTTGCGAGGAGATGTATACCCGAGGCCTATCGTCGGATTGTTACTCGAAGACTCTGGCCAGAGTATGACATGTTCAGAGTATGAATCTCTTAAATACATGAGAGTAATTAGAATCCGTAGGACGAGAAAACGTTACTTGGGCTAGGTGTGACGTAATCAGCCTAGTGGGGACTGACACACATAGACCATGTCCTGAACCAAGTGGGTATAAGATGATGAAGGGAATGAGACACGATTCATTATAGCTGCTGAAGGGTTTCATAATTGTTTCTGAGGTCAACCGTTGATCTTTCAATTAATTGGGGATCATGATGTACTACTAGGTGTCACTCATGATCGTTCTATAATTGATTAATTATAGACGGCCAACATAAATCAAAAGCCTATTTAGTCACACGCACTACGAGTAATCCGAGGAATTTAAAACGAGTTGAAAATTGAATTATCCAATCAAGAGAGATTAGGTTTGGTTAAGCCAAACAATAAATCGAATCTGAATTTTTCAGAGACGCATCGGAAGCGTAAAATGGCTAAGTCTTTTGAAGACTTAATAGATGAATTAAATAAGTTTAATTCATTGGGGCGTGGCTTGGATGGGTCGGCAAAGAGGGCCTCCATCCTCTTTGCTTGGCCAGCCACAACAAAGGGAAAGAACCAAGTTTTTGGTTCAATTTATAAAATAAACCAAGTGTGGTTTGTTTTATAAAATTATGGATGATATAAATTTTTATATAATAAACCAAGGTTTAGTTTATTTTTCATGGAAATTAAAATGAACCATGGATTGGTTTATTTTATAAAATCAATCATGGATTGATTTACCATGATAAGGAAATTTATTCCATAGGAGAGAAGATTTTTATCATGAATTAAAATATGATTTTAACCATGATATAAAATCAAACTTGGCATGATGGAATAAGTTATTCCATATTTGAGAGGCTTGATGGTTGAGAGGCCACTATATAAAGGACCCAAGGCAAGGCTTGGGTGTGAGATATAGAGATGAAGGCATAGACTCTCTCCCTCTCTTTCTCTCCTTCTCTTCTCCCCTTCTTGTCGTGCGCCAACCAGCCCCAAGAAGGAGCACCAGCCGGCCACCCCTGCCCTTTCCCTGCCGACCACCACCTGCTGCCGGAGAAGGAAGCTCCGGCCATCTCTTGGCCGGAAGAAGGTGCTACCGGAATTAGAGTTTGCCGCAAGGATCCTTTTTGCCGCAAGCCTCTTCTTTTGCTTCGCCGGAATTTTGATTCCGGCCATCCTTTTGTGGTTAGTCTTCCGACTTCTCTCTTGGTTTTTCTCGTTGCGTTCTCGGAGAATCTAGTAGTTCTCGAGAACACGAAACTCGTGGCTTTGCGAAGTCATCCCGAAGATACTCGGCGTGGACGCGAATAGAGGCGGAGCTTCCAAGGGACGCTTACGGTTGGATCTCGTCCCTTCCTTCGAGTTACGCGAGGTAATACATAAATTAGTTTATGTTTCTGCAAAATTTCAAATATATGATCATGTCTACACAAGATAAACTTGCATGCTTAGATGTATGGTTAAATGATTTAGAGAAATTATTTATGCTAAACCTTCCACTGCACGTAATTAATTTTGAAATTACGAACCCGCATCCATGTCAACATGCACCCGGTCCCAACAGTATGCCATGGTGCTTGGTTATGACCCCTTACCCCAATGTGATTGGATTTGTGTTTGTGTATGTTGTAAGTCATAACACGGCATGCATGTCATGCCTTTACCTTCATACTCTAGTTGTAAATTAGATTAGACTCGAATGTAACTCTTCTCTTTAATTTATAGTGTACAAAAAAAGGAGTGCTAGACTACTTAATAATGAAGATACAAGAAGGATGTCGACGACACATGACAACCAAAGGAAACGCTTGGAGAAAATGTTATCCCTAGATTGACCTTTCGATCTTCTCATTAGTTTGAGAAGATCGTAGTAGACGGGTCATAACCATGTCATATTTAATGTTTTATGCTTATATATTGACAATGTCATGTTTGTATGTGATACATGCTTAGTTAGTAGTTTTAATCATAATTAGATCGATTTAATATGCCTACCAAAGTTTTGTACTCACTACTACCTCGATCAATTGTAGTTAGGTTTGCCAAAGTAAAGTGACTCAATTTATCTTGGTTGACTGCGACTGGACAATTATGATGTCCAACTATTGAACTTTGGGTGCGACTTAACTAAGTTACCTCAATTAGATTGAGAACTTAGAGGCATACAATTAGGTCGTTTTATCATACCTACCAAAGTTTAGTACTCACTACTACCTCGATCAATTGTAGTTAGATTTGCCAAAGTAAAGTGACTCAATTTATCTTGGTTGACTGCGACTGGACAATTATGATGTCCAACTATTGAACTTTGGGTGCGACTTAACTAAGTTACCTCAATTAGATTGAGAACTTAGAGGCGTATAATTAGGTCGTTTTATCATACCTACCAAAGTTTAGTACTCACTACTACCTCGATCAATTGTAGTTAGGTTTGTTAAAGCAAAATAACTCAATTTATCTTGGTAGAGTGCGACTAGACAATTATGATGTATGACTATTGAACTTTGGGTGAGACTTAACTAAGTTATCTCAATTGGATTGAGAGCTTAGAGGCATATCTCATAAGTTAGGCAAACAAACAAATAGTCTTGTTCAGCAAACTAATCAAGAGTTGTATATGATATAATTGGTAAATGTTGCCTACCTAAGTTATACTAATCTTGAGCGATGAGCCAAAGTTAACTCAAGATTAGGTATTATATGAATCTTGTCCCACGTGAATATTGTTGCTATTGGGTATAGAGCTAGTAGTGTAGGTAAACTATGATTGCCCACATCCATGACTTGCTTCTCCCAAGCTTTACAATTCAGTGGGAGCATCATTTAATTAAAGGTCTAATTAAATGATTTAGATATGATACTTATTTCTGCATTTTTATTATTGTAGATCACCATGTCATCAAATTCGTCAAAATACTCTCTCTCTGTGATCTATCCTTGAGAAGGACAAGCTCAAAGAAGTTAATTTCCTGGACTGGTACAGAAACTTAAGAATTATTCTCAAGCAAGAACTAAAATTGTAGGTCCTAGAGCAACCCATTCCTGAAGCACCCACCACTACTGCTACTCATGTTGAAAAGGATGCTTACAAGAAGCATCAGGATGATGCACTGGATGTGTCATGCTTATGCTTACTACCATGAACTCTAAACTTCAGTAGCAACATGAGAACATGGATGCTCATGATATGGTTGAGTATTTTAAACAACTATATCAAAGGCAAGCAAGACACGATAGGTTTGAGGTATCAAAAGCTTTATTTACATGCAAGATGCAAGAAGGAAATCTTGTAGGAACTCACATACTTAAAATTAGGTACGTTGAGAACCTTGAAGGATTAGGATTTTCACTGACCAAGAATTGACACTGACCTTATCCTGCAATCGTTGCAAGAAGGGTATAGTTAATTTGTCATGAACTACAATATGAATGAAATTGATAAGTTATTGCCTGAGATACTTAGCATGTTGAGAACTGTTGAACTCAATCTCAAGAAGACTAAGTCTAGAACCATATTAATGGTGCAGAAGGGAAAAGATAAATGGAAGCCCAAAGGTAAGGGTAAGACCCAAACCAAAGGTAAGGCCAAGTCTACTGTATGAAAACCTAAAGAAGGGGTGCCTAAGGAAGGAACCACTTCCACTGTGGTGAGACCGGACATTGGAAGAGGAATTGCAAACTCTACACGAGGAAGTTAAGAAGAAAAGAAGGGAGACTTTTGCCTAGGTATATATGTTATACAAGTCAATCTATCTATTTCTTCTTCATAGGTATTAGATACCGATTGTGTATCTCACATTTGTGCCAATGTGCAAGGCCTAAGGACTAGAGCATTGACAAAGAGCGAAATGGACCTACAAGTAAGCAATGACACAAGAGTTGCTGCTATAACCGTATGAACATATTCCTTATCTTTGCTCACTGGGCATGTACTAGAGAGTGAGAAGTGCTATTTTGTGTCTAATAAACTAAGAACATTATCTCTGTTTCTTGTTTAGATAAGAAAGGTCTATCATTTATAATAAAGGACAAATGTTATTCTATCCTTTTAAATGATGTGTTTTATTATAGTGCACCTTTTATGAATAGACTCTATGTTCTAGACTTTGAAAACTCAATCTATAACATAAGTACTAAACGGTTCAAATCTAATGATTTGAATCAAATATATCTCTGACATTGTAGTTTGGGTCATATAAATGAGAGTCGCATATTACAACTCTATAAGGATGGACTTCTGGACTCATTTGATTTTGGCATAGAATCTTGTCTTCTAGGAAAAATGACAAAGACTCTTTTTAGTGGACACGGTGAAAAAGCGACTGATTTGTTATGACTTATATATACTGATTTTTGTGGTTCTTTTAATATAGCAGCTGGAGGAGGCTATCAGTACTTCATTGCTTTACTGATGATATCAGTAGATACGACTGTGTATTTAATAAAACACAAGTCGAAATCCTTTGAAAAGTTCGAGGAATTCAAGAATGAAGTACAAAACCAACTTGGCAAAGTATTAAGATGCTTCGATCAAATCAAGGTGAGGAATACCTTAGCCAAGAGTTTAGTGACCATCTTGCTGAGTGTGAGATCATATCTCAACTCACTCCGCCTGGAACACCACAGTAGAATGGTGTATCAGAGAGAAGAAATCATACATTATTAGATATGATATGATCAATAATGAGTCAGACAGATCTTCCTACTTTCTTCTGGGGATTTACTCTAGAGACAGTTATTTTACACTTAACCGAGTTCCATCTAAAGTCGTTATAAAGACACCATATACGATATAGATTAGGAAGAGCCTCAAGATGCCCTTTATGAAGATTTAGGGTTATAAGACTTATGTTTGACGTCAAGTCTCAAAGAAACTAGGATCCAAATAAGATAAGTGATATTTTGTAGGATATCCCAAGGAAATAAAGGGATATTACTTTTACAATCCCACACAAGGTAAAGTGTTTGTCGCTAGAAATGACGTTTTTCTAGAACGAGAGTTTATTTTTAGAAGAACTAGTGGAAGTAAAATCAATCTTGAAAAAGTTCAACATGCAAAAAATGGCACCGAGGCCTTGATGGAAATTGAACAGGTACCACAAAGTAATGTGGATCATGAGTTTGTTGTACAAGAAATTGTTGAGCAACAACCTGTTCGAGTAGACTAAGCTCTACGCAGATCTGATAGGATACGTCGTCAACCTGAGAGATATTCATTTCTTGTCTGACCACGATGATATTATGCTTGTTGATTTGAACGAGCCTACATCTTATTAAGAAGCTGTGATGAGCTCAGATTCTGAGAAATGGCTAGAGGCCATGAGGTCCGAAATGGAATCCATGTATGCTAACCAAGTATAGACTTTGGTTGATCCACCTGAGGGGATCAAACTCATTGGGTGTAAGTGGGTCTTTAAGAAAAGACTGACATGGATGGTCTTATGCATACCTATAAAAGGTGATTGGTAGCTAAAGGGTTGAAGAAGATTCATGGTATAGACTATGATGATACTTTTTCACCAGTTGCGATGCTTAAATCTATTCGGATTATGCTAGTTATTGCAGCTTATCATGATTATGAGATCTGGTAGATGTATGTCAAAACCGCATTTCTGAATGAAAATCTATTCGAGGATGTATACATAACATAACCTGAGGGTTTTGTAAATTCAAAGAATGCTGGCAAGGTAGGTAATTTGCAAAGGTCCAATTATGGGCTAAAGCAAACTTCTCGAAGTTGGAATATTCGATTCGATAATGTAATCAAAGCGTTTGGTTTCATTACGAATGAAGATGAACCTTGTATCTATAAAAGGGTTAGTCGGAGCACAGTTATTTTTCTGATCTTGTATGTGTTGGTGCAATTTGCACTAATAGTTAAACCTGAGTTTTGATGAATGACAAATAGGTTAAAGTTAGACTTGCTTTTGGTTTTGACCTCTTTACTAAGTGTGCAGGGTTGAAAGACTTAGGACCTGACACCAGGCTGAAGTCCAGGGTGGTTGAGTCCTGGCGGGAAGTCCAGGGTGGTTGAGTCCTGGCGAGAAGTCCAGTTGGGTTCACGGGGCCTGACAACTGGCTGAAGCCCAAGTTGGTTGAAACTTGGCAAAAAGACCAGGGTGGTTGAGCCCTGGCAGGAAGACCTGGTGGGTTAAGAAGTTGAGTAGAGCTGCACGAGGTAAGTGAGGTAAGTCACTGGAGGAGCGAACCAGTGAGGACGGGTCCTATTTTAGGACTGTAGGCGCGGTCCAACTTAGGCCCATTTTGGTGACCTCGGTTGAGTCCTGGTTAGATCCTTATCCAGGTTTGGACGGGGTCTAATTAACTCTAAATGCATTAACTCTATTTTACAGAATTTATTTAATTAGATTTTGTAGTTGAATTTTATAAAATTATTCCTTATCTAAAGCCTTGGTGGAGGATAAATTATCATTTAAATTATTCGTATTTCCTTCTTTTTAGAGAATAAAATTATTCCTACTAATGCTTAAAATTCTCACGTAAAGCTTAGCTGGAAGGATAAAATCTCCTTTTAAATTATTAATAAAATTGTAAGAGGATAAAACCTCTCGGTTAACTTTTCAATATTCTGTATTTATATTTTATTTAAATTATTTTCTTAATTGAAGCAAAGGATAGAAACATTATCTTTTTTTTAATTATTTTATCTTGTTGATGGATAAAATTTGAGCTGAGAAGATCATGCATCGAGGCACTATAAATAGAAGCAAGCAAGCCCTCTAACACATAAGAAAATTTGATTCTGGTTCAAGCTTTGGCGCTCTCTTGCTTCCACGCTCCTCTGCTGCGGTTTGTGTTTTGACTCGACGCTGTCCGACCGCTGCTGGAAGATCGCTCCCAACACCCAAGCTGCTTCAGATAAATCTAAGTGTTGGGTAACAAATTTTTTCTCTCTGCACTTAAATTATTTAAGGGGGAAGTGTAGGGCTGTTACACTTCCGCCCAATCTTGTATTCGAATCACTCTATCGGTAGTTTGTCGGTAGAGGTTTTTAATGGATTGCCCACAGGAAAGGTTCAAGGAACCTGGGCCTTCGAGTAGGAGTCGGCGAAGGCTCCGAACGAAGTAAAATTCCTCGTGTAATTTTTTTTATTATTTTTCGCTTTCACATTTCGTTTTAATTTTTCCGCTGCGCACGTTATAAAAAGCATCGTACAATTTTCTATCGACTATGATTTTATAACGAAGATTTTAAAAGTCACGTGATTCACCCCCCCTCTCACGTGCATCGGTCCTACAAGTGGTATCAGAGCCAAGTTCGCTCTGTATCGGTGCAACCACCATAAGAGCCGGGGAAAATCCAATTCTTTTTCGTTTGTTTTTGTGTTTTCGCTGCACGATCTAAATTAGGTATTGTTGCCTAAATTTAGATATTTTCTATCGATTTTACTCGAATTTGGGCAACACCATTTCGAGTCGTTTTTTGTTCCTTTCTTCTCCTTTTCCTACCACACTACTAATCCAAGACCTAGTCTTGGAACAAGTGTTTTTGTTGTTGTCTATTTCAGATGGCTCAAGGTGAAGGATATAGTACTGCCCGTCCTCCGCTCTTCAATGGGGAAGACTTCCCTTACTGGAAACGAAGAATGGAAGTGTACCTAAAGACTGATATGGATCAATGGTTCGCAGTGCAATCTGGCTACGAACCACCAATGGACGAGGGAAACAATGCACTACTGAAGCATGACAGATGGAACCTAGAAATGAAGAAAAGGGCTCAGATTGAGTTCAAAGCACAGAACACACTCCAATGCGGACTAACCAAAGAGGAATTGAACCGTATCGGCCCAACTGAATGTGCCAAAGAACTTTGGGACAAACTGATTGAACTGCATGAAGGCACCTCAGATGCGAAGGTAACAAAAAGAGATTTGTTATTGAATAAATTATTTAACATAAAAATGCAGGAAGGTGAGTCTGCAAGCCAACTCCACGCCCGGATCAAGAACATACTAAATGGACTCCACCTCATTGAGCACAAACAAGAAAATAGAGATATTATAAGGTATGCACTAAATGTCTTTCCTAGAAACTCTTTATGGGCATCCATCATAGATGCTTATAAAATTTCTAGGAATCTTTCCAAAATAAATTTAGATGAACTATTCTGTGAATTAGAACTGCACGAACAAACTAACGCCAAGGCCGAGAAAGGAATTGCTTTGTTTGCAGGCTCTTCAAAAGAAGTCAAGTCGAAGAAGAAAATTCAAGAATCAGAAGAAGAGTCAGACTCAAACTCAGATGACGAGGAACAAATGGTTAAGTTAGTAAGAAAAGTCCTCGCCAAAAAGAAAAGCAAATTCTCGAAAAGAGATTTCCAAAAGATAATGAAGCCAACCAGTTATGGAGACAAAAGCAAAATAACCTGCTTCGGTTGCAACAGAAAAGGACACTTCAAACATGAATGTCCCTACAAAACGGAGGACCAATCAAAGAAAAGCAAGAAGAAGAAGGCTCTTCAAGCCACCTGGGACGAGAGTTCGGATGACTCTGACTATGAACCACCAAAGAAGACAAGCTACCTCGCGCTAATGGCAACTGGACCCGGGTCAGACTCGGAGCACGACGAAGATTCCGAATACGATTCGAGTCAAGAGATCGGACTCTTTTCGGACGACTCGACTAAGGTATATTTAGATTCAGTTAATGAAAATTTTTTTAAGATTATTTCCATTTTAAATAAAAAATTACTTGCATCTGAATCTAGGAATAACCAGCTCCTTAAGGAAAATCAAGACCTTAAGGAGCAATTAATTAATACCAGAACATTAACTGAACAAACTCAAAATCAAAAGATAATTGAGCTTGAAACTGAAAACTCCACTCTAAAGGGCGAAGTCCTAAAACTTAAGGATCTACTAGCAACTTTCACAACCCGATCCAAGAACCTTGACCTCATTCTTGGATCACAAAAAGGCATGTACAATAAATCTGGGATAGGATATAAATCAGGATCAGCCCAAAGATCCTTTATCTCCTTTATCCACCCCCGCAAAAATCAACGAAAAGCGTGGGTTCCGAAAGCTTACCTAACAAAGCAAGTAGGTCAGAATCAACTTTATGTCCCAAAAAGGGACATCCACTACATTGACCCTAGACACCCAGTCTACAATTTAGGGGGAAGCTCCAAATTAGTTGGCACCTCAAAGTCACCCTTTACCCGTCTGGGTACCTAGGACTAGTTTCAAAAGTTAGTCTGACACTTGACCTACTCAGTACCAGGGTAGGGCGAGCTGATAGTACGTTAGGGAAGCTGATCTAAGGAGTCAGGTAGGGGAAGGCGTCCTCTATTTGGTCTTCTTAGCCCAGTGGAACTAGCCGAAGCTACCTCGCCACATCCTAGACTAGTTAGACCAAGGAGTTTCAATAGGTAGGTTAAAAGTACAACTTCCTTAAGCGGTTTTGCCTAGAAAGTAGTTGTTGATCCAATAAGGCTTCGGCCAAAGAAGACCTCTGTGCCTCGCCACGGCCTGGAAACCAATTATGGAAGTATACTTTTAAACTGCTTCTTGTCCAACCTGAATCTAACAAAAGGTCAGATTAACTTTTATAAATCAAACTCAAACTTATCTCACACAAATCATAGGATCCCTTTGATTGACAACTTAGATCAAGTGAGATGAATAAGGACAACTAAAATCAAATTCAAAATTCAAATTAACAAAATCAAAATTCAAAATTCAAATTACTAAAATCAAATTTCAAAATTCAAATTAACAAAATCAAATTTCAAAATTCAAATTAACAAAATCAAATTTCAAAATTCAAATTAACAAAATCAAATTTCAAAATTCAAATTAACAAAATCAAATTTCAAAATTCAAATTAACAAAATCAAATTCAAAATTCAAATTAACAAAATCAAATTTCAAAATTCAAATTAACAAAATCAAATTTCAAAATTCAAATTAACAAAATCAAAATTAATAAAATTCAAATTAATTCAAAATTCAAATTCAAAAATTAATAAAATTCAAATTAATTCAAAATTCAAATTCAAAAATTAATAAAATTCAAATTCAAAATTCAAAATTAATAAAATTCAAATTCAAAAATTCATAAAATTCAAATTCAAAATTCAAATTCAAAAATTCATAAAATTCAAATTCAAAATTTAAATTCAAAAATTAATAAAATTCAAAATTCAAATTCAAGTTTTAAATTCTTTAGGATGTTTAAAATTTTCTTAAATTTTTAAAAAAAAAATTCAAAAACTTAACCTACGGTTTTAAATTCATAAACTTAGTTTAAGTTTAACTACGGTTAGACATTCAAAATGGGCTAAACTTTCTTACTTGGTTCAGGGGGAGCTTGAGTTTATATTTTGTATTCTAACTCTCAAAAATGTTTAGTGAAAACTGTTTTAGAAAATATCTTCTTTAATTGAACAAGGATTAAAAAAAAATATATATCTTGAAATTTTTTTTTTCAAATTAATCCTGAAAATATTCTAAATGATCCTTTGAAAAGAAAATTTTGGAAAATCTTCTCTTTTTCATTAATTTGCCTTGAGATATTCCTTATTTTGGAAAAGATTAAGATTTTGAAGGTAGCCTTTTTAATTTTTGAAAATGGTGTTCGAAAAGTCATTTCTAAATTTACACCTAGTCATTTCTTTTAACATTTACGCTCTCAGATTGTTTGTGTTAAATTAAGAATTTGACTTACCCCTCTGAATCAGTTCAGAAACTTAGTATGCTTGTTAAGCATTTTCTCTTCCCCAAATACTTAAAGTATTTTTTACTTGGCTGGCATATTACTTGATTGCTTGTTTTATTTCTGATGCTTGCGCACTTATTATTTCTTTGTTTTGATGAATGCCAAAGGGGGAGGGTTCAAGGGTTGAGTTAGAAAATTAAAAATTTCTGATCTTAGAGCATGTCATTTGCATATTATTCTTGGACTCATTGCTTTATCTGGTTTTTTCTAACTTTAACCCAGGTTGTCATTGCATCAAAAAGGGGGAGATTGTTGGTGCAATTTGCACTAATAGTTAAACCTGAGTTTTGATGAATGACAAATAGGCTAAAGTTAGACTTGCTTTTGGTTTTGACCTCTTTACTAAGTGTGCAGGGTTGAAAGACTTAGGACCTGACACCAGGCTGAAGTCCAGGGTGGTTGAGTCCTGGCGGGAAGTCCAGGGTGGTTGAGTCCTGGCGAGAAGTCCAGTTGGGTTCACGGGGCCTGACAACTGGCTGAAGCCCAAGTTGGTTGAAACTTGGCAAAAAGACCAGGGTGGTTGAGCCCTGGCAGGAAGACCTGGTGGGTTAAGAAGTTGAGTAGAGCTGCACGAGGTAAGTGAGGTAAGTCACTGGAGGAGCGAACCAGTGAGGACGGGTCCTATTTTAGGACTGTAGGCGCGGTCCAACTTAGGCCCATTTTGGTGACCTCGGTTGAGTCCTGGTTAGATCCTTATCCAGGTTTGGACGGGGTCTAATTAATTCTAAATGCATTAACTCTATTTTACAGAATTTATTTAATTAGATTCTAAATGCATTAACTCTATTTTACAGAATTTATTTAATTAGATTTTGTAGTTGAATTTTATAAAATTATTCCTTATCTAAAGCCTTGGTGGAAGATAAATTATCATTTAAATTATTCGTATTTCCTTCTTTTTAGAGAATAAAATTATTCCTACTAATGCTTAAAATTTTCACGTAAAGCTTAGCTGGAAGGATAAAATCTCCTTTTAAATTATTAATAAAATTGTAAGAGGATAAAACCTCTCGGTTAACTTTTCAATATTCTGTATTTATATTTTATTTAAATTATTTTCTTAATTGAAGCAAAGGATAGAAACATTATCTTTTTTTTTAATTATTTTATCTTGTTGATGGATAAAATTTGAGCTGAGAAGATCATGCATCGAGGCACTATAAATAGAAGCAAGCAAGCCCTCTAACACATAAGAAAATTTGATTCTGGTTCAAGCTTTGGCGCTCTCTTGCTTCCACGCTCCTCTGCTGCGGTTTGTGTTTTGACTCGACGTTGTCCGACCGCTGCTGGAAGATCGCTCCCAACACCCAAGCTGCTTCAGATAAATCTAAGTGTTGGGTAACGAATTTTTTCTCTCTGCACTTAAATTATTTAAGGGGGAAGTGTAGGGCTGTTACACTTCCGCCCAATCTTGTATTCGAATCACTCTATCGGTAGTTTGTCGGTAGAGGTTTTTAGTGGATTGCCCACAGGAAAGGTTCAAGGAACCTGGGCCTTCGAGTAGGAGTCGGCGAAGGCTCCGAACGAAGTAAAATTCCTCGTGTAATTTTTTTTATTATTTTTCGCTTTCGCATTTCGTTTTAATTTTTCCGCTGCGCACGTTATAAAAAGCATCGTACAATTTTCTATCGACTCTGATTTTATAACGAAGATTTTAAAAGTCACGTGATTCACCCCCCCTCTCACGTGCATCGGTCCTACAGTATGTAGATGACATACTTTTTATTGGAAATGATATCCCTACACTACCATCTGTGAAGACATGGCTTGGGAATTATTTATCAATGAAAGACTTAGGTGAAGCAGCCTATATTTTAGGCATCAAGATCTATAGAAATAGATCTAACAGATTACTTGGTCTAAGTCAGAGTACATATATTGACATGGTGCATAATCATTTTGCCATGCAGAATTCCAAAAAGGGAATCCTATCGATGTCACATGGTGTGAGTCTTTTGAAGAATCAATGTCCCTCTTCCAAGGAAGAGAGAGATCGCATGGATCAATTTTCTTATGCATCTGTTATAAGGTCTATCATGTATATCATGCTTTGTACTCGCTCTAATGACTCATATGCATTGAGCATGACGAGCAGATACCAGTCGGATTTAGGTAAAAGTCATTGGATTGCAGTCAAGAATATTCTTATATACTTGAAACGAACTAAAGATTATTACTTGACATTTAGAAAAGATGTGAGACTATGCAAGGAACCAACAGATGCTAACGTAGCGGACCCATTGACCACGGCTTTAGGACAGAGGAAGCATGATAGTTACACTAGGTCACTCAGTATTATATACTTCAGTGATTGACTCTAGTGCTAATGAGAGATTGTTGGTGTAAGCCCTAAGAGCCAACCATGAATTGATTGACATAAGTAATGAAATATCATATTTATAAATAAAAGACAATGCTTTAGTTATTATATTTACTTCATGCTTGTGTCAGCTGAATAAATATAATAATGCTCTAAAATAGTATGTTTTAATCTACAGCACATCAATTGGTTGAATTGATTGTGAGAGACTGTCGAGAACACTACTCTTCAATATTCCTAGTCAAGTTTTAATATACAAGGACAATATTAATGCGTTGAGACTAGCATGTAGGTTAATTGATGACTTAATCTCATAAGTTATGGATATGAGATATCAAGTTGACACATGAATATATATTAGAGAATATATAATGAATTGACCCGCCATGAAAAAGTTTTATGAATCGTTATATGAATATCATAAACTTTATCATAATGACTATTGGTATGAATAGTCCTTAGACCTAAAGTCACTACGGTTCCCTACGTAAGGAGTTATATACTTTAGTATCGTAAAACGTCACCCGAAATAGGATGGACTATAAAGTCGATCACTAGATATGCAACAAATTATGCGGAGGGATGTGAGTGATGTAGATAGGATTTATCCCTGTCATATGACGAGAGTGATATCTGTGGGCCCCTTGATCAAGTAAAACTACTAAAATGCATTACCATGCTCAAATGAGTCAATATGAGATATTAAGTTCATTTGGTTGAGTAAGTCTACTTGGAGATTAAGAAACACAAAAATTGATAAGAGGATAGCACGGTCTATGTCTCATCGATCAATCTAATATCAAAGATAGAAGGACAAAGTCATATAAATTAATAGATACGGAAATATTAGGTCGGATCTCGGCATTCTCATCAATTAGGTAGCAATGATGCATTGCTAGATGTCGCTCATTGCTTATGTATCTAAAATGGTTTAGATACATTACCAACGTTACGAGAGCCTATTGGGTCACACACAAAGAACATGTTTTGGAAATACATTGATTTTAGTTTGACTAAAATGTGGTGAAGTCTAATCCGAAATTAGATTAATTGAGTTAAACTCAAATGAATCCAATTGGACTAAGGGATTGAGTCTAATCCGAGTTAGACTAATTTAGATTAGACTTAACCAACTAAAAGGGATTAGTGTTCAATAAAAGGGTTTAATGAATATAATTAAAGAAGAAGACCAAGAGACCAAAACCCTTGTATTCATTAGATGAATACAAAAAGTTAAAAGAATACCAAGAGGTTTTGTATTCGTTAAGATTAATGGGCATTAATAGGTTGGGAAGACCAAAAGTCAAAGACCTTTTGTATTCATTAGATAAATATAAAAGGGTCATTTTGGTGGAATGAAGAGGTAGTTGTTGAACTTGATCTTCTTCTTCCTCCTCTCCCTCTCACATGACCGAAACTCACTTGTGGGTTTTTAGGCTTGCTTGTGACCGAACCATCCTAGTGGTTAGCACTACAAAGTTAGTTCTTCTCTGAGACCAAGTTCGTGCGACGAACAGAACATGTTCATGTGGATACTACTAGAGACACAGCCACTCTGATCGTGTGGAGATCCATTAAACCAAAGAACCAAGGTTGCTGTCGGAATAATACTAAGGGCACGCAACAAAAGTAACAACCCTATTAACGATGTATGAAGACTTTCGCATGGATATTTTGGAAGGGATCATTTTTCCACTGCATAATTTTCAAATTGTTTTTCATATAAGATCCTCACAAGAGACTTTGAGTGGTGTCATAGAGGCATGTGGTGTTGTTGGTTTTGATGACTCACCCAACCTTGGCAACAAGAGGGAGGGCATAATTGATGTTGACACAAACAAAGAAGGGGATACAACTTGTGACTAGGAAAGCACAAGATTAAGGATCCAAAAAAGTGGGAAAGTAGAGGGAGCAAGTTGGTGACAAAGACGCGTCATTTAGCTTTATTATCGTTGATACTATAGATTTACTCAATGAATTAAATAGATCAATTAAAATCAATTAGTATCAATTTATTTGATCTAATTGTATTTTAATTAATTGATCGGATATTCTAGGCTTGTATATTTGGTAGAAGAATATTTGCTTTCCTTGCATGATTTATTGTACATTTGGTAGGATAATATTTCTTTCTCGATTTATTGGGATTGATAGACTCATTGTATCTATAAAAGATGTATTCTACTCATTATTGAATAATATACACAATTTTATGTCTCCACCTTTCTATATGGTATCAGAGCAAGATTAATTTTCCAATTTCTGCTACCACCTTCATCTTCCCCAATGTGTAAGTCATTTCATTGAAGCCAAACTAATATGTTCAAACACATCATTAGGATCATCCAACTTTGCATCGGTCACTTCTCTCTAAGTAGTGATATCTCTTCTCTACAAATTATGACTCACAAGCTAAACGGTCATAATTATTTACTGTTGGCTCAATCTGTAAAAATTGTGAATGTGGCAGAGGCAAACTTGGCTACCTCACTGGTGATCCTCCTGCACCAAGCCTAAAAGATGTATCGTACAAAGTCTAGATGGCTGAAAACTCAATAGTTCTTGCGTGGCTCATAAACTCTATGGAGCCCAATATCAGCAGACGATATCTCTGGTTCCAAACAACTAAAGAAGTGTGGGATGCTGCTTATCGAATGTACTCAAATATTGGAAATGTCTGTCAAATATTCAAACTCCATTCCAAACTGAAGGACATAAAACAGGGAAATAATTTAGTAACTCAATACTTCTCGAAACTTTAGGATATTCGGCAAGAATTGGATTTGTTCCTTTAAGATTCCTCGATGTGTGTTGAATGCAATATCAAAAATAAGACAAATCTTGACAAAGAAAGAGTCTTTGATTTCTTGGCAGGCCTTAATCGTAATCTTAATGATGTTCGTGGTCGTGTGGTTGCTCTGGACCCATTTCCTTTTATTGACGATGCCTTTGCTGAAGTTAGACGTGACGAGATGCGCAGAAAGGTTATGCGCTCTAATGATTCACCTTCGCAACAACATGCCCTGCTTTGGTTACGCACAAGATGCTATCCCAAGTTCCGCGCACTAGCAAAAGGCCCTGGTGTGAACATTGTAAGCACCCAAGTCATACCAAAGAAAAGTGTTGGGAAATACATGGCAAACCAATAAATTGGCAGCCCGGAAAGGTAACAGAGGCACATGGTTATCAGGTAAAAACCACCCAAGAACAACCTGAAAAGTCTGGCATTTCAACTTCATTCACAAAGGAACAAATTGAGCAGATTGAACAATATTGTCGTCTCCTTCGGTAGACCGTTCTCAATTCGTCCACCATTTTTGCTGTCAGGTCATGCTCTATGACCCAATCTGGTACATTCTATTCAGCCCTTAGCTCAACTTGTGTAGGCTCTTGGATCATTGATTCCGAAGCCTCTGACCATATGGCAGGGGATTCTAGTTTATTTTCTTCCTATGCTCCCTGCCCTAGTCACACATTTGTGAAAATTGCTAATGGGTCGATGAGTCCAGTTATCGGTATCGATAATATTCGTCTGTCTATGGACATTATCCTCAAATCTATGTTTTTTGTCCTCTCCCGCACATGCAACCTCATATCTGTTAGTAAATTCACTCATAACAATAATTGTGTTGCTAACTTTATCCCTTTATCGTGTCAATTTCAGGAACTTCTATCTGGGAACATGATTGGCAGTGCTAGAATTCGCAATGGATTATATTATCCTGAGGTTGGCACATCTAAAGGTCTTCCAACTTGAGTTTCTAATGTTGCTCCTACTTCTATTTCAGGTCCTAGGGAAATAATGTTGTGACATTGTAAGTTAGGTCATCCTAGTTTTTCATATTTGAAAAGATTGCTTCCTTCTCTATTTCATAATAAAAATCATGGTGTTCTTGATTGAGAAATGTGTCACTTGGCTAAACAATCTCGTACTGTTTTCACTGCGAAACTATATACACCTTCCACACCATTTTCACTAATCCATAGTGATATTTGGGGCCCTTCATCAATCGCCACATCTCAAAAGAAAAAATGATTTCTAACCTTCATTGACGATCGTATACGAGTAACTTGGGTTTATCTCCTTCACAACAAATCTGACACAAGTCAAATATTCAAAAACTTCCACCAGATGATTCAAATCCAATTTCACACCAAAATGCAAACTCTTCGCGCCGATAATGATAAAGAATACTTCAATACCATTTTAGATAACTATTAGAATATTGTAAATACAGCTAGAGATAATTTAATGTATCATAATTTGTATTTTACCTAAAATATAAATTAGTTCTAAGAATAAAATCCTGATTTATTTCCTAGAATAGAGTTCTAATTATTTCTTAGAATAAGTACTAACTTTGTATATAAATAGAGCTTATATCTTATAATATTTGATGAAAGGAATTCTTTAATATAGTATCAGAGCGCAAGGTTTAAGATATTTTTTTCCCTTTACCCTAAAATTCTCTTTTGCCCTAAATCTTTGCCGATCTGTTTCTTTTTTTCCCTCTCTCGACTTGTCCAGCTCGCGACTTGTCCAGCTCGCGACTTCTCTTTTCCTCTCTCTCCACGAGATGTTGCTGTTATTCCTCGCAATGTTGCTGTTCTTCTCCTGCACACAACGTTGTTGTTCTCCAGATAAGGCAAAGTAGTTGTTCTCCAGAGAAGGCAAAGCTACTGTTCTCCAGAGAAGTCGAACCTGCTGTTCTTCTCCTGCACGTGTCGCGAGCTCCAACAACGCATCGCTCTCCTGCACCCGATCACGTCACTCAAGGCTCCACGACCTGCTCGCGCAAGGCAGCCCTTCCTTTTCTTCCTCGGCTCGCAACCTCCATCTTCAGGTGCGCTGAAGGCTTCTTCCTGCACGCCGTGTTATTCTCCGCACTGTGCTTTCCTCCGTCGAATGCCCAAGGCTCCTCCGTCGCGTGCGTATTCCGACGTCTATTCCTGACGCCGACCTCCTCTCAACAACCCAAAAGTGATCAATGCCTACCTTTAGCACTCCAAAGCCGGATATCTCAATCTTTACCAATCACATCACTGCACCCCCTCTCTTCCGAGAAATTGAATGGTAAGAACTACTCCTCTTGAGACTCTCACATTGAGCTTTGACTTATTGGACAGGGTTATGAGACACATCTCACCCAAACCGAAGAGGATGCTCAAGTCGCCGATCGTCCTCTGTGGAACATGGTTGACGCTCAGTTGTGTTGTATTATCCGAGCCATAATCCATCCATCTCTTAGGAATGTCTTCCGCACTAACAAAACCTGCAAAGTTGTTTGAACACAGGCTCAACAACTCTTTACAAATATCTCTCGGCGACTCTATCAAGTTTGTGAATATCTCATTAACATCCTCAGTGCCCATCAGTTTAAGGATTCTATGTCAACTTATCTAGGTTCGATCTCTAGCCTTCTTTGTGACACTACTTCCCCCTGCGGCCACTCCTGTTGCAGAGCTTGAAAATCGGAAGAAATTCTTTATGTCTCTGGCTTTATATGGTCTGCCTAGAGATTATTCTCATGTTCGTGATCAGATTTTGGGCAGCACCACAAAAACAATCATGGACAGTACCTGGGCGACTCTCTTTCGTATCTCTACCAAAGTCTTCACGTTATCTCCTTTCGTTTCTGTTGACTCATCAGCTTTGGTCTCTCGAAGCAACACCAAACCTCGACCCAGTAAGGGTGGCAAAGGACGTCCTTGGTGTGATCACTACCACCGACCAGGACACACGATAGATAAATGTTGGAGTCTACATGGTCGATCCCCTCATGCTGCTCAAATTGTCCAGAGTTCTGTCGCTTCTTCAATTTTCATTTCACAGTTGCCACTGAATCCGACCCCACCGCCTTCCTATGACGACTTTCTGAAATGGTATGAGGATCGACAAGATTTTGATTCCACTGCTATCATTGCACACGCTGGTAATTCCTTTGCTGGCATATCTCGATCTTCGGATCCATGGGTTCTTGATTCTAGGGCCACTGATTATATCACTGATAATAAATCTCTTTTTTCTTCTCTCACTACTTTCAGTTATTTACCCTTTGTCACCATGGCAAATGACTCTCAAACTTAGTCCCAGGGTGTTGGTATTGTTCATCATTCACCGTCTCTCCCTATTCATAATATTCTTTATGTTCCCGGAACTCCCTTTAATTTGTTATCAATAAGTTAACTTACTCGATCTGTTGATTATGTCATCTCTTTTACTAAAACTTCTGTTTCCTTACAGGACCGGAGTACGGGGAGGATGCTTGGCTTCGGATGTGAGTCTCATGTCCTATATCGGCTTCACCGACCCTCTCTTGTTGCTTCGGCAGCAGCATCTCCTCTTCTTATTCATGCTCAGTTAGGACATCCAGGTCTTGATAAGTTGAAACAATTACATCCTAGCCTTTCTCACTTAGAGTTTTTGGCTTGTGAGTCATGTCAATTAGGAAAGCATATTGGTAGTTCTTTTTCTCCTCACACTGTGAGTCGGGCTACGTCCCCTTTCGCTTTGGTACATTCTGATGTTTGTGGTCCGAGTCGTATTTCTTCTACATTGGGGTCTCGATATTTTGTTACATTTATAGATGATTTTTTCCGTTGTACTTGGTTATATATGATGAAAGATCGTTCAGAATTGTTTTTTATTTTTCAATCTTTTTTCCATGAAATCAAAACTCAATTTGGTATTTTTCTTCGAACTTTGCAAAGTGATAATGCGTGTGAGTATCTATCTACTCCGTTTCAGGCCTTCTTGGCGTCTCATGGTGTGTTGCATAGGACGTCTTGTCCTCATACCCCCAAACAGAATGGAGTTGCAGAACGCAAAAATCGTCTCTTCTCGAGACCACCCGAACTCTTCTTTTCCACTCTCATGTTCCTCATCGGTTTTGGGGTGATGTCGTACTTACTGCGTGTTATCTCATCAATCGCATGTCTTCCTCCACTCTACAAGGTAAAATACCTCATCATGTACTTTATCCTCATCAGTCTCTTCAGCCTTTACCACCTAGGGTCTTTGGTTCTATATGTTTTGGTCATGCTTTTGATCCTAACATTGACAAACTCTCTCCCCGGTATCATAAATGTGTCTTCCTTGGGTACCCACGGTTTCAGAAAAGGTACAAGTATTATTCCCCTACTCTCCGTCGATAGTTCATATCTGCTAATGTCACGTCCTTTGATTCGATTTCATTTTTTGGGCCTAACACATCTCCGTCCGAGTTTTCTCCTTCTACGCCTACGCCAGTGACTATCTTTTACCTTCCAGAGAACTCTCTATCACCTCCAACCCCATCTCCTCCTCCATTGAGGGTTTATTGGCGTCATCATCGTCCTGCTTTGTCGGCGCCCAGCACTAACACTACCGTGGACACATCTTTGGAGCTCAGTCATTCGCCTCTTCCTCCAGTCCCATCTTCTAAGTCAGATATTTCTATTGCACTTCGAAAAGGTATGTGTTCCACTCGTAATCCTTCTCCTCATTATGTTTCTTTGAGTTATCATCGTCTTTCTCCTTCCTATTATTCTTGTCATTCCTCTTTGTCGTCTGTTTCTCTTCCAAAGATTGCAGGTGATATCTTTGCCCATCCAAAATGGAAACAGGCTATGCTCGACGAAATATGTGTCATACAAAGCAGTGGGACTTGGGACCTAGTTCCTCTACCACCATGGAAATCAGTTGTTGGTTGTCGATGGGTATATACGATGAAAGTTAGTTCAGACGAAAAAGTTGACCGGCTTAAAGCCCGCCTCGTCGCTAAGGGCTATACTCAGATCTTCGGTGGATTATGGGGACACTTTTTCTCCTGTTGCCAAAATATCTTATGTGTCTATTCTTGTCCATTGCTGCGATTCGACATTGACCTCTTTCAGTTGGATATCAAAAATATTTTCTTACATGGTGACCTGTTCGAGGAAGTCTATGTGGAGCAACCTCCGTGTTTTGTTGCTCAGGGGGAGTCTTCTAGTCTTGTATGTCGCCTGCGGAAATCTTTATATGGCCTCGAGCAGTCACCCAAAGCATGGTTCGGTAGATTTAGTACCATAACTCAACAATTCGCATGACGAGCGAGGTCGACCATTCTGTCTTTTATCGCCACTCATCTACTGGTTGCATCTACTTAGTGGTTTATATTGATAATATTGTCATCACAGGTAGTGATCATCTTGAGATTTCACAAGTGAAACAACATATTTTCAAACATTTTCAGACAAAGGATCTCGGCAAACTCAAATATTTCTTGGGGATAAAAGTAGCACAGTCCAAAGATGGGATCATCATATCTCAAAGAAAGTATGCAATCGATATTTTGGAAGAAACAGGAATGTTAAACTCAAAGACAGTTGATAATCCCATGGATCCTAATATCAAGCTCTTGCCAAATCAAGGGGAGTCACTTCGAGATCCTAAACGATACAGGCGATTAGTAGGAAAACTAAGCTATCTTACTCTTACTCGTCCAGATATCTCATTTGCAATAAGTATAATAAGTCAGTTTCTCAACTCTCCATGCAAGGAACATTAGGATGTTGTAATCCGTATTATTCGATATATCAGAGGCGTTCCAGGAAAGGATCTTTTGTACGGAGACAAAGGACATACTCGAGTCGTAGGGTATTCTGATACGGATGGGCAGGTTCTCCCACTGATAGGAGATCTAATTCTGGGTTTTGTATATTTATCGGAGATAATCTTGTTTTTAGAAAAGCAAAAAGCAGAATGTTGTAGCAAGATCCAGTGCAGAGGTAGAGTATTGATCTATGGTCATAGCCAGTCAAGAGTTTATATGGCTCAAATAGTTGCTTCAGGAACTAGATTTGGAAAGATTACACAAATGTCACTTATATGTGATAACCAGGTCGTCATGCATATCGCCTCAAATCTAATTTGTCATGAGAGGACAAAGCATATTGAAGTCGACTGTCACTTTGTTAGAGAGAGTTGTATCTAGAGAAATATTTACTAGTTATGTCAACTCACATAATCAACTAGCAGATATATTCACTAAGTCACTTAGAGGACCCCAAATTGACTACATATGTAACAAGCTAGGTGCATATGATTTATATTCTCCAGCTTGAGGGGGAGTGTTAAAATATTGTAAATATAGCTAGGGATAATTTGATGTATCCTAATTTGTATTTTACCTAAAATACAAATTAGTTCTTAGAATAGAATTCTGATTTATTTCCTAGAATAGAGTTCTAATTATTTCTTAAAATAGGTCCTAACATTGTATATAAATAGAACTTATATCTTGTAATATTTGATGAAAAGAATTCTTTAACATTAACTACCTTTCCGAAAATGGGATTCTCCACCAAAGCACTTGTCTCAATACCCTACAACAAAATGGGGTGTCAGAAAGAAAAAATCGCCATTTGTTGAAAGCAGTCTGCACCCTAATGTTCACCATGAATGTTCCAAAATACCTATGGAGGAATGTCATTCTCACCGTTGTATACCTAATCAATTGTCTACCAAGTCGCAATCTAAAGTTTAAAACTCCATTGTCTGTCCTCATTCAAAGATACCCTCACGTGTCTATATCCAATAACCTTCCCCTAAATTCCTTTGGTTGTATAGCATTTGTTCGCATACATGACCACAACTAAGTAAACTTGATCCAAAAGCTATCAAGGTTGTCTTTATTAGGTATTCATCAACACAAAAAGGTTATCGATGTTATTGTCCTTAAACCAGAAAAACATATACTTCTCTTGATGTTCAATTCCTAGAAGATCCACCTTACTTCTCCAATTCTCCTCAATTCCACTTCAGGGGGAGAATTAAGATGAAGTTTTTCAAAATAATCCCCTTCTTTCAACACCCGTACCTGAACCTATCCAGTCTAGCAATCACATTCCAAAACATATTCCAGTATTGGAAATAAGAGAAGTAATACCAGAACGAGAGTTACAGGTTTACTCAAGATGAAAACCTCAGGCAACTGAAGACATTGTAAATTCTAAACACAACCAAGAAAATGAACAGGTTGAGGATCCTCAATCAGGTAATGTCTCCAATCTCAATATTCCTATAGTAATTAGGAAAGGTGCGAGATCTTGCACTCAACATCCCATTTCAAAATGTGTTTCATATTCTAATTTATCTTCATCATTTCGTACCTTTACCTTGAGTTTGTCAATATAAAAATTCCTAGGTCTATTAAAGAGGCTTTGGCTATTCCTGAATGGAGAAAGGCTATTCTTGAAGAAATACATGCCTTAAAGCTAAATAACACTTGGAGTTTGGTTGAATTACCATGAGGAAAAAATAAAGTTAGTTGCAAATGGATATTTACGGTGAAATAAAAGTCTGATGGTTCAATTAAAAGATACAAAGCTCGCCTAGTAGCCAAGGGATTTACTCAAACCTATGGCATTGACTATACCGAGACATTTGCCCCTGTTGCCAAACTTAACACTGTACGGATACTTCTATCAGTGGCAGCAAATCTTGATTGGCCACTACATCAACTTGACATAAATAATGCATTCTTGAATGGTGAACTTGAAGAGGAAGTCTATATGAGCCAGCCCCCAGGAGTTGAAGAAAACTTGGGAAATCAAACTGTTTGCAAGCTCAACAAGTCTATCAATGGTTTGAAATAGTCTCCATGTGCCTGGTTTGACAGATTCTCTAAGGTTATAAAGAAACTTGGGTATATGCAGGGACAAGTTAATCATACGCTCTTTGTTAAACATTCTGACAAAGGAAAAATCACTGTTTCAATACTTGGGTATATGAAGGGACAAGCTAATCATAGTCACTGGAAACGACAACAAGGAAATGAAGAATATTAAGATCATGATGGCAAAGGAGTTTGAGATTAAAGATCTCAGAGAACTGAAATATTTTTTGGGAATGAAAATTACTGGGACCAAAAATGGTATATCTATTTCTCAAAGAAAGTACATTGTAGATCTGTTGGAAGAAACCGAGATGTTGGGGTGCAAACCAAGCAATACACCACTTGAGCAAGGAAATAAAGAAAGAATGTTTAAGGGAGATTTAGTAGAGAAAGAAAGGTATCAACGCCTTGTTGGTAAACTCATTTATCTTTCACACACTCGCCCTGATATTGCTTTTTCAGTGAGTCTAGTAAGCCAATATATGCATTCACCATGTCAAGGCAATCTCAATGCAGTCTATAGAATTTTGAGATATTTGAAACAAACTCCAGGAGGGGGTTATTTTTTGCAAAGACTAATGACCGAAGAGTGAGTGCTTTCACCGATGCTGATTGGGCCGAATCAATCGAAGATCGAAAGTCTACCTCTGGATATTGTACATTAGTTTGGGGAAATTTAGTAACATGACAAAACAAAAAACAATCAGTTGTAGCAAGAAGCAGTGCAGAAGCAGAATATCGAGTTATGACTCATAGAGTCATGAAAAAGTTGAAAATAAATCTTGAAAGCCCTATAAAGCTATTGACAATAAATCAACCATCAGCATAGCTCATAATCTTATTCATCATGATAGAACCAAACATGCTGAAGTTGATAGACATTTCATCAAGGAAAAATTGAAAGAAGTTAGTCTCAATGTTGAATACGTTCTACTTCTCATCAGCTAACGAACCTACTCACAAAAGGACTATCTGAATGAACCCATGAATTTCTTGTCAACAAGCTTGGCCTTATCAACATTTACAGTGAAGCTTGAGGGGGAGTATAGATTTACTCAGTGAATTAAATAGTATTAATTAAAATCAATTAGTATCAATCTATTTGATCTGATTGGATTTTAATTAATTGACTGGATATTCTAGGCTTGTATATTTGGTAGGAGAATATTTGCTTTCCTTGCATGATTTGTTGTACATTTAGTAGGATAATATTTCTTTCACGATTTGTTGGGATTGATAGACCCATTGTATCTATAAAAGATGTATTCTACTCATTATTGAATAATATACACAATTTTATGTCTCCACCTTTCTACAGATACATTACGTGTGGATGGTCCGAAATTGTAGTTTTTTTTTTTAGGGTCAATTAGATGTAGAAAGAATATTCAAGAGTGTGCAGATATATATATACAGGTCTTTAGGTATCTAGTCAGATCTGATACTGCATTAAACATGAATAACTTCTAAAACCTTATTTTGTACATGTTGGATAAAATAGAGAAGCGGTAGAGGTTAGCAGCCTCCCCTAAGGGGAAGGGGAATGAAATATTGTATTGCAAATTAGACGAAATAACTTTATATATGTGTGTACATGTAGGCACATGATAAAACCCTAAATCTAGAACTAGCCTAGGCCAAACCCACTAGATCAATAACCTTAGTAATCTATTAATTTCAACAATTTGCCACAAAAAAGTAACATAAATGAATATTAGAATCTAGAAATTCATTAGTGAAACTCAACTACTGAACTGTTAAAGCACAAAAAGAACCTGGGAAAGTGCAACAATACTTGTTGCCAAATGGTTCATTCTGCACCTATCATCTACTGAGAGTTCCATTGGAGTCTGCACATAAATATAACCACAAAGGACAGGTCCATTATTTCAGATGACATAAATGAGTTTGCAGATAATCATTCATTGTGTATTTAACTACGAATAAGTTCCGTTCTCAATAAAGCCACCAAAAAAGTTTTATCAAAGTATAAGCATCCTAACTCCTACGTTAGTTTGGCAAAACAATTTTTCAGAGGAAGATTTTGGAGGAAAAAAATATAACCTTCATACTGATTATGTCGAACAAAGTTTCATTGTCATGAGCAGACACATAGTTAACCTGTAATACAGAACATCAGGAGATATCATTAAATAAACTTTCCAATAGTGCACTAATTGAGCATCAATTTGCATAAACTTCTAAGTTTAACTTATATGATGTAATGAGCAAAAGTTTCCCTCAAGGCGCATATTTATTTGATTATTAAGCATCATTTTGCATGATAGACAGTTATTCCTATATGATTACCTAGTGGTAAGCACACTCTAGTACGTGTATGTGAAAGCCTTTGTGCTGTTTTATGCCCATGCTCCAGGATTCATAAGAAATGTGGGAAGTGATCAAAGGAAGAAGGGCGAACTATATTAAAATTTCATTTGATTCAAAAGATGTGGTCCAACCTTTAGCCATTTATAATTTCATATGATGCCTACTAGGGAAGCTCTTTGTGGCCTACCCTTGACACACATAACAACTGAAATATTACAAACTAAAATGGTGCACCATCAGTAGGTGTGGTGATTAAACAATCTGGCATTTTTTTCCTAAAAAACAGGTTTAAGGAATAATGTGGCTGTTTGAACACAGTTTAATGTCCATGATCAGGTTTTAAATGAATATGAGTAAAAGGAAAAGTTATGCAGGGGTCCTGGTTAATTAAAATCTCAGATGGTGGTAAGCAACTGTTATTCGCACCCACCTCCTTACATATTGTAGAAACAAGCAAAGCCTAAACATTGACAAGAATTAAGCTGTTGCTGTCTAGAATTTACGACACTTACAATTTCCACAGGAGATAAAGTGAATCCCACTGCCTTCCCATCATAGGTATAAAATTCAGATCCTTTCTTCTGTTGACAGTAAGCATTCATAAAAATCACATAATAAGTTTGCATTATACGTACAAAACATTGAAGGATATAGTACAGAATGCAGAAAAGCAATCCCATTAGATCATAAGCAAAAAAGAGCATCATTGACAGAAGGAATGAATAAAGAAATAATAGACTTGCTTATATTGAGTGAGAATACCTAGAAAACTTTAATGACTAAACAAAGTCTACATCAGAAAACAAACATCATTAGAAGCTAAAAGATTAAGATAACTCATACAAGAATTTTTCCACAAATGCATGTAAGGTAAGTTCTAAATATAACTCGTCCATACAGCTTCAATATTAGATCTAGAAGATTTAGAAACCTGATTATGCTAGCATTCTAAAGTGAACTTGCTTTTCTTCATACATGGGTTTTGAGAATAACAATAAGAGTAACTTGGAAACTACAATATAAATGGAAATTAGAAATACAATTCTCAACAGTTATGACTGTTGTTCACATGAAGAAGATCCTAGAATAAATTCTGTAACATTTCCCTAAGAAACCAGTCTACTGTATTTGTTTAGAAACAATTCTTCCTCATGTTCATTTGGAGAATCAGGTAAACTGCAAGGAAATTGGCTATTTGGATGCATGATCAAAAAACTCAATTAATTATGGCATCAGGGGACCGTGTTGTCGGCTAGGAAGAATGGCACCCGTACCAAACCATCCTGAGCTGACTGAAATGGATCACAGAACCAGAACTTTAAACCTAGAGCATATCTGCTGCATTACCTACTGTATCACTATGATATTTTCAGTGATCAACCAGAATACACTGTTACAAAATGTTTCATATATAATAAAAAAAGGAGGCACGGGAGGGTTGCCGTTGCCTTTCCTTCCTTGAGCCACAATGCAGGCGCAACCCACCACCACCACTACTACTGCCCTTCCTCACCAAATTGATGCCGACATCATCACCAAGCTGCTAATCATAACAGCCCCTCTCTATCCCTTCTCTATAAAAGGCTCATCCCTCCCCTTTACCACCATCTTCCAACAATCATCTCCCTCCCCTCTCAAAGTTTCATCCGATCAACTCTTCCTTCTCGCAAAAATAGCTTTTGTTTCCCCTGCCTGAAGAACCGGAGTAGTGTCTACCATAGACTGTGATGAGTTGTGGTCTATTATGCCCAAGCATGAGAGAACTACAATATTTAGGGGGTATTTGATGCAAATCGGAGCATTTCAATTAAGGTTGGCCATTGGTGGGCACTTAGTTAACTTTGTGTGACAATCTTCACTTGAGGTATGATCTTCACTTGGGGTAGAAAAGCATTATTGAAACTATTTTCACATTACAAGATTCTTTGCAGATAGATAGTACAGATATGATCAATGTGAAACCAGAAATATCAGGAAAGAAAATGTTATACATACAATATGGAACCATGTATAGGACCATGCTACATTAACATTGTAATGTAGAAGTATAGAACTATGTATCCTTTTGTATCAACAGTAAAATAAGATGAAATTAGTTCATGTGAAATGTACATGTTGTCATTGTACATTTGGAGCACTGTTGCACCAAAGAAGGCAGTATAAATTTTCAAGATCAGAGAATATGTTCAAAGTATCAGTCCATGCTGGATAAGTTTGGTTTTAGGTTGATACAGTATGTACTGACACTCTAAATTGATAGTTATGCCAATTCAACGCCAAAGGAAGAGAAGGAGAAAACAAAGGAATAAAGATGGAAGAGGAAGGAGATACACAAAAATTAGAGAGAGTAAGACACAAGACAAAAAGAGGAAAACATGTCCCAAGAAAACAAAACAACAGAAAAGAGAAAAATAAAAATAAAACCCCAAACAACATTCACTGCATCAATTGGAATAGTCTAGTCATGTACTGAATCAATCAGACTGGGACATAGTAACCATAACACTCAAGAAGTGCATTCTACTTATAGCCATACTACTCCGTACAAAAGTCAATACTGCCCATACTTAAATATGCTTGAAACTGAAAACATTTATCAAAAAAACTATTTTAATTAGGAATTCAGCACATTACAGAAGATAACATATCATGTTAATATATTTAGTCCAAGGACATAGACAGCTATGAAAAAATAGCAAATCAGCTCTTACTGTTGTTCCATCTTGACATGTTAGGGCAAAGTCCTTTAGGTTAGCAGCTAAACCAACCTTCAGAAATAAAGCAACATCATCAGTTGGATCAAAACACTCGCATAAATATTAAAAAAAAAACTTAGCAAAAATCGCAAGTCATCATTATTATAAACATACTAGTCATAGCAAAATTGAATTCATCAAATTATTATAGAACCTTAAATAACCTTAAATTTATCTTGAAATCTGAGACTCGTTTTCCATCTTTAGCATTTCAAGTTATGGAAAACCTCCTTACAATATTATTTTCAGTAGTTACTTGTCAAAACAAAGTCCTCCACTGATACTATTAAGCTAGTCCAAAAAACTGGTAGTTTCTTTTTCAGTATTACCTACAACCTAATTGAAAAGAGGCTGTTGGTATGGTATAAGTTATAGGATTAATTCTATGAAGTTAATTGTTTAAATAAATAGTAGTTTGTTATTTATAGGCCATGGTGGGTCGACTTGGTACCTTCATAAACCTTTGTCATCCCTTAAGAAACAGGATATCACAACCAGTGACAACTCTTTAAAGGATGCAACCTTGGAACAAAACATGAACCAGAAACAAAACTTAGAAGATGTGAAACAGTAACATCCCACATCAGGGGGGAACATGCAAACTCTAGCAATTTCTGTTTCCTCCAAAAGTGGTATGAGGGAGAAAAAGTGAAGTATTTTCAAATTTGAAAGATCTAACAAACATTATTTAAATAGAGCTTCAAAAGATTATGTTCAAGATTTCAAATACACTATAACTTTGGCCTTTCCTAATAGCACAAGTTTCTAGAGTAAGTACAAAGCTTTCAAATCAAAGTGAAATTTGTGTCGAAATTTCGCAAGTATCAGTTATTGTTAAATAGAGGATAAAACTCCACTACCCCCACTAAAATATGCATAATACCTAAAAGTCCCCCACTTAGTGTTTTTAAATTTTGAGTTTGATTGAGCTCCCTCTTACACGTTAGCATGCTATTAGACTATCAGAGTAAATCACTCACCTCTAACAATGTTGGGAGTGAAGATGGATACAAAAAAGAGTAAGAAGTGAGAAAGAAAGTAGAAAACTCCACCCCTTAATCTCACAACTCCAAATATCAGTTCTTAAAATAGCATAAATATCAAGAGGTCTCCCACCTACACGCCTTAGCATTTTCAGTTGGATTGAGCTCCCACTTGAGCTTTGGTAGTTATAAAATTCATACTCTCGGCTCAATTAAGTCAGCCACCGTGTTAAACTTAAACCAACCCAGTTAGTTTGTTTGGTTATGTGTAACTGAAAGTGTGTGATAATGAATATAGATTTAGACCTCTTGCTTAAGCTTTTGTGCAAAATGGTCATCTCATCAAATTTAGTGTAAAAATTAAAAATCAGAGCTTCTGATCTATCAAATCAGTTAGTCATCTTCTATCATCATGGATCCACCAAACAAGTCACCTATTCATTTTTTTTTCTTCTTTTAGTGGCTACATGTTGTGAATACTAGTTCAACATCTAAATGCAAACATGAAGATTTCCTTAGTTAACTTGGAGAAACATCATCAATTGTTCATTATTTGAATTTTAGATAAAAATGAAATCTAAATAGCTCAATATGCAAGTAGGAAAGTGGTGGAAAGTTCTAACTTACTATCGTTAGACAAGCTGAATAATAGAGGAGGCATGAGGGATAGAAGGAGAAGAAAGAAAAGTCTATTTAACAATAACTTAAAAGACCCAAATATTAGTGCCAATATAGCCTCATGGCTTATTGTCGTTAGGATAATAAGGAGGCAGAAAACATAAATACTACAAGAGAAAATCTACCACGAGAAAAGGAAGAATGATATACATTATTCAAATAGCTCAGTGAACATATAGAATTGTGATTGAATGCTTTCCTACTTGTAACTGAGGAGAATTCTTACAGGTGATCCAGTAAGGTTAGTGCTAGGTGCATCAGATAATTTGTTTTCTTGCAACATCAGAATTCCGAAAACTAATGGAGAGTCTCTTCACATAGAAGATGTCTGTATCAGCATCTAGGCTACCCTTTTAGGCTCATCCTTTAAGTTTGGAATTATCCTTCTCGTCCTTATTGGATTGCATAGAGCCCAAGGTAGGTGACTTCGTTAAAACTAATCCTACCCAAGCAACAACCTCAAGCATTCAAAGATAGGAAGGAAAAGGAAGCCTACTAAAGTGAGACATCAAATGCATAAGACATCAATATTTAGAGAAGGAAACCTGTATGTGATCTGCAGAAGTTGACAGCATAAAATCCGTGACAGATTTATCACCATGGTCATATCCGTTAGGCTTAAAAGGGAAAAAAAATCATATTAGTACAACATGTATATTTCACGCTCAAGGGAAAAAATAAATGGAGGTTTCAAGATCGAAACTGTCCATCTACTTTATATCTGATAAATAACCTTATTAACATCTTGTCATGGATTAACCTTGTGATATTACTCTTCAATTGAACTTCTCAAACACCTACCCACACATTCGATACTTTATAGCAAAGTTCTAAGGTACAAAACAATTGTAGTATTTAGTATTTACAATTAAATTAAAGCCAAAACTACATTGTTTCTCCAACTAACAGATCTTTGATATCTAGCTAAGAATAGGAAGTCCAAATGAGTTCTTCAAGTTGAACAAAGTCTACCCTGTCATGGTATTCAGTGCCAATTGGATTATTGAGGTTCCATGTCATTGAAATTCCATTTTCTCAATCAATTAAAACAAACTATTGCAGATTTAGGGATTATACTATGCAAGGGGAATAGGTGATTAAAATGTTATTTTACTGAATTATTTCCTAATTAAATGAAATTCCAATTAGTCTGTTCATGCTAACAAAGATAAATGAGGATTAACCCAATTCATGTAGACTAGGATAAAAGTCAGGAGCCTCTTTGGGTGACTACTTTCTTGAAGTTCCTTTATTACTGTTACCAAAATCAACATGTTTGTGTGCATGCTGTCCAATGAATTAGTATGTCAAGTTGAGGACAATCCTACAAAGGAACGATCACATATCAAAATTAGTTCTGAAGCATCTAGTATTAGATGTAGCATAAGCTAACCAATTTGAATGGACTAGCATGACCACCAACACTAGCACTAGAAGTGGCATAGTTACAGTTATAGCTATAAAACAACAAAGTAAAAAATAATAAATTGTGAAGGAAATGCAAAGTTCAGGCAGCAAGGTACCTCCAACGATAAACCAGTAGCAAACCCTTGCTGAAGTGGATGACCGAATGGTGATCCGCCTAAAATTGCATCGCGTATTCGATCATTGAAACTAATGATTCAAAAAAAAAATCCATTAAAGCGTGTGTGAACAAAATTTTAAAAGGAAACATTATAATAGGCAACGAAACTGGGTAGGAATAATGATGTGAATGCACATAAGAAATAAAGGTACAGTTTCATTCAAATCAAGAATCCAATTTTGGCTTATTAAAATAAATTTTTGTCAGTTTTAATGAATCTGAAAACTTCGAGCACAGCTAAACAAATGAAGCAAATAGAAGATCTATACAATAGTTGGCAACCTCAACACCAAATTTTGTAAGCATACCATCTATCTTCACTCTTGTACGTGTCGCTTTGAGTTAATCTAATCAATATCTTCTGTTTAGACAAGGTTTAAAAATCTACAGCCACATCGGAGTTCCAAACTTTCGCTGCAACCATAATGTTTCAGTACTGTGTTGATCTTTCGACGTATGATGCTGATACAGAATTGGAGAGGAAGGACGAAGGAGATAAAAAAAGAAAACAACAACTATAATGGACTTTATGTTCCACTTGTAATGGTACAATGTTGATATTAAAAGCTACAAAAAATATTATTTCAATTTATCTTGACACATTTTCTAACATGTCAAGGGGTGTCTAATGTACACAGTCATCAAAATGATATGTTACAACCAAAAGGAATTTAGATATCTCCATAATAGCATGATATTATCTACTTTAGGCCTAAGCCTTCATGATTTTGCTCTGATTTTGCTCTTGGGCTCTCTCTCCTCAGAAGACCTCATACTAATGGAGATACCTTTTTCATATAAGCCATAATCTTTCCCATGTGTTTTCAATGTGGGACTATGTTTGCAACCTTACAACCCCAACAATCCCCCCCCCCCCCCCAAAAACAAAGGATCACAAGCCCTCTTAAGCAAAAAGTCTTTCCATTTGATGTCTGATCCTCGACCCACCAGGACTTTCTGCCCCTCAGTCCACCCGACCTACTAGGACTTCATTGCCTAGCCGCAACTAGGACTTCTCTGCCTAGTGTCTGGTTCTCTTGATCAAGACATAGGAGCCCTAACTTCCTTTGTTCAAGGCTTAACTCACATGGTTCAATTAGACCATAGCTCTTGTGCACAGTCGGTGGTTAGATCTTCTGGCAGTCCAGACTCTAATATCAATTGTTAGGACCAAAGGGATTTAGAAATCTCCACAATGATATGATATTGTCCACTTTGGGCCAAAGCCCTCATGGTTTTGGTCTTAGGCTCTATCCAAAAGGTCTCATTACCAATGAAGATATCTTTCTCTTATAAGCCCATGATCTTTCCTACGTATTGTCAATGTGGGACTATGTTTGCAACCTTGCAACCCCAACAATCCTCCCCTCAAACGAAGGACCACCATTGGTTCGAGCTTTTCCGCAAGCATCCGATCACTCTTGACCCGCTTCGGGCCTCCCCACGAGCATCTGATCACTCTTTCACTTACTTCAGGCCTTCGGACCTTCCCGCGAGCATCCGACCTGCTTCGAGCCTCCGGACCTCCCTGGGACCAATCCGATCACCTTTTGACCTGCTCCGGGCCTCCCCGCAACCATTCGACCTGCTCCGGGCCTTCAGGCTTCCCCGCGAGCATCCGCATCCAGTCACTCTTGACCTGCTCCGAGCCTCCCCGCAAGCTTTCGGTCATACTTGACCTGCTTCGAGTCTCCCCTCAACTTCGTTCAAGGACCCTCCCATATGACACATAGTTTGGACCATAGCTCTGATACTATTTGTTGGGGCCCCAAGGATATACATATCTCCACAATGACATGATATTATCCACTTTGGACATAAGCCCTCATGGCTTTGCCCTTGAGCTCTTCCCAAAATGCTTCATACTAATAGAGATATCTTTCTCTTATAAGTCCATGATCTTTCCTATGTATTTTCAATGTGAGACTATGTTTGCAACCATGCAACCCCAATAAATGATTATCACAATTACATAGAATAGATTACCTGTATCACGTTTTGGTAATTTATCCAAACAGAGATGTTTTGACCATGCCACTGGTAAAAGATTTCAAATCATGATTTAGACCAATGTTTAAAATCTCATTCCGTGCCAAGCGGCACGGACGAAATTTACCGTTCCATGGTGGGAATGAAACCGACACCCCGAGCGCGATAATTTTGCTCATGGGCGCCACGCTCGGAGGCGATGGCGAGCGAAGGCGACGGCGAGCGAAGGTGATGGCAAGCGAAGGTGACGAAGTCCCCGAACATCGCAAGCAACAGTAGCGTCGCAAGCTCCGCCTCCAGATGCCTTTAGTACTGTTGGACGCCTCCGGAGGCATCGCCGGGCACGCCAAAGGTGTCTCAAGATGCCTTTGGCGACGTCGGAAGTGTCCGTGACGCCTTCGGCGCACCCGACACTCACGATGACGCGATTGTCGCGATGCCCTAACCCATTAAATTTTTTTGATTTATTTAATTTAAACAATTCCTAACTTAATTAATATTGAAAATTCAATTTTACTATTTTAAATTTTATTTTTTTAATAAATCAGATTTATAATCTAATATATATTTTTTATTATTTGGTATTGTTTTAAATTTCATTTAAAAATTCTAAAAAAATCTAAAAAATTATAATAATCAGATTTATATTTTGATATTTTTTTATTATTTTGTATTATTTTTAAATTTCATTTAAAAAATCTTTAAAATTCTAAAAAATATATAATTATAAGATTTATATTTTGATATTTTTTAGTAAATAAATTTCTTTTACAATTCTAAAAAAGTGTAAAAAAAATAATCAGATTTATATTCTAATAATTTTTTTATATTTTTTACTGTTTTATATTTTTTTACTATTTAAAATATATATTATTTAAATTAATAATTAATTAAATGAATAATAGTTAATTTATATAATTATTAATATAAAGTAACATTTTTATCTTTAATTTATCTACTTATTATGGATAATATTTTTTTATCTTAGAATTAATTTGGAATTTAGATTCATGAATATTAACATATTTAGATATGCTGATGAACATGTGAAAAAATCAATATCAATATTACATGTCATGAGATGATTATTCACGCCACTCCTTTTGGTATTAGTAAGTTAACCTATTATGATGTATAAATTTTAATTAAGTTATTGATGGATCAATTTTTTTTAAGAAGAAAACTAGATTTAATTGTTTTTTCTAATAATATTAAATTGTTCAATAATTAAAAATTTATATAAAATTAATATATAATTTATTTTTAAATTATACACAATAAACATATTTATTTAATAATTACCATATATAAATAAAAAAATGCCGATATAGCATCGGCACGATACGATACCGAAACTGTATCGTTCCGGTCTTGAACCGAATCCTCGACACGGGTCGAGATTTTAAACCTTGATTTAGACTATTTGACCTTGTTGAGCAACACTAGGCAAATAAGATTGGCATCGATGCCAAATTGATGCAAAATCACACTCTGATACTGAATTAATGCAACATCAAAATTAAATTGAAACTCACAGAGAATTGAGATAAATTGACACGGCATAGGGGATAATTATCTTAAATAGAGAAATTAAACAAATTCACAGAGAATAAAACTCGCAAAGTGATTTTTTATTGAATTGGAAGAACAACATTGTTTTCTTTTTACTTAATAAAAGCATAGTGGGAGATTTGTATCATTTAGAGAGAGAAACTCTCCCCTAAAACTCGCAAAGTGATTTTTTTATTGAATTGGAAGAACAATATTGTTTTCTTTTTACTTAATAAAAGCATAGAGGAAGGTTTGTATCATTTAGAGAGAGAAACTCTCCCTTCTCTCTAAGGAGGAGACGGCAAACCATCCCGGAGTTCGTCGGAAAAAGAGCTCTTGTTCGACGGGTTCTAATCAAGAGTGGATTCGTGGTAAACTTCTTTTGTGCCACACCTTGGCGGTGCTCTCGAGAGGTCCTCTGGATGAGATCTCACGTGAGGAGGTTTTCCTTGGTAGTTTGGGTATTTTACGAGCAAAGATTAGTTGGCATTGATCCGGGGGGAGAATCAAGCTCATCGACGCCAGTAGAAATTCCTGTTGGTGCAGGTTTATAGAAGAGGGCTGACGTGGAGGATAGGTGATGTGAAAGTTATGCTAACATGTCTAGTGTAACCCTATCAGTGGTTATACAGTGGTTTCTTGCAGTTGGATTTTGCACAAGGAAAATCTTTTATTTGGAAGGCTAGCAGTTTCTCTCTCCTTTTATTTCTGAATTTGATTGGCAGATTTTCGTCATCTTTGGTAACAAGAATTCTCTCCTTAGAGGCTATCTGAATCTGATTTAATTCAGATTCTCATTCACTTGGACAGCAAGTTTCAAAATTATTTGGTAACTCTAGCCGGATTTAGAAACTTACCGAATTGGTCACAACATTCCAAAGCTACCAACTTGCCAAATATGATGCGTGGCAAGGGGCAGCAGGCATCCAGGAGCCACACTTCGGTGGCTCCTCCGTTGAGGATAGTAGTTCCTCTTCCTCAAATTACTACACAGGCCAGTGGAGAATTGCGACAGGAGGTTAGATCACACCCTCAAAAGAAGACCCCACCGGAAGTGTTACAAGCCGGTGCGACATCAACTAAATCTCTAGGAGAGGGTGGGCATTCGGCGGTACCACAACCTAAGGGACAAATAAAATGGACTGATCTTTTCTCCTCAAATCGGTTATTTGCTCAGGAGAATGCTCTTCAGTACGTGTTATTTGATAACAATGAACGAGTGACACTGGAGAATACAGATGTTGACACAAACTAAACTACGATGGGAGACTGATTGGTAGGGAGGTTCATCAGACATTTTCCGGGTTGACCGGCGATCAAAGGCATGGCAAAGAGTTGGAACGCCAAGTATGACATATATGACCACAAAACTATGTGGCTTATCTTCAAATTTCAGTTTGCAGAGGACTACGATAGAGTCATGCTAGGGGGACCTTATGTTGCACTCGGTTGCCCTTTGTACTTGAAACCGCTTCCAGGTTCTACTTCAGTGGGAAGAACTTCAAAGATTACTTGTGTCGGTACAAATATTTAACCTACCATTAGAATGTTGGACCATCTTAGCCCTAAGCAAGTTGACTTGAATGATTGGCGGTCATTATTCACTGAGCAAATGACGCGGCAACATAATCGAATCAACCATGTGTGAGTACTAGTGGAGGTTGACATCACAAGGGAACCGCCAGATACCATCCTTACCGTCCTTCCTAGAAGCATGGAGGTAGATATTCCCCTTTTCTTTGAATCCAAATTCAAATTTTGTTTAAATTGTCATCATATGGGGCATTACAAAAATCAATGTGGAGTTGGGACTACAACGCAATCGGCCTCATATAAGCCTCACGAAATAATTCAACATCCGGATATTGTGGTAACGAATGAGCAAAACCCACACTTGCTGGAAGGTTTGAATTGTTAAGCACAGGTACAGGAATCTACTGCACCTTCTCTAGTCCCACCTAGTAAGGGAACCTGCTGTCCACCATCAGGAACAAGACATAATGATTGCTTCTAAGACGATGCAAGAGGTTTCAGACATGGCCAAGAATAGTTTTGAGTGGACCAAGATGATCCAATATGGCATGAGATAATTGACAATGCAACGGTGTTAGTCACTGGAGAAAATCCATTGTGCATTCATCATCCAGTTCGGGCAGTACCAAAATCGATTGATCCAGGCAATGAACAAGCGACTGTGGTGATGGGCATGGAAGTTGCTTCTCATCAGGTTATACAAAAGGGTAAGGAGGCTACCATAGTGAGTAAGGATCTACCTTTGCAAGGGAATAACGAGAAGTGGGAGGAGGTCCAAACTTGGAAGAGAAGCAACTGAAGACAAAATTAGATTCCTACGTCACAACAATCCAGGGTGTTGGAAAATATTGTTGCCCATCCTGCTCCAGAGTGGACCCAAAATTCTTGTCTCCCAGTTACTCCAAGCAAAGGCAAGGCCCTCGCAACTGTGGTGGAGGAAAGGGAGGGCAAGGAGCCAAGGGCCATGGCTGGCCTATCCTGTCAGTTTGATACACAACAAGGACCTGAACAAACTGCAGAACTGGGCAATACGAACAAAGGGCAGCAGTACCCACATACCTATGGACGACATAGGTCGTCTCAGGCCACATGAAGATTGGATCTTGGAACATTCGAAAAGGGGGTGGAGTCCCTCTTTCACAGTGCGAAGTTATATGTATTGGGTGTTTTGGAGACAACTACTGGATAAGGGTTATCAAAAGCTGAAGACACGACGGTTTCAACAACTACAAGTGAAACAACAAGATAACCAAGGGAGTAGGAGTCGAATACTACTTATTTAGGATGACCAAAGAGTTGGCTTGGAGGTGATGGAGTGGCATGAGCAATTCGTTCATTGTCAGATTTGCAAGATGTCTCGTAAGCTCATTGCGGTTATGCTTGTCCATGGCCAGATTTCTATGGTGGGGAGGAAGGCATTGCGGGAAAGGCTTCAGCAGATTTCCATAGATATGGGGATGCCATGGTTGGTCCTTGAGGATTTTAATTCTTACTTATCGGTTGAGGACAAGTGTGGAGGGTTACTGATTACTCAGAATTGCATAGCAGATTTTCAAAATTTTGTGAGCCTTGTCGGAATGGAGGATATATCGTATACAGGCTGCAAATTCACATGGATGAATGGTAATATATGTAGAAAACTGGATCGAGCACTCATTAATAGAGAATGGTTAGAAGCCGAGTTACAAAGCTTTGCAGAGTTCACACGTCCAGGTTGTTTATCAGATCACTCAGCATGTTTGGTCTCTATCTTGGGTGGAGGAATTCACATTCAGAAGTCATTCAAATTCTTCAATATGTAGGTCCAACATGACTCGATCTCACAACTACTGGAGACAAAATGGGTAGAATACAAGCAATAGTTGGTCCGAAGCAATAAGCAATATGGACTCTCACATTTCTTAAAGATGTTAAAATTAGATTTGAAGAGATTAAAGGCAAAGCATTATCAGCACATATATGTCAGAACTGCTGCTGCCCAGGCACGCCTGGAAGAGGTGATGGATTGTTGCATGGTCAAATGATAGAGGATTACAAGGAGTTGCAGCAAACTGCAGCTCGTCTAAATGTTGCAGAACATTCTTTTTCCATGCAACGTGCAAATATTGGCTACTTCAAGCATGTGGATCAAAACACTTCCTTTTTTCATGCACTGATAAAACGTAATAATAAGCATAATAAGATCATTGTAGTGGAGAAGCCAGATGGTAGTCTTACAGAATCATTTGAGGAGGTGGTCAAGGTGTTCACAGAAAACTTCCATCGCCAACTTGGGAGACTATAGGCCACACAACTGACTTTCCTCAGTCGTGCATGACATTCAGCCAACATGTGTATGTGGATCCGCATGATGCTTTAGAGCAACTCCCTACCACAGAGGAGATAAACAAACACTATTTAATATTGGTGATTAGAGGGCTCCAGGCTCAGATGGGTATAGCTCGAAGTTCTTCGAGCATTGTTGGGGCATTGTGGGGATGAACTTCCCTAGTGCAGTTATGGAATTTTTCGGCAGTGAGAGATTATTGCGGAAATGGAATCATACTTTTATTATGCTTGTTCTGAAATCAACCCATGCTAGCGAGGTGACAGATTATAGACCAATCTCCTGTTGTACGGTATTCTACAAGGTCATATTTAAGTTATTGGCTTCAAGATTATCAGAGGTAGTAGGAGGAATACTTCATCAATCACATGCAGCTTTTGTATAGGGATGATAATATCCATCTAGCGTAGGAGCTCTTCCAGAGGTATCACGCCCCCAGGGATATGGTACAGCGGCAGGGCGACTAGTCGTCATCCCAGGCATCCACGGTTTGATCCCCAGCTATAGAGTATTTTGCAGGAATTTTTCCTCCAAATGGGATGCAAACCTTGGGACACTGGGCTTTTGGACCACCCGCCGCAAGCGCTTCCCGATTTACCCTAGCGGTTGGTAGGAAACTTCCGTGAGGCCGGGTCGGTCGCCCCAGGTTTGCCTGTTACCTGGTTCATCAATTTTTTTTTCTTTCGGAGGAATCACAAAAAGCACATCTCCCCTGGATGCATTATGAAGGTTGACCTTCAACGACTCGGTTCATTGGGAGCTTTTGCGTGAGGTGCTCATTGGTCTCCAATTCCCTATGAGGTTTATATCCTGGATAATGGAGTGTGTGACCACTCCGTCATTCTCTCTGGCTTAATGGGGGGCCTTTTGGATTCCTTAAAGAGGCTAGAGGGCTACGGGGAAACCCTCTCTCCCCCTACTTATTCAATATTTGTGTGGAGATCCTTGGATGACAAATACAGTAGCGCACAGACAGATCATATTTCAAATTCCATCCACGATATGGTCGTCTCAGATTGGCACACTTGGCGTATGCAGATGACTTACTATTATTCAAGTAGGGGGATGACTTTCCTAATAGTAAAATAATTCCTTCAAAGTTAATTCTCCTAAACCAACTGATAGCATTTTTCCATGAAAAGTAAATATTTGTATTCTTCTACAAAATCTTCCAATCATCGGTTGATTAGCTATTGCATCACCAACTAGCTAATCAAATGTGAGCTCCTCGCCCCTGGGGCAATGGTGTAGAGGCAAGGCATCTTCTCAATTTCCTAGGCATCTAAGGATAGAGTCTCAACTTTGGCCAATTAACGAATGAATTTCCCTTAATGGGCGGTTGACTTAAGAATGCTAAGTTTATGGGTCGCCCACTACGAGCGCTTCTTGATTTTACCTGATGGCCAGTGGTAAATTTTCGTGGGGTCGAGCTAGCGACCCCAGGATTACTCGGCATTAGCTGGATACCTAGTACCAACTATAAATAGAAAAAAAAAATTGTGAGCTCTTCCAATATTTTCATTGCTTTTCCAACAAATTTTCATGACCTGTGGCTCTTCTAACTCCACACAACATTGCTCTAATAGGCTTCCTCCTATTGCAAAAAATTCCTTAGGCTAAAACATGTCTAATTGCAATTGGTGCTATGAAAGCACAAATAGCATGGTGACTTTTACCTTGCCAACATAACATTGCAATACTGCTAATGGTATAGGTCAGCTGCCAAAATGGTACATTTTGGTCATGGACCGATACTGATCAACACTTTTAAACCACGAGTGGATGTATGTTGTGATGGAAGAAAAGGATAAACACAAGGCAAATCCATGATCAAGAATGAGATTAGGTTTGATTGATATAATTTGACGCGACACCAAGATAAATTTGTATGCCTTAGCCATCAGTTGTATGGGGTTGCATATCAGTTGACAATCTTGTGAGGGGAAAATATCAAAATAAAAATTGTGCTCATCACTGATTTGGTTTTTCAACTATTATAATGGGGTCTATGTTTTTTTTTTACATCAAATTCATTGTTCACTACCAATTCAAAATTTTCTATGGCATTCAAAGGATTTAGGATAATTAAAAAAAAAAAAATCAACATGATTTGGCATGAGGTTCTCTGTTAATGGAATTTATTCAGCTGTAGAACATGATCCTATGCTTCTTACCCATGTTATCTTGGCATGCCAATCGCCAATCATCAAAGGAATACAAATATAGCTCACTCGTACATTCCATTAGATGAGAGCCCTCATCCTAAGCCTAACTTGATATATCTCAAGCATTCAAATAATGCATATATTTATATTTCTATAGTTAAACCACACCAAGGAATCAAGAAGTTAATATGAAAACATAAGTAGCTTTAAATTTGTATATATTTCTTGGAAACAAATTAACACTTTCAAAAAAAATTAAAACAATGTGACAACAAAAATTAGATTATGACAAGATAGAATACCTCCCGATTCCCGTTCCTGGTAGGTTAAATTGTGTTGCATTGATCCCTCGCTTATTGTTTGCAACCTCACCAAAGTCCCATCCTTCACCGTAACTAATAAATGACGAGTTTACAAAATTGGAGAACTTTGTCAACAGCAAAGACACACTTATGTATATAAATCTCATTCAAAACGACCACACATGCTTCTACCAAAATGTTTAACAACAAGAATATAACCAATAATGAATAAACCAAATCACTCACATATGTATCATTGAACCATCTACTCCATCCTTGTCTTTAGACAGGCTTTGAAGAGTACTCTTTGCCTTCACCTGAAATAACAAATAATAGGTGGACAACAAATAATGTAAGCATGTCACCATAATAATCGGAAAGGAAAAAAATTCAGAATGTCATACTTCCAATTTCATCAAAAACTGACCAACCACCAAAACAACCAAATCACTGTTACAGGGAGATGTTTTGCATGTGAATCGTCAGCAGAAGGATAAGAGACACTGATGTCGTTTTGGTGAATTTTTGTACTGAAAGCAAGAAACAATTATGACCTCAAACAGATCAAATTTTGGGTTAGATCACTCTGATTGCATCAGGACTTCCCTAGGATGAGATATTAAACTTAAAATTATGAACAGTTCATTATCATTTCTATATCTGATCACTTATCTCAAGCAACAGTACTGAAAAAATAAGTTATGTTGATTTTACAAATTGGAGATTCTGCATTTAACTAAATTTGGTACAAAAGGACACTACTGGACACACAATTGAAACAGTAATGATCGTGCTAAATTTGTTGTGCAAATAATAAATATGCTAGAAAACAGCAGTGAGGTGAGGGTTATGCACCATAGTGCTCTTCATAATATGTCCCATGAGGTCAAACCGGAAACCATCAACCTGCAAGTGTAATCAAAAGTCAAAACTCAGGACCAGTTCAATTCTTTATTTGAGTAGCACATAAAAGATAGAAAATGATATAAATTATCTATATTTGACGAGAAGCATTCCTGCCTATAGATACAGGCTTAGGGAAAAAACTGAACTTGAGTTACAACATGTATCTAACCACAAATGAAGGTGACCAAGACAGAAAATAAACCACAAACAAAGTGCAGAAAATCCCAGCATCCTGAATGTTCTGTTGTCAGACAGCAGCAGACAGCATCTATGAGAAACTAACTAGCTACATATGAAAATTGAGAAGAATGTAGCCTATTTTATCAGTATCAAGTATTAACAAACTTATCAATGCACACCACAATGCCAATGCGACTTAAAGGGAACTATGAAGATTGCTAATTTTGCTTCCAAAGAGGTAAAAGAATTAAAAAGAATATTAGCTTCCAAAATGTTTGGACTAAATTAAGTAATTTTGCTTCCAAAGAGGATGAGAGAACCAAAAGGAATGTTCACTTCCACAATGATTGGACTAAATTAAGATTCCTCTATGGTATTATATTACAAACATCCAATAACATGAAGGCATGTTTCATCTTCCATTTCTGCCAGGTTAATAATTGATAGAGATTGCTAAGGGATATCAAGGAGCCACTGTCATTTCATGCTAACCATCCTTCTTGTGTGATGATATAGTAGTTTTCCAACTGACCCCTTCAAGTTACATATTCAGAAGATTCTTTATGCATGTGTATGGTTTGGCATGCTAAAGGACATGCAGACGATGAAGCCTACCACTAAAAAGTAGTTTTCTCCTTCAGTACTGACCATTATGATTGGTATACAAATACATAACTGATGTAGCACAATAAAGTTGCTATTAATCCATAAGGTTCAAATCTTTCTCATAGTCATAACATGCAAGCAAGTACAAATTAATCTGATAATGTATTTGTACACAACTAGTATCCAACAAATATTAACACAATATTGCACCAACCAAAAAAGGACTGTAATGTGACATTTACAAATGAATAGCCAATAGCCAAAATAAGTTCTTTAACCGTTGGCAAAATCATAAATTTGATGCAAACATTAATCAACTTGCTCTTGAATCAAGGCTATCCTCACTTGTGAGAATCAGATATTATAAAAGCTTACTAATCATTCCTTCAAAAGAGCTATATAACAGTGATGCCATTTTAGATTGCATAAATCTAATATTTAAACTCCAAGATAAACATAGCATTAGATACTCAAGAAGAAAATAAACAAAAATAAATTTAAGACTTAAACTTTAGAACAGAAATCCACCAATTTATATACCCTTGAACTCAAACCCACCAAATTTAGAAACTGACTCTAGGATGAAATTCTTATATCTTAATTGTTTAAAACCATAATAGATTACCTTATAGTCCACAGCCCAGCATGTAAGATCATCAACAATTAAACGGCCCATCATAAAGTGCTCGCTAGCTGTATTATTTGTGCAGGCGCTGTTCTCAATACCTCCTTCAGTGTTTCTTCGAAGGTAATATCCAGGAACAACCTGTAAATTATTTGTATTATAAAGACAATAGAAAGTGCAAACGTAGTAGACTAGGATTCTGACAAAAAAAAAGGAAAAAAAAACAACAGAATTTCTGCTGAATGGCACAAAATTTTAATTTCCACCCCTCCTAAAAACTGGAAAATACCAGTTTCAGGCAGTGCAGAACTCATATCAAAGATCATAATGTGGATTGTTGGTTGGTCTCCCAGACCTCTCTATTCAATTCTCACCCTCTTGACTATGGCTCTCCCACAGGAATCTTTTAAAATCTTTCCAGTCTCAACTTGCTCATTTTTTAAAATTCAAACATAGACAGGCCATGTATTACTCTGACCTTATTTCATCTTAGACTCAAACTAAAATATTATCCACAGAGCATATCCTATAGGCAACAAGTTGGTGCAACCATGTGTCAAAATGGCACCTAGGCATCTAGTCCAGAACTAGTGCACACATCCAAAACTTTGATCCACGGACTGTAGGTGTCTTTCCTATTTCCTCTAGCCCTTTGCAGAATCTCTCATTCTTAATAGTTAATATTATAATTAAAGAAAATAAACAATTAATCTGAATTTAAAAGTTGTAAGGACTAAGGAGCTTTTTTTACAAATGAATGATGCCATCTTTTAAAACCATAACCTTATCGAGGACAGAGTTGTCATCAAAGGGACCACTGGCAGCCAAATGGTTGTAGACAACATCGAGTACAACACGGAGACCCATTCGGTTAAGTGCCTGAGAGTAACATCTAGGACAGATTAGATCACACTACAGTATTACACAGAGAACTGATAAAACTATAGGATCTGCACCTGAACCATCTTCCGGAATTCCAGAATGCGATTTGGTCCATTTGGATCAGTAGAATAGCTTCCTTTTGGGACACCCCAAATTACGGGATTGTACCTTACATTGCAAATTACTAGATAAAGCCAACTGCACATATCAAGGACAAAACATTACAGTACTGGAAATTAAATGTTAATATACCCCCAGTTATAACCATCTTCATCTTGAATTGCTGTCACTTCTGCTTGTTGTTTATCAGAATCTGGGGGCAGTTTGGCCATTTCAACTTCATCTATGGACCCAGTGTAAAACCATTAAATCAGTAATAATGTAAAGATAAAATTTTCATTTAACAAGAGGTTAGGAAAATAAAATTGAAGAGCCAAAAGCTATGGAACACAAAGGAAGCCAGCTATTTAAGTGGAAAAGGAAAGGAAGACAGTTACCAAGATCACATAGTTGAGCAACATTTATAACCTACGTATTTTTAAAATGAAAAAAAAAATGGTCATGGCTACAAAACCAGGAAACAAGCTAAATTATTGAAAAATTTAAGTTGAACGACAACCAAAATGTTTTTATCTATTGGACTACAATCAACAATTTCAATGGCCAAAGTCAGTCTGCACCCATCAAAAAGGATACAATTTGGATTACTACCTTACTGGCATCCGTGCTTCAACCAAAAAAAATTATGCAAACCACAAAGAACACCCTCAACCACAATGATAATAGTTTACGCGATGAACTGCCATTAAGGATGTTAATTAAATTGTACATATGATCAAGATGAAAAATCACATGAGTGTTTAGTATGGATTCACCACGTTTTTATTTTTCCAATTTAGATCACCAACACGAATTGTTTCTAGCGTAGTTTGGATTTGAAGCAGTCTCCAACCGATAGAAACAAGATTAAATAATGCAGTGAAATGTCGTACATGTATGTGAGATATATTCTGCTATTGGATATGATATTTTTTTATCTAGATTAGAATGAGTAATTTTCTAATATTAGTTGACAAAAGTAAAGATTCTGTATTTTGAAGGCAATTGCAGAATTTGTTCAGATCATTGATTTCATTATTCTTTTCCTTGAGTTCTTGTGTGCAACACTTACCTAAGTGATGACTGATAGAATATTTCCATTCTGCCATAGAGGAAAGTGCTAGTGTAAGCCCTAAGAGCCAATCATGAGATAATTAATTTGAGACTTTTGTATCATATTTAATGATAGGCAATATTTTGTGTTTATTATATTTATTTTATATCTATGCAATTTAAATAAATATAATAATGCCCAGAGTGGTAGGTTATATTCTATAGAATATCAATTATTTGAATCAATTGTGAGATACTGTAGATATATAAAACACTACTCTCAATTATTCCTAATATGTATTAATATACAAGGGCAATATTAATGCATTGAGACTAGCATGTAGATTAATTGATGACTTAATCTCACATGTCATGGATATAAGATATCAAGTTAACACATGGGTATATATAAGAGAATATGTACTAAATTGACCCACCGTGAAAATGTTTTGTGGATTGTTATATGAATATCATAAACATTCTCATAGCGACTGTTATTATAAATAATATTTTAACCTGAAGTCACTACGGTTCCCTACATAAAAAAAAATAGATCTACTACCTTAACGGCCCCCTAGAGTCGGTCCCACGAATATGGAGGGAGGTTTATACAGGTACACAAACAACAAGCGCATGGTGGGGCCAAAAATGCAGGTCATCACCTCCTGGGAATCGACCCCTGGTCATTACGTCAGAAATGTCATGCACCCACCATCTGTGTTACGCCCTGGGGGCCACTACGATTCCCTACATAAGAAATTATGTACTTTAGTATCGACAAACATCACCTGTAACAAGGTCGATTATAAAGTCGTTCACTGAGTATGCAATGAGTTATGCAGAGGGATGTGAGCGATGTAGATGGATTTGTCCCTTCCATATAACGGAAGTGATGTGTGTGAGCCCCTGATTAAGTATGACCACTAAAATGCATTATTATACTCAAATAAGTCAATATAAAATCTTGAACTTATTTGGTTAAGTACACTTAGAGATCAAAAAACACATAGATTAATGAGAGGATGGCACAATCTATGCCTTGTAAATCAATCTAGATGTCATGAACAAAAGGATTAAGTTACACAATAAAATAGGCATAAATAGATTAGGTCAAATTTACAATATTCTCGTCATTTGGGTGGCAATGAAGTATTGATAGATGTCACTCATTGTTTGTGTCTTTAAAATTAGATTTTAGAGTCACTACGAACTTTATAAAAACCTATTGGGCCACGAGCACATCGATTTTGGAGTTTGGTTTATTTTAGTATGACTAAATAAACTAGGCTAAGTTTGTTTTGGATCTTAAATTTGTTGGATTAATAGTTTGATCTAATAAATATGTGTTTGAGTTGTCAAATAGACACCCATGAGGCCCAAACCAAATGAAGTCACGTTTTATTAGATAACATCTTATTAGATAAGATTTGGCACGGTATTAGATAACATCCTATTAAATTAGACTTGACCACGTTGTGTTTGTCTTATTAGATAAGACTTGGTTGTTATGTAGGTTAAGAACACGTCTTATCGGATAAGATTGTGATAATCCTAAAAGTTAGTGTTTGATCTCAACTTAAATATGCATGGTAGCTAGCACTACTGGTACGACAACCATAGACTCCAATTGTGCTCGTGATACGAGCGGCAAAGCCGCTATGCTCGTGTGGATACCATAGAGGCACAAATGTATTGATCGTGCTGAGATCGACTTAATTTTCCATATTCGCAAAGGTTCTACGTATCAAGAGGTAATTTTGCACAAACGTTAAATTAGAATTCGCATGGATCGTGGGTTCTTTTTCCGCTATGCACTCATGTTTAATTTTGCTTACGAACCCAACAGATAGAATAAAACCTCTTCTATCTCATTTTATTTCTCTTTCTATTAATTTTCTTGTTGCAGTTGTACATCTTGCACTTAAATAAGATAGAAGTCTTTTTCCTTAAACTTTGACCAACAAACATAACAGAATTGCAAGCGCATACAAACTTATGATTTTCTCACTTATTTTCAACTATAATAAGCCTTTTGCAAGCTACATTGGTGAAATGCCATAAACAGCCAAACTGATTACAAGGCCGAAGCAGAAAGATGTGAATAGCACTTATACTAGACTGATGTAGAAAACTGAGGTGATAACAACTAAAAACAGTAAAACACTACATTTGTGCATTTGGAGCATATACAATAATGTGATAATGAATAGTACAAGTATTAGCATAAAGAACCAGTAACTGTAAAATCAGCTATGCGATTTCATGAATTTTACCAATGTATTTCCAATTGTTTTTATCATCATCAACACCGGCAAAATGAAAGCTTGGAAGCAAATGGACATGTGTCAGACCAGCATTACACAGTTTCTTCAAGTGGGTTACTCCAAGTGAATCCTGCATCACATGGTCAACAAGCAAATAAAGTTTCTTAAAATACAGCAAGGACAAAACATTTCTTGAAAATTAACGGGAGATGATGACTTGATTAAACACAAAAAATACATCTCCTAGTTCTCAATTGCGCTAAAATCAGGAAAATGGTAAGAGTTAATTTGTGAACAAATCCAATATTAAACAATGTTGAAAATTTAGTTTGTATATCTATGAAGATTTTCCCTGGAATATTAGTAGTCAGTATAAAAAGAGCTGAGGCAAATAAAAGAAGATGCTTACTGAGTTAAAACAAAGTTCTTGCAAATCCTACATTTGCTGCTTACTCATAAAATATAGCAGTTAGAAATAATGATACACTAGCTATCCTGAAAAGGTAAAAGGATGTCATATTAAGTAATAGAACAAGGAACGACAAGTATCTATCAGAGATATCAAGTTACAAAGAGTGGTCATGTATATCATTTACATTGAAAAAGATATTTCCAGAATACAATTATGGCTTAAAATATGGATAGGAAATGCTGATACGTACAGTTTGCAACATTTTACCAGCTATGCAACATTTTCAATTATTTGTCTTGTTACACTTGATGCCTTGACAGTACAACTAGGTAGCCTACTAAAGAGGAGCAAGATATGTAAATGAAAGGAGGACACAAACAGTACAAGAATATTACACATCCCCATAAGCAATTTGGTGAATTTATTGTTGTAACTGAGAATAATTTGCAGGAAGAAGTGCTATGTTAATGCAAACAAAAATATTTTTATTTTATATTTGGCATCAAAAATGCTACCTGTAATGTGAAGGCAAGGAAGCCGCCTTGAGAATCAAAGTCTACAGTTTGATCGTTTGCACTGACAAACAGATATGTATCAAGCTTTCTTTTTTTATCTCAAAAGAAAATGTCAACGCAAATGAATACTGTAAGTCAAATTAGGAAGCTGGCTACACCAAAATTAACAAAAATAGGCTGGTATCTCTTCTAGAAAAAAAAACATGATCCATATATAATTCCTAGAAGGTAAAACAATCACAGTTCAAAAGGCATATAGAGGAGCTATAGATCAACTGATCAAGTCAATAGACAACTAAGTTGAATGTTAATAAATGAGGATTTTGTTAGACTTTATAATCGACAAAAGACAGCATATGTGCTGCAGATGTTTCTAATCTAGGTCTTTATGACCCAGAAACCACAATTCCATATGCCACAGATATACCTATGGATTTATAATTTTATTTTGCTGGCAATCATATATTCTGGGAAAAATTATATATAAGTTCTTGGAGTTATTCCATATGAAATATAGAGGAAGGTCAGACAAGTTATTAATACCTAGTGACAATATAAGTGGAATCTAGCATACAAATGGACCAGACCAATCAGTTTCTCACTGTCAAATTTTTTAATTATTAATAAAAAATGTCAAATAAAACATCAGAATACATTGACATAACTGTTTTTTCTTTGCTGATATTAAATGAGAAAATTTCGTTTTGCCCCCTGTAGTTTACTTGCATTTCAAACTACCCCAAACTTTGAAAGTTGTTATTTTACCTCTTACTTTAAAACCCTTATCAAAATGTGTCCTCCTTTAATTACTAACAGAGCTATCAGCCATGTGCACTGTGACAGAAATAGACCACAAGCTAATATGCAAATTAATTTGAGGTGAATTTTTTCATCAAAACAAATTTTTTTAGCAAACAATTATGATATATCTCTCTTCTAGTGTTGGCAAGCTCAAACTGGAAAAAGGTTTTGAATTTTAGACAGGGAGTTGATTTAGCAACCAACTTATGTCATCAGAAATTCCTCTGCAAACATGTTCACAAATCATCTTGCAGACAAAATTTTCACTAAAGAGCCTTTTTGGGGTCAAAAAATGCTGATATATTTTTTAGAGGTGTCATCTTTGATTCTTTAGCCTGCAAGTTGATTGTGAATAAGCTTGCACCATGAAATACGGCACAAAATGCACACAAATTGATTTACAAATCAGCTTACAGTGAAATTTGTCCACAAAATAAACTTCTTGAGCAAAAAAATCTAATGTCTCTGTAGTGATATTGGTAATTTAAAAGTGGCTAAAAATTTATATTTTTAGATCATAAATTGATTTCAGATTGTGCCATCGAAACTAGAGCCAAAATAGTATACAATGTCTACAAACTGATTTATAAATCAACCTGCAGTGAAATTTTTCATCAAATGTTTTTTTAGATAAGAAAATAGATGTCTTTCCGGTGGTGTTGACAGTTCAAAGGGGACAAAAACTTCAATTTGGTGTCTGCAAGCTGAAATTGCAGTATATTCTATCACAAATTACACACATAATGGTTAGCTCTGGAAGTAGTTAAGGGAGGAGGCTATTTCAACAAAGATTTTAACTCTATGCTAAGATGGCAACTTTGAAAGTGCAAGGGGCATTTCAAAAAATTAAACTACTGGAGACAATGAAATTTTCTAATTTTAAATAAGCCATTTGAGTTGTTTAGCTATGTTGGTATGTTTAGACTGTATCACATATTCCTCTGTTTGCAGAATGGGCAGTTTATAGCATTATAACCGTTAAATATGCCCCTGTGGAAAGAACCAAATTATCTTATGTTGTCAATAGTACAAATCCAAACACTTAAAGGCACAAGATACATATAAATGCAGCCTCCGGTTAAGGGGGCATCCCAGCACTATATTGCAACTTAATATGGAATTTATATTCATAGTAACTTTTTTCACACATGGACAACAAAATCAATGTTTTACAACTACCGCTAACATATTTTCCAAGGAAAGAAAACAAATAGCAAAGCTTTAGGGTTCAGAGACAATTTTTTGTTTAAAAAAAAAGGAAAAACTAAATCCAAGTTGGACCAACCTGAAATCCCGTATATGCAGTTCATATATGCTGATATCAGAAAAGGAAAGAAGCTCAGGCTTTTCATCTGCCAATTTATCCCATCCAACTGGCTTTAGATTTTTGCTATCAAGGTTCACCAACCAAGTTCGCCTACCATTTGAGGAAAGCCTGATCCAATAAAATTTATTAAAATTTATTTTAGTCCAAAGAAAGTGATCCATGATTATCAATCCTGAAGTTGATATATGGAAATTTTGAAGTTAGATATGCAGGGGAACCTTCCGTAGCAAATCATAATAAACTTACCCACGAGCATAGGGGTCAACAACAGTGCAAATCTGCACTCGCAAAATGCTTGGATGATAGACAGTAACTTCATAAACATAATAAAGACCTTCCCAGCTTCTTGGTCCAACAGCACTCCAAACACCATTTGTCTCCTCAAGCTTAACTCTTTGTAGTAAGTCTCCACCCAAGGGATCCTCATAAAAACACACGTTCACCTCCTAGTTTCAAAAGAACAAAAGGTTAGTAACATTGTTTGTCTTCTTTTGCAACTGAAACACAACTCTCATCATCAAAAGGAAAATTTCCCTTTTTGTAAAATCTGCCCTAGATATTAATTATTGTCAAAATGCTCCTGATGTTAGCAAATTGTCATTCTGAGTTTTAGTTTTAAATGTTCTTCAAATTTTAACTTTTTGCAAAATGCCTTAGAGTAGATCTTTATTGACCAAATCCTCTTACCCCTGCCTTTACTGGGGTTTTAGGAAGTACCAGGAGGGAAATTTTGTGAACTAAGGCAAATTCTGGAGGATTTGCAATCAAAGGTAACTCTAGTTGGCATTTTTGCAAAGATACTTTGATATTAATTAGACCAAGAGGGAGGATGAAATCCCCCCTAGACGAGAAAAATTCACAAGGTCTGGAACAGCGTCTCATACTTGTGCTGTAGGAGCCCAAAGATGAAGTGACACAGATTCATTGCCAAAAGTAGCACCAAGAGGCCCAGTGTATGCAAAAATGTCATCAAGGACGCCAGGTATCTGAAGGCTAGTAGCATTCATGCATTTTCCATCAACTATAAAACAGAAATGGAATAGCCAAAGTTAAAATTAATCATGTAAATAACATCAAAATAGAAAGATTAATTTAGTAAATGAAATGTCTGCATTGTATAGGGATTTGGATATGTAACAAAGAAATGATAGCCACATTGGTCTTTCCATTTGAATTTGATTCACTTTTTCCTCCAGCTTGAACCAGTGATACAAGCCTACACCCACTCAGAAGAGCTTTAGAACAAATTGGTCCTGAATCAGCTTAACAACTTCAATGTTTGACCAGATTGTTTCATCTCACGGAAATGTCCCAGATCTGCTCATACCAACATCAACATTAAACATCGTACATTATTTTCCTCCGTTGGATGCTCATCCTGGGAACCTATCACAGAGTATGAGACTCCAGCCAATGTAAGGTCAGTTGAGGTTCAATGGACACCATTTTATCCTTGCATGTGAAAAATGAAACAAAGTTCCAATTAAGCAACTTATTGCATCAAGGAATGGTTCTCCAGTAGCTCTTCCATGTGCAAATAAATAAATTCTTAAGTAATATATACAGATAACAAGTTATGTGCTAAGCTATAAGTTTGTGAATGTGTGACTGTCCTTCGTATCTTTTGTACGTGATATGAACAACATGTTGAGTCTTACCACTATAGGAAGCAACTGCCAACTGGCATTTGAGAAGGCTTTCAGCATCTAAAGAAGTTGGTAGCTTAAATGCTTTATAGGTTGCAATGTGTGGAAATTTTTGAATTACCTGAAACATGGAACAGTGAAATTCATATCAATAAAAAATGATAGCTTGAAAAGATTGTTAATACTTTTCATATTTCATTAGAATACAATATTTTAAAGACAACGGTGTGTAGCTTAAAAAAGTTAAAATTGATAGACTTTTTGTTTTTGCCATGGTGTTAGGGCATTTATTTATGAAGTTTCGATGTCAGGATCAGAGGAACTTATAGATGCATTCTTTGTTCTCTGTGAAATGAAATCCATTTTTGTCTACTTGCAAACATCAAAAAGCAGACAGAGAGATAAGTTAATTTTGTCATACATTTGTTGGCAGCCCAGAACACTCTGTTTCAAGCTGAATTTTCACATCATATCCTGCAATAAGATAATATAACATGTTATAAAATTTGCTGTGCCCAAGACTGTCCATGTTGTGCCACCAATAAAGTTCATTCCCAAATGACCAAAGAGCATTTCAATTTTAATCAACCAGAAAGATGCATTTATAATTTATGTGAAAGAGATTGCAACCAGATCATGTCATCACTGGAGCATTAGTTACGTTTTTGCCCAATAGTTTAAATTCTAATATGATGTATCAATGACTTCGAACATCAATTAAACATTTAGGGCTATAAAACATAATAAAACTTCCAAAGACAAACTAATTGATCTTGGGAAGCTAAGTTATTTTCCTTGGGCACTCATAAAATTTTGCTACAGTATGAAGGGATATAAAAGAAGACAAAACCAATGCACTAAGAATCTGAAGCAAATGAATTGTTTCGCAACATTATACTATGTTATGTACAAAACCATATGCTCAATAATCAGTCTCAAACATGGATGCAGAAGTGGTGGAGTCGTGCATTGATGCCATCATATTAAATTTAATTGACGTGGATCTAGACCCATCAACTCTCCTGAGAATATTAAGAAAACAATATGCTTAAAAAATGTAGCAATCCTGATTATTAAGGTTCAATGAAAAACTTGCTAAGGATTCTAATCATCCTGTATGGATCTCAAACTCTGGAGGAGGATCGTATTTAAAATTTAAAACATCAAAAATTGCTTAATTTAGCAAGATGTAAGACATAAGGAGCCGATTGTTAATGTCAACAAATCCCAATATTCTCACGAGTATAATATAGTCTTAGAAATTAGCAAAGATATAAGAAATCAGTAATTTCAAAGTACACTAGTAAAAGTAACTAAAAGATACCATATTCATAGAAGTCTGCAATATGATAGAATATATAGGAACTTGGGTGAGAGATCATGTTTCACACCTTGAATGCCTTTATCTGAAAGGTGTAGGTCAGCCTTCCTACTAGCATAGAAAGAAACTGAAGTTTCGTCATCGCTGATGTTCCAAGCAATGAGGGTTTTAGTAACCCAAAAAGCCCTTGCATATGATAGAAAATCCTGCATGTACATTAGAGAAGTTGACTAGAAACAAGGTAAATGATTCAGCATACTAATAAGTTGTGGCAACAAATTACATAGATGGATTGAATTTATTCCTCAATTACCTTTATAACATAGTCACCATTAGGATTTGCAGATTAGTCAAACCTGTACTAATGGTTTTACAAACTCGAGAGAAATAAATTTCAAATGGTACAAATCTTATTTAGACGATCAAAGTTTTTCAAGGATACTCTTTTGATTTATATACATCATAATCTTCTTCCACGAACAACATCAAGGGATCTTCTTAAATGGAAGATCCTCCATGTGGATAATGTTCTTCTCTATTGAACAATAATCTTCTCAATTGAAAGATCCTCCATCTGGATAATGCTTATTCAGGCTTAGCCTTTCAAATATTCACGCCCATGTGACACTAGATTATCTTTTGGATCGACCCTGAAAGGAAGGTTGGAACAACAACAAATGTGCCCAATGTGGTATCTTCTAATTCACCCACCACGATTTTTAGAACGTTCAGTGTATCTAATCGATAAGATTGATCCAAATTATACCATCTCTTCATTCGATCAGTTTCTTACTTCCTGTTATGGATTTGATCGAGAAAACAACTTGAAAAAGACTCGAAATTGACAACGATGCCTTCCTTTTTCTAATGCATTCTTTGATAATTCAAAGTGATTTATTTATCTCAGATCATAATTCTTAGAATGATCCAGAAAGGAACGTGAGCGATCACCGACGTCGTCATATGGCTATATCACCATGGAAAAATGTATCCGAACGCAAAAAATTCCAATAGGAAAAGATAGAGAGAGAGAGAGATCTACTTCAGGAAATTAAAAAAAAAATCTCTGAAATCGAATCGAGTGCAAGGGGATTGAGCTCGAGTTAAAGATACGCAGGAATCTCCAATGCCATGCAGGAGGAGAGAGGGTACCGGAGGGACGGTATGCTGAAGCACAGCTGTTTCTTCCATGGGAACGTCCGAAAGAGTGCAACGAGGCACCGTCCTACGGCCGCTCCTTGGACGACATCGAGCTGATAAAGAAGAGGCGAGGCTGTGTGAGCGACGGTGGGAGGAGAGGAACGAAAATGAAGGGCGAAGAGAAGACGGCGAGTGAGCGGGAGGGAGGAGCGGTGGAGAACGCGAAGGATGAAAGGGGAGATTGATGGAGGTGGAGGAGGGCAAAAGAGATGGCGAGCAGAGGGCCATGGTTATCGCGCGGAGAAGTAGTTTGCTTTTCTGCCGATGCAGAGAGCGAGAGCACCTTTTCGTTTGTCTCTTTCCTTCGCCTTCTCGCGTTGTTGCTTCTCCGTTGGGGAACGCAACGGAAAGGCTTCTCGGTGCCCGACGGATCACACTTGCTTTTTATCGGGTCGTTGTGAGTGGCGGATGCTAAATCGGTGTTCAATTAATACATCGATAATTAAACTTGATTTTATTATTTTTTTTATCTATATTTAAATTTTAAAAAAATTATAAAATTGAGCACTTTAAATTATATAAATTATCAAAATAATATCTTTTTTAAAAAGTCAAAGAATTCACATCAAATATTTTATATTAAAAATACTCATGTGGCAACTACTCATTAATTAGTGCAACGGGAAAAAAATAAAAATTATTTTTATTTTAATCAAAATTATTTAAATTAAAATCACTCCAGTGATTCAATATTATCGGTTCTCAATTAAATATAAATAGGTAAAATCCGTGAGCAAAATTATTATTCTTTTTATCAATTTTATCAAAATTATTTAACGATCATTAAATTAATAAAATCACTTTTAAATAATTATAACAACTGCTAAGCTAACTATAATGCAATTGTAATTGAACTCAAAAATTTTTCATCATAAATCCAAAATATTATTATATCAAAAATTATTTATCAATCTAATTAAACATATTTAATTTTATTAAAAATAAATTTAAATTAATTAAAATTATTTTAAAATAATTATACAGCTACAGTAGTTGTTATCATACTAATACATTGTTATATTAATTATTGCATCGTAATAACACTAAAAAGTAAAAATTATAATAATGTTAGAGTAGTTATAGAGCAGCTATTATACATTAATGCAGTTCGTCATTGTTATTATACTACTAGAGTATATATATTATAATATATCCGGTGACTTTCTATAATTTTTTATCTTAACACCGTAATCAAAAGAAGCCTGAACGCTTACAACTTTTTTTTTAAGAGGTGGGATTGAATTTCTTTAGAATTAAAATTTAATTCCATCATTTAGAATAAATTTACAGTAAAGAATTGATAAAGAATTAAAATTTAATTTCAATTAAATCTTTCAAAATAAATTAGACCTTTTTAGTCTGAATTGTAAAAGAAATTCATTTGAAAAGTTAAAATTATTAAATAATCCTGCAAATATTAAATTTTATTGATTAAGGACGAACTGTTAAAAATATAATAATAGAATTCAATTTTAATAAATTTTAAATTAAAAATTTTAATATAATTCTATTATTTACTGACTCATTCTAAATATAATAATTGATTCAATTCACGATGAAATTCAATACTAATAGAATTCAATTCTATTCTATTAGTTAAAAATTTTCTAAATGGGATGTTAGAAAAAATATTATTAGCTTAAATTTACTATAATTCAATTTTTAAAATTTAAAATTATAAATCTTAAATAAATATAATATATCAAATAAATATAATAAACAACAAAAAAAAGTCTAATGGAATTCAACCCAAGCTTTGGATAAATTTAAAGACCCATATTGAATCCAGATTCCAGACGTCTTAAGGTTGAAGGCGTGTAGCTTGTAGTTTAGAGGTGAAAAGGAAGGCAAGCCCTTTCAAATGAAAGTCAGTTCTAGCAGAAAGAGCTAAACGCTCAGTGGATGCTTTCTTGGTGGCTCAGGCACCAGTGGATGCTTTCTTTTTTTTCTTTTTTTTTTATTTATAAGGATTATCTAGGTTTACGCCTAACTAATCCGCTTGGCCGACCGGCTCTGTCCCACAATCTTCAATGAGAATCTTCACCGGTCAACAAAGATAAATCGTAAGACAGAGACACATGACGACTTCATCATTGATGATATCGATATCTAATGACTCGATCACGTACCAGTGGATGCTTTCTTGCATCTTAGTAATGAGGCTATTTGCTCTTGCAACTGCTTGCTACCACGGGATCGCCTGATGAGGGCGCACTGCTAGCCCCTATTAGTAAGGCATTGGATTGGGTCTTCCCTAAGTTTTTCGAATCAAAAAACAGAAAAAGTACTAAGTGAGATTCGCTTTCAATTCCTCGAGATGAGACACGGACACTTAGGATATCGTCTAACATCGATGATGGAGCGTTCATCTTTTAGTTTTTTATAAAAAAAATATCTATTTTATAAAATATCTATTTGATTATTCCTTAAATGGATGGTCTTTTATTCTTCTTCATTAATATGCGATTTTCACGAATGGAGTAATAATTAAGACATAAATATTATCATTTTAAAATTTAAAAATCAAAATCTATTAAAATCAATGAATCGGTCCTCCTCGTACACTGATCATAATATTCAGACTAGTAATCATCATAATTTATCTCCTTTATATTGGTTCTGGGACGGATTGATGAAGATATTGAGCGAGTGAATCGTCTTATGTCACCTTGATTAATATACGTTGATGGGGTTAAGTACCATGTGGCTGACACGTGGACTGAAGAAGTTATGTGGCAAGACCTACCGAAGTTGGACGACTCTATGTATGTGGTGCCCGAGGCCCTCTCGGGAAGATGGGTTCCCAAGAACATCACGAGCAAGCATACTCTGGAGACCGACCCGGGAAGACACACGCCCGAGATCACCTCGGGAAGTCAGGTCATCGAGATCACCTCGGGATGGTAAGCGCCCGCCCCCCCCCCCCCCCCCCCGGAGCCAAAAGAGCCCGAGATCACGTCGGGGTAGTGGAGCACGAGGAGCACTCCACCTTAAGTAACGGTCCCCCTTTCTTCGGATCTATGGATAATCATCACCTATAATCACGAGATGATCATGACCTGTAATATACGACCATTAACACTTTCATTATCGCAATGGTTCAGATTTCATGGCGGCGACAGTCGTTCAAGGGTTATCTAGTAACCGAAGATCGAGGGGATGTGGCGATGATCGTGGAGACACGTATGACTGTCGCCTCAGGTATAAAAAGTACTTCAACCCCTCCGGCAAAAGGGAGGATGCACTCTCTAACTTAAGCATATTCTCCTTGCTTTCTTCCATCTCCTATACTGAGGCATTGACTTGAGCGTCGGAGTGGGCTCCGCTGGACAACCTCCGACGTGTTCTCATTAACGCTCATGTTAATCTCGCAGGGGGGGAGTTCTTCCTCTAGCGTCAGCATCTGCGTGGGCTAAACTCTAGTGACTGGTCGTCGATGTCAATTCCTTCCGGAATAAGTTTGGCGCAGTTTATGGGAAACTAATAAAACACCGGAAGGAACACCGATGACAGAGCCAGCGGGATAACTCATTGTCCTGATGAAAGAGGGACTAGATTGCTTGGTGGCCAACACCATCAAAGGGGCACTCCAACAACAATGAATGGAGTCAGCCGCTTCACGGCGGGGGGCTTATGGGCAAGAGGAGATCCTAGTGCTCTCCGGAGGTCCTACTGGAGGGGACTCCAACCGTGTGAGGAAGACTCACACTCAGCAATTGGGGAACTACCCCCTAATCTCCATCAGCCCAGAAGATCTGGAGGACACAGAAGGCCCCCACGGGGACACCCTGGTAATTCTTGCATGTATTGAAAATTATGAAGTCGAGCGTGTCTTCGTAGATACAGGCAGTTCGGTGAACATCCTGTATAAGGCTGCTCTGTATCAGATGTAGATTAGCGAAGATGAACTGCTTCCGGTTTTGACCCCGCTCTTCAGCTTTGCCGGATGCCAAGTACAGCCGATAGGACAAATTACCCTATCATTGTCGTTGGACGGTGATACTCTGGAGAGAACTAGGAGGACTCCCTTCCTGGTCTTGGATGCTCTCTCATCCTACAATGTCATCTTGGGGCGCTGGGCGCTCAGTATATTCCAGACGGTAGTCTCTGTCTACTATCAGAAGATCAAATTTTCGATTGGTGACCAAGTAGTTGAAGTCAAAAGAGACCAGGGGATGTCTTGACGGTGCTACAGTGGGGGAGTCAGATCGGCACAGCACCAGAACCCGAAGTCCTACAAATTGCTCTCGCTGACCCACGAGAAGACGAAGGACCTAAAGAAGAACGGAGGGAGGTCGGAAGCGAGGAGGTCCAGATTCACCCTCAACAGGAGGGGGGAGTCACGAGGATCGCCACTGATCTTGCACCAGAACTAAGAAGTCGTCTTATAGACTGTCTGCAGAGCCATAGAGATGTCTTCGCCTGGGCCGCCAAAGAAATCAAGGGGTCCTCCCGACTCTAGCCATGCATCACTTGCATGTCATCCCTGGAGCTCGACCGGTGAAACAGAGGCGGAGACACTTTGCACCAGATCAAGACAAGGCTATCCGGGATGAAGTCAACAAGCTGTTAAAGGTCGGGCATATAAGGGAAGTCCAATTCCTGACCTAGTTAGCTAATGTAATCCTTGTCCCTAGGGGGGGGATAAATGGCGAGTCTGTATTGACTTTCGCGATTTGAACAAGGCCTGCCCTAAAGACTGTTACCCCTTGCCTCGAATAGACCGGTTAGTAGACTCTACAGCCGGTTGTGAGTTCATTTCAATGTTGGATGCTTATCAAGGCTACCATCAAGTTCCGCTCACTCTCGAAGACCAAGAGAAAGTTAGCTTTGTGACAGCCGACAACACGTATTGTTATAATGTAATGCCTTTCGGATTACGCAACGTTGGGGAAATTTACTAGTGGATGATGGACAAAGTCTTCAGGCATCAGATCGGGAAAAACATCGAAGTGTACGTAGATGACATCCTGGTCAAGACTGACAAGGGAAAGGACATGATCGCCGACTTAGAAGAGACGTTCGCCACCCTGAGGGCCAACAAGCTAAAGTTGAACCCTGCCAAGTGTCTATTCGGGGTGAAGAGCAGTCGTTTCTTGGGATACATGGTGACAAGAGGGGGATCGAGGCTAATTTAGAAAAAGTAAAGACTATTCTAGATATGTCTTCCCCTCACAACTTCAAGGAAGTGCAGCGGCTGAATGGTAGAATCACGACCCTATCCAGGTTCATCTCCAAGTCCGCAGATAGGCCTGTCATTCTTCAAGATTTTGAGAAAGGCAGCCAAGTTCAATTGGGATGACCAGTGTGAGAAGACACTCGCTGAACTGAAGGCATATCTCATCGAACTCCCCATCCTCTACAAGTCAGTAGAAGGGGAGACCTTATTTGTCTACTTGTCTGCAGCGGAACAAGTGGTAGGCTCAACACTCGTCCAAGAAGAAGGCATGGTACAATACCCCATATACTTTTTCGGACATCTCCTGAAGGATGTTGAAGCGCGATACACTACGATGGAGAAGCTGACCTATGCCCTGGTCTTAATAGCCCGAAGGTTAAGACCTTATTTCTTAGCACATCCTATCGTATTTCTCACCAATAGCCCGCTCGCTCAGGTCCTCACCAATCCTGAAGCTTCAGGCCGGTTGATCAAATGGACTATGGAATTGAGCGAATATGGTATCGAGTACCAGCCTCGCGCCACTATCAAGGCACAAGCTCTCTCGGATTTCATGCTGGAGACTGTCCCCGAGCCCGAGGCCGAAAGAGTCTGGAAGGTCTACGTAGACGGGTCTTCCAACAGCAGACACAGCGGAATCGGGGTGTTAATGGTCTCCCCTTGAGGGGACACGTTACATTTATCCATCTGGCTCCACTTCAAAGCCACCAATAATAAAGCCGAATATGAGGCGATCCTAGTGGACCTGCAAGCAGCCAAACATATTGGGGTCACTCAGGTCATTGTACACTCGGACTCTCAGCTTGTGGCACAGCAAATAAAGGGCGACTTTGAAATCAGGTGTGAACGCCTGCAAAGGTATGTAGCCCTCTATGAGCAGCTGACAGCCTCCTTCATGGAGGTTAACTTGCAGAAGATCTCCAGGGTAGACAATGTCAAGGCCGACAAGCTCACCAAACTGGCTAACTCTATTTCAACCTGGCAGCTAGATGAACCTAGTGCCCTGGAAGAGACGGTAGCACAAATTAGGGAAGAAGCAGGAGGCGACACCATAACCGATTGGAAAGATCCATATGTGGAGTTTCTGCGTAGTGGGAACGTTCTGAGCATGGACCAATGAGGCCGACTATTCTGACGCCGAGCGGCACGGTTCACGTTGGTTGACGATCAACTATACAGGAGGGCCTTCGCTCGACCCCTCTTCAAATGTGTCGGATCAGAAGAAGCTGACTACATGATGCGGGAAGTACATGAGAGCATCTGTGGGAGTCACATTGGGGAGAGGTCTCTGTCTAGGATGATTATCCTAGCAAGATACTTTTGGCCTACTCTCCAAGCCGACGCTCTCAAGTTCATGGCCGGATGTGAGGCTTGTCAGAGACATCAGCATGTGGCTCATCGACCGACCGAACCCTTACGAGTCTCTACAGTGTCCTGCCTATTCGATCAGTGGGGGATGGACATTGTAGGCCCCTTTCCAATCAGGCCACAGCAAAAGAAGTTCCTGTTGGTCCTCGTTGACTATTTTTCCAAATGGGTAAAAGTTGAACCTCTGGCACACATCACGGAGGGCACTGTAATGAAAATCCTATGGAGGGACATCGTCTGCAGATACGACATCCCCCACAAGCAAGTGTCAGACAATGGAAGATAATTTTCCGGGCGCAAGCTCAAGGAATGGTGTGAGGGGTTGGGCATTCGTCAAGCTTTCACATCAGTGGCATACCTGTTAGTAGGAGCCCTAGGGCCAATTATGTGATGATTGACTAGGGACATTTTATATCATATTCTATCATTAATAAAGGCATGTTTGGTTATTATACTTACTTTGTATTTGTGTCAAATAACTAAGTATAATAATGTCCTTGTGTAGTAGGTTCTTATCTACATAATATCGATTGGTTGAATCGATAGTGAGATAATGTAGAGAACACTACATTAAACTATTCCTAGTCAAGCATTAATATTCAGGGACAATATTAATGCATGGAGACTAGCATGTAGGTCAACTGATGACTTGAGCTCACAAGTCATGGATATGTGATATCAAGTTGACACATGGGTATACATTAGAGAATGTATACTGAATTGACCCGCCATGAGAAAGTTTCATAGATTGTCATATGAGTGTCATAAACTTTCTCATGTGACTATTGGTATGAATAGTCCTTAGACCTGAAGTCACTATGGTTCCCTACATAAGGAGTTATGTACTTTGGTATCGTCAAATGTCACCCGTAACAGGGTGGACTATAAAGGCGATCACTGAGTATGCAATGAATTATGCGAAGGGATGTGAGTGATGTAGATGGGATCTATCCCTCCCATATGACGGGAGTGATATCTGTGGGCCCCTTGATCGAGTAGGACTACTGAAACGCATGATCATGCTCAAATGAGTCAATATGAGATATTGAGTTCATTTGTTTGAGTGAGTCTACTTGAGGATCAAGAAACACAAGATTGATTGAGGATGACACAGTCTATGCCTCATTGATCAATCTAGATATCAAGGATAGAAGGACAATGTCATACATTATCATAGTCACGGAGGTTTAGTCGGATCTCAACTTTTCTTATTACTTGGGTAGCAATGATGCATTGCTAGATGCCGCTCATTGTTTATGTGTCTAAAGTGTTTAGGTGCATTGCCAACGTCACAAGAGTCTATTAGGTCACACACTAAGGACATGATGCTTCGGGAAATCTGAGTGGGAGCCCGAGTTGGGAACTCGGGAAGTCCGAGCCCAAGTTGGGAACTCGGGAAGTCCGAGCCCGAGTTGGGAACTCGGGAAGTCTGATCGGGAGCCCGAGTTGGGCACTCGGCAGACTGGGTCGGCACTTGACAACTGGGTCGGAGCTCAGCAGACTGGGTCGGGAGGTCGACACTCGACAGATTAGGTCGGAGCTCGCAGACTGGGTCGGGAGCTCGGCACTCGGGAGACTTGGTCGGGAGACCTAGTCGGAAGCCCGAGAGGCCCGGTCGGAATTGCATGTGAAAGAAAGAGAAAAGTCTCTCTTCATTGGATGAAGAAAAGATGAAGAGTCACATGAAAAGATGTGCTCTTTATTGACTTTAATGAAGGGAAGTCAAAGAGACAAAAGACTCTTCATATTCATAGGATGAATATAAAAGAAGGGACTTTGTCATTTTGAATGACAAGGGTGTGCTTTTCTTTCTTTCCTTCCTCTCTTCTTCCTTTCCTCCCTCTTGGCTGAAACCCTTGTGAGTTCTTGGTGGTCTTGTGAACTACCTCAAGTTACTAGCACAACTAAGGTAGTTCTCCCGAAGTTGAGAGATTGTGTCCGTGTGGATACGAATAGAGGCACGGACACTTGAACGTGCAAGAAATCTGATGCATCTTGGACGAGCGGGATAAGCAAATGGCACGCTCCAAAAGTATACACAGTAGATGTAGATCAACTTTGTACGAGTTTTCTTTCGCATGGATCACTCGAGGGTTCTTGTTTCCGCTGCGTTTTTGTATTTTGGTGCCGGGAGAACCGCAACAATACTTGCAGGGCAATGGACAAGCCGAGGTTGTTAACCGCGAAATCCTCAGGGGACTTAAGATAACGCTAGATCATGTCGGAACCAGCTGGGTTGAGGAACTCCCCAGCATCTTGTCGTCCTACCGTACCATTCCACGAGAAGGAACAGGCCAGAGCCCATTTTCAGCTGGTGTATGGGGCGGAGGCTGTAATCTCGATGGAAGTGGGGGAGGAGTCCATCCGACGGCAGCTCTATAACAAAGTGGACAATGATCAAGAGCGGCTGATCGACCTGGATCTCGTTTCGGAGGTGCGGGATAAAGCAGCAGCTCGGCTAGAAGCGTATCGACAACGGATGCAGCAAGCCTACAATCGTCGGGTAATCGTCCGCAACTTTGAAGTCTGAGACAGGGTTTGGAAGAGGATCAAACCAGTAGGTGACCCTGGGAAGCTGGACCCTCAGTCGGGCGAACCTTATGTCATCATCAAAAAGCTCACATGGGGCATCTACTATCTGGAAGATGATAAAGGCAAGGGGTTGGAGAGGCCATGGCATGCCAACCATCTCCGCCCTTATCGCATTCGGTGAGATGTTGAGTTGTTTGCTTAATTTTTTTATTCATTGTTTGCACTGTCTTGCAGTTTAATAAATAAAAGAGCAAACGAAATATTACTCGAAAAGTGTTGAAACCTTACCTGAAGTAAAATCCTACTACCTCCGCGGTGAGTAGGTTTGGCCTCGATACTACAAATGCCCAGCCAAGAGCTGCAAAACCCTACTACCCAAGAGCTGCAAAACCCTACTACCTCCGCGGTGAGTAAGCTTGGCCTCGGTGCTGTAAATGCCCGGCCAAGAGCTACTAAACCCTACTACCTCCGTGGTGAGTAGGCTTGGCCTCGGTGTTGCAAATGCCCGGCCAAGAGCTACAAAACCCTACTACCTCCACGGTGAGTAGGCTTGGCCTCGGTGCTGCAAATGCCCAGCCAAGAGCTGCAAAACCCTACTACCTCCGCGGTGAGTAGGCTTTGTTAGGACCAAAAGGAATTTAGATATCTCCACAATGGTATGATATTGTCCACTTTGGGCCTTAGCCCTCATGGTTTTGCTCTTGGGCTCTCCCAAAAGGCCTCATACCAATGGAGATATCTTTTTCCCTTATAAGCCTATGATATTTCCCATGTGTTTTCGATGTGGGACTATGTTTGCAACCTTGCAACCCCAACAATCCCCCCCTCAAACAAAGGACCACAAGCTCCCCCTCAAGCGGAATCCTTTTTCCGTTTGATGTCCGATCCTCAACCCACCAGGACTTTCTGCCCCTCGGTCCACTCGACCTACTAGGACTTCACCACCTAGTCGCAACTAGGACTTTCTGCCCCTCGGTCCACCCGACCTACTAGGACTTTACCGCCTAGCCGCAACTAGGACTTCTCTGCCTGGTGTCTGGTCCTCTTGATCAAGACACGGGAGCCCACACATCCTTTTTTATTCAAGGCTTAACCCACATGGTTAGATCTGGATCATGGCTCTAGCTCGTGCTTCTTCTGGCGGTTAGTCCGGTGAAGAACGACCTGGCTCTGATACCACTTGTTAGGACCAAAAGGAATTTAGATATCTCCACAATGGTATGATATTGTCCACTTTGGGCCTTAGCCCTCATGGTTTTGCTCTTGGGCTCTCTCAAAAGGCCTCATGCCAATGGAGATATCTTTTTCCCTTATAAGCCTATGATATTTCCCATGTGTTTTCGATGTGGGACTATGTTTGCAACCTTGCAACCCCAACAGGCTTGGCCTTGGGCTGCAAATGCCCGACCAAGAGCTGTAAAATTCTACTACCTTCGAGGTAAGTAACCTTGGCCTTGATGCTGCAAATGCTCGACCAAGAGCTTTAAAACCCTACTACCTCCGCGGTGAGTAGGCTTTGCATCGGTACTGTAAATGTCCGACCAAGAGCTGCAAAATCCTACTACCTCACGGTGAGTAGGCTTGGCCTCGGTGCTACAAAGGCCCGGCTAAGAGTTGTAAAACCCTACTACTTCCGCGGTGAGTAAGCTTGGTTCGGGTATTCTGGATGTTAGACCAAGAGTAGTAAAACCCTACCCCCTGCACAGTGAGTAGACTCTTGGTCCCTTCCGGCACGGGGCCCCCCACTCCTTGAACCGAAGTGATGTCGGACAACACCCTGGCTCTGTGAGTTAGGGAGAAACACCAGCTTTTCAATTTCTTGGCTCTTCAGGCAAGGACACAAGAGGCATAAGGAGAAAAGAAGGAGAAAAACTCAAGGCAGTGGGCCAAAAAAGGTTTTTGCATTATACTCAGGATAATTACATGTCTGGCACATACGGAAGAATGAAAAAGTTGCCGAAGATAAAAAGACAAAATAATTGCAAGGCCTTGGTCCGGGAAGAGCCTTATATTTCCTGCTCTTCGGCGAGAGCTCATTCCAAACCTGGCCGACGTTCAAGGCATTTAGGTCGGCATCTGGTTTCAGCGGTTGGGTCATCTTCAATTGGCTGATGGCACCATTGAAGCCCTATTTTAGGCGCTTCAATACTTGCCCCGCCAGGATGTCACCAAACTCGTCAGACTGTAGGAATTTAGCCTTGAACTTTGCCTCGGCCTTGGACAGTTGGGTTGCATGGTCAACCTTTTGCTTCTCTAGCTTAGCCTCAACCTCCTTCTTGGCAGTTTTCAATTTTGCAAACTCCCAGGACAGGTGATCATGGGCCCCCAGTGTCTCCTGGAGTTTCTGGGAGGTGGCCGAAGCCTTATCCTGGGCTCAAGTGATCCCCTCCTGAAGGTCGAAGGCATAAGAGGCTGCTAGCTCTAGGTCATATTTTTTAGAGATAGTTGGTGTTCCTGTTCTTTATTCTTATCCTCCAGAGTCTTCATAGAGGATTCCAGGAGTTGGACATGGGCAGACAACTTCTCCTTCTGAGCCTAGAGTTGCTCCCGCTCCTGGGTCACTTTCTGCAGGTCCTCGGAAAGGGTCTGGTTCTGCTCCGACTAAGTGCGCTCTCGGAGACGGTAGTCGTGCATAGTCTCCTCCGAGGCTAGCAGGGTGTCGAGGCAGTGTTCGACCTTCACCTTTAGAGCCCTGCTGACCTCCAGCTATAGGAGGCCCGCCTCCCGGGCACGACCAACCTTTACCTCTGATGCTGACAATCGCTGGAGGAGGTCCTCAGTAACCCCTCGGGAGCACAACAGCCAGCTGGTAGCAGCATAATTGGAGGCAACCTACTATACAGTGTTGGATAGCTTGGCGGGTTTCCTAAATGAATACCGGGTCATCCATGGGAAACCTCTCCATGTCCACGGATTAAAAATTTAATCCGAATGGAGACCTATCTCCCAAATGACCGTCTCATCGTCGTACTAATTGATTCGAGTTACAACTTAGTCAAACTTGATGTTCAAGTCTTATAACTCGCCTAACCAATTAGTCACGGAAAAGACGACAAGTGGATCGCCGATTTTTGTGTTTATCATCGGGGTCCAACATGATTAATTATCACAATTAATTGTCAAATAATTTACACAAAGATAATTAATCAACCACACATAAAATAACAGAAATCAAAGAGTCGTAAGAGAAGATTATACCTCTCGTTAACTTGCGATATTCTATTGTATGACCCTCCCCTCTTGGACGTCGTGTGGGCGACCATCTACCAAGAACCGAAGTCGCCAAGGTCTTCCAAAATCACCCTCTTCTTGCGCCAACCAAACCCTAGCCACTAGGGCTTGCCGCTGGCCACCCTCTTCCAATCCTCCTTGCGCCGCCGGGCACACAAAGCTCCCAAAGCTCGCCGACCACAAGGAAGCACCGGAGAGGAAGGAGTAGAAGAAGAAGAAGAAGAGAAACAAGTCTCTTCTTCACCAAAATCTAGTCGCCTATCCCTTTTCTTCCTCCCTTGCTTGCGGCGCCAACTCCACCAAGAGAAGAGGCTTCTTCTCCACAACCAACCCACTTCCTCTTCTTCTTCTTGTTGCCGAGCACCACAAAAGGAAGAGGAAGACTCCTCCTTGTCCTTGTGATTGTCCGCCAAGAGGTGGAGAAGAGGATGAGATGAGAAGAGAAGAAGAGAATCCTCTCTTCTTATGGGTGCCGGTTGACCTAGGAGAGAGAAGAGAGAGAGAGAGGATGAGAGAAGAGGCTTGGGGTTGGATGAATTGGAATACTTGGTTTCATGACTCCATGGGGTATTTATAGGGCTACAATAGAGACCATGAGGAGGAGTTGGGTCTTGGCCACCTAATGGATCAAGGCCCAATCCATTAATAAAGAATCATTCCACTAAGTTTCATTGAACTACCTCACCAACCCCCATATTTACATATGGGCTCCACCTATTATGAGTACAATTTCTCCTCGTGTTTAAGATATCGAATGTCTATTGATTAATTTAAATTACTAACAATTTTAATTAATCAACATCTAACTCCTTGATTAGTACCACTCATCCTTATCATCATGTTGGATCAAGTCCACCTGCAGGATTTAACATGATGAACCTTATGAGCTCATCAATGGGGCATCATCATCCAGACTCACTAGGACACGATTTCCGTCTATAGTCAATGACACACCATGTAAATAATATTATTTCCTAATTTACCGGGTCTATTGATTTAACAGAATAAATCTCTCCCATTGGTAAATCAAATAAATAAATACTAAGTACATGTGCCCGTTATTATATCGGGATTCAGAGCATACACGCTATAAAAACTGAGGTCTGATCTAATTATAAAGTCAGTATAAATTGGATCACTTCTATATCGGTTCTGCTCAATGCATACAAAGTGCACTAGTGTAATTCTATGGTCAAGACAAACCAACACTAAATTACACTATGACCATCCCGATGGTTTATCCAAATCCATCTCGGTTGTGAGCCTCTACTTAAACTTTACAAGAGACTGATAAGGAAGGAATCAGGGCATGCTCATTAGCATGCTCCCACTTCAGGAGCTGGTTGATAGCTCGGGAGAGCATGACGTCATCTGCGAAATAGAAACAAAAAGGTATCAGCTAGAATTAACAAGGATACTTACAAGATCAAACAGAACTTACAAGATCAAATGTAATCTTCACCACCCAATACTCACAACTCACCCTTGATACACTACTCCATCAAATTGGCACCACCTCTTCATCATTCTTTTCTTACATTTTTTTTAAATCATTCTTCTTTTTGAGTTGCAACCTTGATACTCTCCTCATCCCTTAAGAATCATCAAAACGGATTTCCAAATATAATCCAACAAAAAGTAAGCTTCCAAAATGCATCAATTCTTTCCAAAACACTTCAAAGCTGTAGCCACCTCCCCCACACTTAGCTTTTTGGCCGTCTCTGGCAAAGTAGCATCAAGAACAATTCAAAGAAACCAAGTCCATGGAGAATATGGGTATAAACAGAAATTTAAGGGAAGGAAAATAGAATATAGAGAAGATCAACAAGCAATGTTGCAAAAATTGATATGAAAAGGAAACAAAGTGATTCACCTCTATAAATGTGATCCAATCATAGAAATATAATTTTGAAAGAACCTAAGTAAGTTCTAGAGTACAATCACATGTGTGTATCTCAAAAATAAGGTCAAGCCCTCACTAGGTAAAAAAAATTCATCTCAAGTCATCAATCTAGAGTCCATAACTAAGTAGTACTCAAGCATCCAAGAATTTTCATCCATTAGCTCAAATCCTAAGTTTTAACAACCAAATTTAATTTGCTTTCAAGAGACTTTAAAATGATATAGAGAAAACCTAGAGGGATACATTTATTCCTAATCATGCAAGAAATAAGGTGTCAAAAAGAATAACATGGTATCTACAATGACTTTTATTCATTCTACACTACCTAAGTATTTATTAGCAAGAACTTATTGTAAAAGAAAAATTTATTGCTAAAAAATATAAAAATGATATACACAATAAAGTAAAAATACAAGAAAGATAAACTCCCCTTTAAGTTGGGTAGATAGCATCTTTGACGTCCAATCCATCGACATCTAACTCCTTGACTTCTTCAAAGTATTTCTTGAGCCGGTGGCCATTAACTCTCCAAATAAAACCATTAGCCTCATCCTTTATCTCAACAACACCATAAGGGAAAACGTTAGTTACAGGAAATGGACCTTCCCATCTAGACCTCAACTTACCTTTAATCAATTTGAGCCTTGATTTGTACAATAGAACCTTGTCACCAATTTGAAACTCTTTCCTCAATATGTGCTTATCATGAAAAATCTTAGTCTTTTCCTTATAAATCCTTGAGTTCTCATATGCTTCTAGTCTTATCTCCTCAAGTTTTTGAAGTTGAAGTTTCCTTTCTTCTCCCACTTTAGTAGCATCAAAATTACAAGCTTTCACCGCTCAATACGCTTTATGCTCTATCTCCACGGGTAGATGACAAGCTTTCCCATAGACTAGCAGGTAGGGAGACATTCCAATGAGTGTCTTGTATGTCGTCCGGTAGGCCCATAATGCATCATCAAGTCTCTTACTCCAATCTTTCCTATTAGGTCCAACGGTCTTCTCCAAAATTGCTTTGATATCTCTATTTGAAATTTCGGCTTGTCCATTAGTTTGGGGATGGTAGGAAGTAGAAACTTTGTGCACAACCCCATACTTGCTAAGTAAAGCCTTCATGTATTTGTTGCAAAAATGTGAACCTTGATCACTTATTATAGCCCTTGGAATTCCAAACCTACAAAAAATATGTGACCTGACAAAACTAACAATAATACAAGATCAGTCCTGGAGGGAATGACCTCCACTCATTTAGAAACATAATCAACAGCAAGTAAAATATACAAGTATCCACAAGATGCAGGAAAATGTCCTATAAAATCTATCCCCCATATATCAAAAATCTCACAGAAAAGCATAGTTTGTTGGGGCATTGCATTTCTAACTCCTACACTACCTGTTCTCTGACATCTATCACAATTTTTATAAAATAGATATGCATCATGAAATAATGTAGGCCAATACAATCCACACTCTAAAACTTTCCTAGTTGTTCTCTGTAGCCCAAAATATCCTCCACAGGTTGATGAATGACAAAATGTAAGAACTGAATAAAACTCATAATCAGGTATGCATCTTCTAATTATTTGATCACTACAAAATTTCCACAAATAAGGATTATCTCACACATAAAATTTAACATCACTTTTGAGTTTATCTTTCTGAGCCTTATTAAATTATGCAGGAAAAATATGAGCTACTAAAAAGTTAATTAGATCTGCATACCAGGGCGACTCACCATGTATCACTAGAAGGTGCTCATCTCTAAAATCATCATCAATGGTGGTAGGGGGTCCATCTCCCTCTATTTTGCTCAAATGGTCTGCCACCAAATTCTCTTTGTCACTCCTATCTCGGATTTCCAAGTCAAACTCTTAGAGTAGAATCATCAATCTAATTAATCTAGGCTTCGCATCTGGCTTCTTCAAAAGATACTTTAAGGCTGCATGATCAGAAAACACAATAACGTGAGAACATAACAAATAAGATCTAAATTTGTCTAAGGCAAAAACAATAGTAAGGAGCTCTTTTTCTGTGGTGGTGTAGTTGGCTTGTGCAGCATCTAGGGTCTTAGAAGCATAGCAAATAACATGAGGCGCTCCATCCACCCTCTGTGTAAGTACAACTCCTACAGCAAAATTAGAAGCATCACACATTAGTTCAAAAGGTAAATTCCAATCAGGGGGTCTAATAATATGAGCTGAAGTAAGAGCCTCCCTTAATCTCTGAAAAGCTTCTTTGCATTTTTCATCAAAACAAAATTCCACATCTTTTTGCAAAAGTCTAGTCAAGGGTCGAGCAATCTCACTGAAATATCTAATAAATCTCCTGTAGAAACCTGCATGACCAAGAAAAGCTCGAACATCCCGTACGCATACGGGGTAAGATAAAGAAGATATGACACTAATTTTAGCAGGATATACCTCAATGCCTTTCCTAGAGACTATATAACCTAAGACAATACCATGCTCTACCATAAAGTGACATTTTTCAAAATTAAGAACAAGATTAGTTTCAATGCATCTATGTAAAACCCTAGACAAATTATCTAAACAAGTATCAAATGATGTGCCAAATACAGAAAAATCATCCATGAAAATCTCCATGCAGTGTTCTAATAACTCACCAAAAATACTTACCATACATCGCTGGAAAGTTCCTGGAGCGTTGCAGAGTCCGAATGGCATGTGTCTGTAAGCAAATGTACCAAAAAGACAAGTGAAAGTGGTCTTCTCCTGATCCTCCGGGTCTATGCAAATCTGAAAATATCCTGAGTACCCATCCAAGAAGCAATAATGAGACTTCCCTGCCAACCTCTCTAGTATCTGATCAATAAAAGGCAAGGGATAGTGATCCTTCCTCGTGACTTGGTTCAACTTCCTGTAGTCAATACAAACTCTCCATGAATTCTTTACTCTGGTGGGTACTAACTCATTTATTTCATTTTCCACCACTGTCACTCCTGATTTCTTAGGCACCACATGGATAGGGCTAACCCAATTACTATCAGAAATAGGGTATATGATACCTGCCTGTAAGATTCGAGTCACCTCTTTCTTCACAACATCTAAAATCAGTGGATTTAGCCTTCTCTGTGTCTGCCTGACTGGTTTGACATTTTCTTCCAAAAATATCTTGTGCATACAAATAGCTGGGCTAATACTGGGTATATCAGCTAAAGTCCACCCAATGACTCTCTTGTGCTGCCTCAGAACCTGCAATAATTTGTCTTCTTGCTCTGAATCTAAGTCCTGGGCGATGATGATAGGTAAATTCTGCTCCTCTCCTAGATAAGCATATTTCAAATGATCTGGCAGTGGCTTTAACTCAATCTGTGACTGCTCAGTAGGTATGGGTGATCCCTGGGGCTCAGTCCAATCCCCTACACTCTCACACCTATCCTCTGAATCCTCTAAAATAACAATCAAAGTAGGTGATCCCTGGGGCTCAGTGCAATCCCCTACACCTATAAAATCCTCTCCAGCTGTAAATAAATCTGATACACCTTCCAAATCAGCCTCCTCTATAGCAAATGTCTCCTCAGCCTCCTCTGAACCAAAATATCCTCTAGAAATATCAAGTGGACCTCCCTCAGCTTATAAATCTGCATCCTCCAACTCATCTAGAATGTCAATGCTCATAATAGAGTGATCCTCTCTGGGGTGCTTCATAGCGTCGAAAATACTGAACTGGACTACTATGTCTCCTATCTCCATAAACAGCGTGTCTGCATATACATCAATTTTTGTCCTTGCAGTCTTCAAAAATGGTCTTCCAAGAATGAGTGGAGATCTATGTGCCAGATAGTCCCCCTCCATGTCCAAAATATAGAAATCCGCAGGAAAAATCAGCTCCTTCACCTTCACTAACACTGTTGGATTGCTTTCGGTATGCTAGAGGGGGGGGTGAATAGCAATTTTCGAACCCCTTTCTTCCTAGACGGTTAGTTGCACAGCGGAATATATAATAAAACAAAAACTAACCAATGTTAACACGGAAGATTTACTTGGTATCCACCCGGATGGGTGACTAATCCAAGAATCCGTCGGTGGATCACTCCCCGGATAACCTCCGGCTAACTCTGTCGCTCCTTGTGGGTGGAGAAACCTCACAACAACACCTTAACACGACCTGAGCACAAAGACTACTATCTTGCCTTTAACCAAGACAATATTCGTCAAGAATCTCAGCCACCACGAAGTCCTCTTTAAATAGGACTCGGGCTGAAACCCTCGCCACCAGTCAACTGCCAATTTACCAGTCGACTGGACTAGCCTTAATTGCTAGCCAACGGCTAGTTTTCGGGGTTACCAGTCAACTGCCATTTTACCAGTCGACTGGTCTAGCCCCGAAATCATTCTGTGAGTTTTATCAGTCGACTGCCTCCCAGGCAGTCGACTGCCCCACTCACACACTTAGAGTTTCCCTTCCCGAGTACACTTCTCTTAGCACTCCACCTCTAGGATTCCCCGAGTACAATCACACATCACTCGTACCCTCACGACTTGACTAACTCCTCATCCACAGCCTCGACTATTGCCTTCGCGCCCTCTTCATCTTCGGCTCCTGTCCCTCAGATGCACACAAGCCTTCAGCTTGCCTCCATGCCATTCTTCACGCATGCCTCGAAGTCCGCGCCCATCAGCTCATCGTCCCTGCTCTCCAAGGTCCCTCGGGTGCACACAAGCCTCCAGCTTGTCTCCATGTCACCCTTACCCGTACCGAGGCAGTCCAATCAGGTCCATATGTGTAACTTGTACAACTTGCACACTCAACATAGACATATAAGAACACAAGAGTAAACCTAACTTAAACCCTTTGGCCAAACATCAAAACACTTGGTCACTCCGGACCACAGATTGCCTCAACAAACACATCTTCAATAATACCAGCTGGTTGGGTCTGACTCCTGTCTGCTAACTGAATCACCACTCCTGTAGGCTGCAGAGGGCCAATACCAAGCATCTGGAAAACTGATCTAGGCATCACATTAATAGAGGATCCCAAGTCCAACATAGCATCATGAAAGAGAGTCCTCCCAATCTCACAAGACACAGTAAATACCCCTGGATTTTCACATTTCTGAGGGATAGAATGGATAAGGGCTGAAACATTCTTCCCTAAGTTGACTAACTCATTCTCCATCAGCTTCTTCTTGTGAACACACAAATCTTTGAGAAATTTAGCATACTTGGGAATTTGTTTGATCATGGTCAACAAAGGCACATTAATCTCCAACTTACTGAAAAGTTTCACAAGCTCATTATACTCCTTTGCTTTCTCCTCCTCTACATGATTTTTGGATTGAGTCTTGCGCTGTGGAAAAGGTAAAGGAACCATTGATTCCTCCACTTGAGCTGAAACTTGTAGAATTGAATTTTGAGCTGAAATTTCAGGTGAAGTAACTGTTGTAGGTCCACTTCCCTCATTGATTTCTCCTTTATTTTCCACCAAAATCACCGGATCAATTGAAGAATGAGTTAAGCTTGAATTAGGATTGCAACCAACTAATTTAGAAGATAAGTTAGGGCTGTTTTGAACTGGAAAACTAGCTGCTGTCAGTTTTCAGAAAAATCAGCCCTTGGAACATTTGAACTTGAAGCATCCTTCCCACTCCTCAATGTAATGACACTAACATTTCGCTTTGGATTCGGAGTAGCTTGAGAAGGCAATTGACTTGATCCTTGGGCTTGCATTTGGTTCATTCCACTAGCCAATTGTCCAATGTGTCTCTTAATGTTTTGTAAGGTAGAATCATTTTTTTGTTGACCTTGTTGTTGTTGCAAAATTTGTTGTTGTTGGAGAATTTGTTGCATCATCTCCTCTAGCCTTTGTTATTGAGCATTCACCCCACTAGAACCTCCATAACCTCCTTGATTAGCATGAGTCTTCGGTTGGCCTTGAAATGAAGAAGTAGGCTGCTGAAAATTATGACCTTGCTGTGAACTTTGAAAATGGGGTTGTTGGGGCTGATTGAATGGTTGAAATTGCTGTTGGAAGTGTTGAGAATTAGGCTGAAAACTTGGTTGGAATTGCTGAAAATTATAGCTCTGAAAATTCTAATTTTGGGGTTGAAATTCTTGCTTGAAAGGTTGAATTTGTTGGGGCTGAAATTGTTGACTTGAGAGCTGGAAATTTTGGTTGTATGGCTAAAATACTTGTTGTGAAGGTTGAAAAGGTTGCTGAAAATTCAGATTCCCTTGAAAACCTTGTTGATTTTCTTGAAAAGGCTGCTGATTTTGATCAAAAGGCTGCTGAAATTGTTGGAAAGGTTGATTACTTTGCTGAAAATTTTGGAAATTTGGCTGAGGTTGTTGTGTGGGTTGTTGTGAAGGGTTTTGTTGATAAAATGAGTTTCCATACTTCAAATTTGGGTGCTCCCTCCAACCCGGATTGTAAGTAGATGGGTAGGGATTGTTCTTTTGTTGGAATTGTCCCTTAGTTAAAGCCTCTAGTGATTCATCTTGTTGAAGATTAGGACACAAATCCGAGTTGTGTTCTTGACTTGAACAAATGCTACATAACCTCATCACTTGATTTGTAGGTGAAGGTACCAAAAAATTCTGATTTTGGCTTACATTGTTCAATGACATTTGGTTCACCAAAGAAGTAAGCTCCATCAAAGAACTCTTGATCTCTTTCTGTTCATTAGAAACCATTTGGACCTCATTTACCCCTCTAGTGGAAAGAGCTCTACTTCTAAACTGTTGTGAATTTTCTGCCATGTTTGAAATTAATTCCCTAGCCTGGTCTGGTGTTTTGTTCACTAAGGCTCCTCCAGCTGCAGCATCAATCATAATCCTATCCATCTGAAGTAGACCCTCATAGAAATACTGAATAAGGAGCTACTCACTGATTTGATGCTGTGAGCAACTTGAGCAAAGCTTGTTAAATCTCTCTCAATAATCATATAGGGTATCTCCCACTAATTGTTGTATACCACAAATACTCTTCCTGATAATTGTAGTTCTGGAGGCTGGAAAATACTTCTCTAGAAATGTCTTCTTCATGGAAATCCAACTAGAAACATGTCCGGTGGGCAAATAATAGAACCAATCCTTAGCTGCTCCAGTCAGAGAAAATGGAAATGCCCTCAACTTGATATCCGCTTCAGAAACCCCCTAAGGCTTCATGGTGGAGCAGACTACGTGGAACTCATGCAAGTGTCTGTTTGGATCTTCTCCAGATTGACCTTGAAACTTAGGCAATAAATAAATAAGTCCTTATCTCAGCTCAAAATCACCAGTAAGCTCTGGATAAGCAATACATGAATACTAGAAAGCATCATCAGGTGTTGTAAGCTCTTTCATGGTTTTCTGGTGTTCTGCCATAAGACTGCTTAAATGAGTAGAAATGGACTGAGTAGAAATAATCTCAATAGCCTCTGAAACACTGCCTTGGTTTCTCCTTGCTCTGAAAGTCAATTTCAGGGTCAAATTCCTCAAGATCGCCACCTGCAGTCCTGGTCATACAACAAACACAAATGACAGCAAATGTATATAGCAAGATAAAGCAAACGAAATAGATCACAAAATATAAAAATAAGCACACAAGCTAAAATCAAACAAACTCAACTAGTGTTCCCCAGCAACAGCGCCAAATATTTAATGACTGCCCAATATTAGCTGTCACGAATGAGCCTCAAATTTAGATATTTATAAGTTGAAAACCCTAGCTCACAAAATTAAAATATAGTATAGGGGCCTCAAGTCGTATTTTTCCAAGGACTAATTAAGAGAGTTTAATCCAAGCTTGAATTTGTTTGTCGTTTGATGTTTTTGGGTTTTCAAATAAGATTGGGGTTTTATTTTGTGATAAAGAATGGAAATACAGCTGAAACAAAGTGAATTCAACTAAGCAAGAATTAGCTAGGAAATTATGAAAACTAGACTTTTCCTACTTGAACATTAAGCAATTCAATACGAGTTTATGAAATTGAAAGACAAAACTAGCATCAAAGACAGGCAAACAATAAATCTGTAGCTAAGTTGCAGAAATGAAGTCGAACTCACACACTACAAGTTGAATGCTAGAAACAGGGCTAAAATGCGCTGGAACCCTACCTGATCGGTCGAAAGACCAATCAGATACAAGTCTGATCAGTCGACAGACCGATCAGTAGCTATCTGGATCGGTCGAACAGACCGATCAATAGCTGAAAACTGATGGAAACTGCGACAACTAAAAATTCAGAAGCGTAAGATTATAGTAAATGAACACCAGACCCTCCCTCGATCTAAGATCTTTCTCGCTGTCACACAAGAACCGGCTAGGAACCCCCTAGCTCAACAAATCAGTCAAGAATTACTCCCCAGATCAGTTATCAGCAGATCGACGCTGTTGATGGAATACTCTTCCGATCTCCTCATTCTCGATTGATTGGATGGCGATTGTGGCTCCGGAATGCTCCAAACTCTTCATAGAACCCCTCTGAAAGCTCTGAGAACTCCAACTGATGAAGATCGGCGATCGAAAAGTGGCAGATCAGAAGAAGTAGAGCTTCGGCTGAAACCCTCAACCGGGCCCTTCCAGCGACGAGATTGCCTTCCAAAAATTTACTTTAATATTTGTTATGCCTACTTATATTCACTTTATCGTCTAATATTTATTTAGTTATTTATAGTATATCAGATCTCCTTTCATAAAACTTTTCTTTAATTTTTTTTAATTGAAATATTTTAACCATGTAAAAATCTATAATGCTGTTTAAAAAAATAAAGAATGAAATGATACCTCGAAAATTTCTACCACATACAAATCCAATATCTCGTGGTACGTATTATATTTTTTTTAAAAAATCTATAGATATATGAGTGACAAGTTTGGGGAACTTTGCCTTAAATCCCTAATCAAAAATATAAATTCTCCTTCAGTCCCTATGTCAGCCAAATATCCTTTCTTCTCCTTGACAATGCCTGTTTCTTCGTTTAAATTCTCTCTTATATGAATTTATCTAATTGCCCTCCCTTTACTTTCAAACTCTTTCTACTTCGTATCTTCTTCCCGGCTTGGAGTTGTGTCGAAGGAAATCGACGACCGTTGAAATCACTTCCGGTGAGCGTTGAAGTCAAAAATCAGAGAGGCGACAGCCAGAGGAAGACTCGCCTATCACCTTCAACCCAAGAATCATCGATTCGAAGTGCCTTTCATCTTCGACCAAGTGAAGACCCGTCTTTCACCTTCAACTCAAGAATCATCGACGAAAGTCAGGTTTGAAGAAGTAAAAAGATGGTAATCGCAAAAACTAGAGGAATACTAACATGAAGAAGTGGTCTGCGTTGTATTCCAAAAGCAGAAACAGAGATATCTCAAGTAGAAGGTCGGTTATGTTTCCATGACCTAAATTTTGACCTATTTATTAATCTTGTTTATAGAATGAAATTAAGATTATTGTTTATGTATGTTTCTGTAAAATTGTATGAAAAATCGAAGTTTTAGTTCACGAGCGTTGTTGATTTTGTTAGGTTGAATTAAATTAGGTTTTTTTAGTGTTCAAATTATAATTTATCTGAATGAGTTTGTATTATCTTTTCTTCAATTCAAGTAATGAATGAGATATCTAAGTATTTTGTAGTGATTATCAATAAATTGAGTAATGTACCCAATTTAAGCACTTTGATGGCCAGAAGGTTAGGATTTGTACTTTAGGGTATGAAAGAGTAAATGTGTTTGTGTTTTATCTTCTCTAATTAAATGATTGAATTAGTTATGTGATGATTATGTAATTATTGTCAATAAACTAAATAATATACTCAATTTAAGTGGTATGATACCCAATTTTGTATGGTTTGTACATGATGGTATGACTGATAACTTAATTTATTTTCGCTTAATTATCTTTTTATGCAGATATGAGAAAAAAAACTCTTACAGGGAGCACCATAGAGGCTAAGGCAAAATCTATGGTGAAAGATAAAGGGAAGAGAGAATGCAAGATGAGAGAAAGAGCAAGAGCAGCAAACAATCTTTTTCGCGTTGCTCTCCTGGATATTTCAAAGATATACTGGGTGAAGTGTTACCAATTATGAGTAATAAGCAAAAAGAGAGGATTAAAAGCACTCCACTTGCTTCATGGCTCGAGATGCTTGACATGTCTATCAGTAGTACAAGAGTTGATTTAGTTTTAAAGAGATTCCAACTATTGCCTTCTCGTTCTTTCTTGTTTGGTGACAACATTGTAGTTCCATTCACTTCGACTAAGTTTAGCATTGTCCTTGGTTTGACCCATGTGGGGCAACCGGTTGATCTAGATGGGAGCATGGAGTCCAAATTTGTTCTTAGGCTATTTGGAGGAAAAGTTGACAACGTAAATAGGACCATGATTCATGATAATATGCGGTCATTAACTGGATCTAAGAAGGAATCTGAAGTGGATGATTTTGTTAGGCTGTTTATTTGTCTTCTATTTAACTGTGCTATTTTTCCTGTTAGTAATTATTCCACTCCTCGATTTATTATGTCCTACATTGATAACTTGACGAGGTTCTTTGATTATTCATGGGGAAATGCAACATATAGATTTTTGTGTCACCAAATTATCTTGCATACCGGTAATGGCAAAGGAAAGAGTGGTTGCAAAATGTATTTAGATGGTTGTACTGTTGGTTTGATGGTGAGTTTTTATTTTTTCAAGTGCAATTGTGATATGTTTAATATTATTATATTGATCTCTGTATGTATTCAGGCATGGTTATATGAAAGAATTCCTTCATTTGAACATGCACGTTCTTTATATTGTTTTCCCCGGTTGTTTCACTGGGAACGGAGTAAAATATCAATCAAATATGATGTTGTTGAGAGATTATTTTCTAGAATTTATTTTAGTAGGGTAAGTTGCTATGTTTTTAGTATATTTTTTGTAGATATGATGGTAGAAGTGACATTTTGTTTATAATTGTGAAAAGGTGTTAGATATAGTACCATTTTCAGATGAGGAGATACTCTTAAGTGGCAAGCAGGTAACTTCTTCTCTAAATATAGAAATAATAAAATTATTATGTTAAATAATGACGGTAAGACATTTTTTGACTAGATTATTTATATTTTTCAGGTGCCACTGTGTGAGATGTTCTGAAATTTCTAATACTCAGAGATTGCTTGAACCAATTGTTGCAGTTAAGAGCAATGAGGAGGAGGCTGAAAAAGTGAGTGAGGATTTTATTTTAGAAGTGACTAAGATTGTTGAGGTTGAAGTGGGTGGTGAAAATGAACTTGTTGGGTTGCAGAAGTTGAATGTGGAAATGACAACTGCCAACATTGATGATAATGTTGATTTGATGACAAAAGATGTTATTTCTGATTTGAATAAAGAAAACACAAGATTGGTAGGATCTGATTCAGAGAATGCTTTAGCTAATAAGAGGCACAGTGGTGATGGATTTGAAGTAGAAAAAAAATTTGTGTCTAGAGCTGATTCCGACAGTGGTTCAAGAGAAGAGCACGTTTCTGGTAGTGACGTTGCTACTTCAAAAGCAGAGAAAATTAGCCACTTTCAATCTTCTATTGTAGATACTATGAGGACTAGAGCTGATCGTGTGCCGAAAAGAAAGGAGTCTATGTTTGTGACTCCACCTAGCTCAACACCAAAACGTAAGAGGAAGGGAAAAAATAGGTAGATGAAGTATAAATCCGAGATTCATTATTTTGAAATCTACTAGTTTTTGCATGTTATTGTATATTGTTACTAACTGTGTATAGATTTTAGCTTACATTACTAACTATGTTTTCTTATAGGTTAATTTTATAATAGATGTTAAGGATAGCGAGAGTCCTCCCAAGACTACATTGGATGTATATAAAAAGAGAATCGATTTTTGTGGACATCATGAAGCATCTGAAGAAGAGAGAAAGTTGTTGATAGATTTTCTCACTAGGGAAGAATTGGAGTACGTTTATTTTCAATATGTGAATTTTTTCTAAACACTTCTTATCAATTTTATAATGTTATTTTTTACTCCCCGCAGTGTTGTCATATGGCAAGATAAGTTCCTAAGCTTAACTGGATCTACATTCTATTCTTTTTTGTTTGGTGAGCCTGTTAATAGTCAAATCATAAATGTTTATAAGAAGATTATGAAAAAACACAGTCTAACTTATGAATTTGAGATTTACTGTATGGACACAAATGTATAGGTTTATAGCAAATCGAAATATTTGGTAGTTGATATTTGATTTTTAATTCTTATTAGATTAGGAACTATGATTATATCTTATTTTGAATGTATAGAAAGAAGTGTTACAGCACTTGCTGAAATATGGAAAATATAGGCAGATACACAAAACAGATTATGGAGCTTTCCTTGCGAGGTTGACATCCACAATGAGGAGAAAACTACAGGAACTGAATGAAGATCTATTTAGAAAATGTAAATATATCATTTTCCCAATTAATGATAGATGACATTGGTATTTATTGGTTTTTAAAACATCTGAAGGGAAATTCAGATTGTGGAATTCAAACCATGATTCATTTGCATTTGGGACGGCTAAAGTTTATGTGAGTTTGACAACATTCTACTCCAATATGTCTTAAGATCATAGTATTAAAACATTTACTTTTTTGTAGGCGCGTTTTTTGGCTGGATGCATGTTGCATCTTCAAGGATTTTCTATAGGTAGTGAAGAGGTCCTGAAAAAATATTGTCGTCATCAAGGTGCAACCATGGATTGTGGTGTCTACATATGCATGTGGGGTGGAGTGCCTATCTTGTGACACTGATAATATCTGGAGGTTTCAAAATCATGTGAAGATAGACATTTATCGGGTCCGTGTTGCTTCAACTATATTATCAGATGAGAATGGATTGTTAAAAAATATATTTAACTAAGATGTAAAGCAATGTTGGTAATGACAGATGTTGGTAATGACAGATGTAAAACATGTGAAGATAGACACTTATCTGCTTCTTATGCTCAAGCAGATGTATTGGAGTTTCAAATTTGCCTTTTTGTGGATCCAAATTCAGATGTAAAACAATGTTGATTTTTATTCTGTAGTAATGACAGACTTATAGTTTAGTTATGTTAAGCAATGCATTCTGTTAGTAATGACAAATAGATGTTGGTTTCCAATGGTTGTATCAATATTGGTTTTTATTCTATAGTAATAACAGACTTATGACTTAGTTATGTAAAGTAATGTATTCTGTTAGTAATGACAGATAAATGTTGGTTTTTATTCTGTAGCAATGTTGGTTTTTATTCTGTAGTAATGACAGACTTATGTAAAGCAATGTATTCTGTTAGTTTTTATTCTGTCAGAGCATCTCTAGGCAAAATTTAGGTATAAAAAGTATAAAAGAAGGTATAATACCACATAAATTCAGCACCATTTAAACAAAAATTTAGTATTTTTTCTATCTAATTGAGTACTATCTACAATAGGTCTATCAATAATCTGGGACACACTACCAGTGCACAGATGTTTTAGAGGTTGGTGTAGGTGACTTTTTTTGGGCACGAATTGACTCATAAAATTAAGCACAATTGATAATATAATATCGATTAAGGTTAATGACACTACTGCTCTAATAAGTGCTTGGCATAATTGATGAGGGTATATAATCCAGATTATTAGGTACGAAATATCCATATTCAATTATGTGTGTGATTAAATTTAGTATATTTGTCCACAATTTGAGTATTCAGGTACGAGACTCCCTATTTAGTTCTCAATGACTCAAAAAATCAAGCACAATTGACTCATATTCAAGTATATATTGCCAAGAATGAGGTACTATTTTCAAACATTCAGGTACATATTTTTATTGTTTCATTGATAATATAATATGGATTAAGGTTAATGACACTACTGCTCTAATAAGTGCTTGGCATAATTGATTAGGGTACCTAATCCGTATTATTAGGTACGAAAATACACAATGGAGCTTTATGCTTATCATGAATATAGACAACCTAATATGAGAGTCAATACCTTAGAAGTAGAAGAGAAAAATGCATGTATCTATATTTGACATTACCTGATGTGGTATACACCTATAATCAAATCCTAGAAGAGGTTAGTGTAGGTGAGTTTTTTTTCGATATATTTTCTTGTTTCAATGATAATATGATATGGATTAAGGTTAATTTGTTGACATAATTGATGAGTGTACACAATCCGCATTATTAGATACGAAATATCCAAATTCAAGTATGTGAACGACCAAATTGAGTATACTTGGCCACAATTTGAATATTCAGGTACGAGACTGATGGAAAAATCCCTTGCATGGCTTAGCGGTTTCCTAAGCAACCACGGGGTTGAACATAAGAGACCTCTCTATGTCTACGGATTAAAAATTTAATCCGAATAGAGACCCGTCTCCTAAACGACCGTCTCATCATCGTGTCAATTGATTCAAGTCACAACTTAGCCAAAACTAAAGTTAAGGCCTTATAACTTTCCGAATCAAAAGACCGCGGAAAAGACGACGAATGGATCGCCAATTTTTGTGTTTATAATCAGGGTCCATGACATGATTAATTATCGATATTAATTAACACATAATTAAACTATGACAATTAATCAAAACTCATGCAATAATAAAACCAAGCATGAAACAACAAGAAAACAAAAGGAGCTAGGGAGAGGAATACCTCGTAGTTTTCTACCGTATGACCCTCCCCTCTTGGATGTCGTGTGGGCGATGAGCTACCAAGATGCGGAGTCACCAAGGGCCGCCAATTAATCCTCCTTCTTCCTTCTCTTCAATGCTGCAAGCAAACCCTAGCATCTAGGGTTTCCGCCGGCCATTATCATCTCCTTCTTGGACCCGCCGACTATCCACCTTGCTCCAATGGATCGCCGACCACAAGAGAATGAAAGGAAGATGAGGAAGAAGGAAAGAAAGAGAGAAAACAACTCTCCCCTTAATCCAAAAGCCTAAACCACACTCCCACCTCCTTCTTCCCTTGTCGTCGGCGCCAATGGCTTCCAAAGCTCCGCCGGTGGCTTCAACTTCCTCCTTCTCTGTTATGCACAACCAAGAGGAAGTGGACAGGGATGAAGGTGAAGAAGAAAGCAAGGATAACGATGGAGAAACAACCACTTCCTTGCTCTTTCTTCTTCTTCTCGCCGGCGCTGGAAACCACCTTGTTGTGGTTGTCGTCGACGACTTTTCTTCCTCCTCTCTTGCTCCCCGAACACCTCAAGGTGTTGCCCTCCTTGTTGAAGTCCCACGCCCAAAGGAAAGAAGAGAAAAGCTTCTCTTCTTCCTAGCTCCCTTTGCACCGGCGCCACTCCAACCCTAGGAGAGAGAGAGGGAGAGGAAAATTGGAGAGAGGTTTTAGGGTTTTCCTGGGATGAATTGGATTAATTGATTAACCTTGTATCATGACTCCTATGGGGTATTTATAGGGCTAAGATAGGGACCATGAGTGTTAGATCGTGATCCCAAGCTAGAGGGGGGTGAATAGCGTCTTTCGATCTTCTACCTATCACGTTAACAAGCGCAAGCGGAAATGCTAATCATAATAATAAACAATGCTAACGCAAACCTATTTACGTGGTTCGGAGATGACGCTCCTACTCCATGGCAGTCCGTAAGGTGGACGATCCCTTAATCCTTCGGCGGATCACTCCCCGGATGTCCTCCGGCTAGCTCATGTAGCTCCTTGTGGGTGGAGAAACCTCGCCACAAACCCGGACACACTTCTGAGTACCAAAGACTACTAATGAGCTCTAACCAAGCTCATTTCGTCAGGAGTTCTCAGCCAAACCCGAGCCCCTTTAAATAGGTCTCAAGGCTGAAACCTCCGCTACCAATTGACTGCCTCAAGGCCAGCCGACTGCCCCCACTGAAATTTGACCGTTGCAAGCCCAACGTTCGAATTTCCATCCACTACCAGTAGACTGCCCTTATAGCAGTCGATTGATGTTACTGTGAGGTTTATCAGTTGACTGCCAAAACCCCAATCGACTGCCCACCTAGGTTTTCCTTCCTGAGTACAATTCCATCAGCACTCGACCCCTAGGATTTTTCCGAGTACATTCCCTCAGCACTCGTACATTCACGACTCAGCTGACTTTTCACTAACAGCCTCGACTGTTGCCTTCGCGCCCTCTTTATCTTTGGCTCCCGTCCCTCAGATGCGCATGCAAGCCCTCGGCATGCCTCCATGCCATCTTTCACGCATGCCTCGAAGTCCGTGCCCCCGGCTCATCGTCCCTGCTATCCATGGTCCCTCAGGTGCGCACATAAGTCCACGGCTTGCTTCCATGCCACCCTTCACCATACCCGAAGCCGTCCAGCTAAGTCAATATGTGTAACCTGCAAACTTGCACACTCACATACACATATTAGAACACAAGGGTAAACCTAACTTAAACCCTTTTCCCAAACATCAAAACACATGGTCACTCCGGACCATAGATTGACCCAACAATCTCTCCATTTTTGATGTTTCGCAATCCGTTTAAGTTAGGGAAAACAAATAGCAAAAACACAATGCTAACAACTATTTGGACTTACGTTGCCAAGGCTCCACCTTGGACTTACACTGCCAATACATATGTAATGCAAACAGTCATGGATCCTATCCCAAGGCATCCCCACACCTAACCTCCCCAAGAGTTAGGACTTTTACCAAAACGGACTTTTTAAAACCTTCCCAAGGCTCCCCCTACATTGGACTTACAAAAGCTTTTTAAGAACCTCTCCAAGGTTCCCCTTACGCCACCAATGAAGCAACAATGTGTAACGCCCCAAAATTTCCATTTTAAGTCCTTGAAATTAGTTAAAAATAATTTAGAAATATTCTAGATATTTTTAGGAATTTTTAGAATATTTTTATGGAATTTTCCGAGTCCGTTCTAGGTATGGGGGATTGTAACGCCCGAAAATTCTCGAAACTAATTTTAGAAATATCTTAGAATTTATTCCAAATTTATGGATATTTTTATAGAATTTTTCCGTAAACGAAAGTGACAAAAAGGGGTAAAAAGAGAAAAACACGTAGAAGGGATTTAATCCCTGAACCTACGCTGTGAGAGGAGGAGGGGCATACCAAGTGGGCTAGCTTGCTTTTGTTAAAATAGATTAGCGGAAACAATAGATGAGGTAGAATTAGTTAAATTTTTTCCATAAGTATAAAAGGGAAACTTAGGGCTTTTTTATTCATTCTTTCCCTCACATCCTCTCTCCGCCGACTCCCTCTCTCCCTCTCGCGATTTTTTTCTTCCTCTCGCCCTCTTTCTCGCCCAAGACAAAGGAGAAGCCAAGGGAAGGTCTCAAGAGGCCCTATTCTCTACGAGAACTCTCGTAGACGCGAGGAGAACGCCAAGGAGCAAGAAGAACGTCGAAATTCGACGTTTCCTCGGGAATTTCAGATTTTATTCGTAAGGAAAACCTAGTGCAGGAGGTAAGTACTGCTCACCTGCAGTAAGAGGCAGTTTTCCGCAAGAATTTTTCCTTAAAAGTTTTAAAAGATATATTCACTTTTAGTTTAAGATTTTGCATGCGATCTTAGTTCATTATATGCTTATATATATTTGATAGAGTATCCTATGTGAGTTTAGGGTCTAAGAAATCTATGAAAAAAAAGAAAAGAAAGATAAAGAAGAAGAAAAGAAAAGGCCAAGGCCTTAAGACATCTCCAAAAGTCAAGACTTAGGGATTTGGGCACACAAGGTGCTCGTTAAAATGCCAAGGCATTCAAGATAAGAAAAAGTAAGTTTTTATTTTCTAAGGCCAGTACCCGGCGTCCAAGGGTGTCGTTAAAGAAATCCAGGTGTCCAATTCCAAGGTCTTGGCCCTGGTAGACCAAGGTCTGCTCTATTAGGATTGGCGGCTCGCTACCCCAACCTTTTAGGGAACGCGCATAAGATGGTACTTACGTCTTAAGTGGATCCAAGTGAGTTATTATTTTCAAGTATATGCTTTAGCAAAGTTTTCTAAAATTTAAGGAAATTTTCTAAAAGTTAAAGAATTGCTAAAGTTTCAAGTTAAGCCAAGAAAAAGTGAGCTAAGATGTATTAATGCTTGAGTATGCATGTTTTGAGTTATACATGTTTTAGTGTTTCTTTTAAGCATAAAAGTATCTCATGTGATTTCACATTGTTTAAAAAGCATGCTTGTACATTTCGAGATTTTGTGAGCTAGATAGTACTTGCTAAGCTTTATGCTTATTAGTTGCATTTCCTCTTGCTGCAGGTAAGGATAAAGGTAAACAATTCTAAAGGAAGGCGACAAGGCGGTGCTGAGTAACGTGTGTGTGGTGGCTGACCTTGGAGAGGTCCTTGGGACGAGACAGTTTAACTTATTTGAAATGCAATGTTTAAGGTTTCCAAATTCCAAGTTATTGTGTTATGGAGTTTATTAAACATTCATGCTTCGGATAGTTTTACATGCTCAATTTTGTAGAATGAAGATTCCATGTCATTTCAATTAGTATGCATACTTTTGTGAATGCACTCGATGAGCAAGGGCATGAGTAGTTTAACATGTGGATACATTGCGTTTTGGACTTATTCTTGAGCTTATTATTATTCCCTTTTGGACTAGGTCCTAATTGTACTTAAAATGCTTGTAAATTCGGTAGAAAAGTAAGATTTACATTCTATGAAGTTCTAGAAATATTATTGCATGTGCCAAGATGTGGTTAGTTTCGAATTAAGTTTTATTGCTTTAAATATGCTTAGAAAAGTTGCATCCATATTCCATAATGCTCTAGTAATATTATAGCACCTTGCGTGATGAGTTTAAATGCATGACTATTAAAGTTAGAATATCATTCTTAGATAGATTTAAATACAAAAGAAAAAGAAAGTTCCGCATTCTTAGTCGTGCATTAGAGTCAAGAAGTAGACAAGTAACGGTCCGTCTAAGGTAGAGAAGGCGGGTCGCTACAGTTGATATCAGAGCAGTTTCCATTCTCCAGCATCACACACACATCAGCATCAACCTTGCCGTCTTCAAGTAAGAAAGTTTTAAGTTTCAGTTTTTCTATTGCTCCTTTATCTAATTCCAGTATAGAGAAATGCTTAAGTACTTACTCATATGTGCATAGAACAAGGAAGCATGTTTAATACCTTAGTATCACGGAATCATGTTTAATCCCGAGAATGGATATTAGGTTACTAAGTAAGAAGACAAGTTTATACCTAGAGATGTAGTAGTGATTTCTTGTTCCCTTATGCATTATTAGATGGCAAGAAGAGGCCGAGCTCCTAATGCAAGGGACAGAACTCCAGTTCCAGATAACAATGAGCCTGGCACAGAACAGCCAAGCCTGATGGCAGTCATTGCTCAAATGCAAGCTCAGATTTCAGAGCAACAGAAGACCATCGCCACACTGATGGCAAATCAGCACCCAGTGCCCCCTACACCACCCACAGCAGGAGTGGAAACTCCAGTGGTGGCTGAAGTTCCACCGGTCACCCAGGAGACCCCTACCGTGAACCGAAGACAAGAAGCATACCTCGTCCAGTGGCAGAGGCTGAAACCTACACCACCCACAGCAGGAGTGGAAACTCCAGTGGTGGCCGAAGTTCCACCGGTCACCCAGGAGACCCCTACCGTGAACCGAAGACAAGAAGCATACCTCGTCCAGTGGCAGAGGCTGAAACCTGAAAGCTTCTCAGGCACGACTGAGCCCTGGGATGCCCAGGCTTGGTTCAAGACTTTAGAGAGCACAATGGAGCTTTTTGACTGGCCAGAAGTCGAGAAGGTCAAATGTGCCTCCTTCTGCCTAACTGGAGATGCTCGTATGTGGTGGGAGCGGGTCAAGAGTAAGAGGATAGTCAACCAGATGAGCTGGACAGATTTCGAGCAAGAGTTCTATGAGGAGTTCTTCCACATGCGGGTTACCAACAAGCACTACGAGGACTTCATGGAGTTCAGACAAGGTAACCTACCAGTGGGAGAAGCAGTCGCGAAGTTCAACAGACTAGCTCGCCTCTGCCCAGAGCTAGTCAGCACAGAGAAGGAGCGAGTCAGACTGATGCTCCGCATGCTGAACCCTGAGATAGCACTCAACGTGAACAGCGGGACGCACCGACCCCAGACCAGCGAGGAGTTGGTCAGTAGTGCACTAATCTCAGAGCACTATCTGAATAGCATCAAGGCACAACAAACACAGCAGAAGCCAGTCCTGATTGAGAGCAAGACAACAGGAGGCCAGAAGCCTCCGCCAAATAACCAGAACTGGAAGAACAAGAACCACAAAAGGAAGTAGTGGCCTGGCAGCCAAAAAGGAAACCCAGAGAACAAGCAAGCTAGGTATCCACCTTGTCCTAAGTGTGGGAGGACCCATCCAGGAGTATGCCTTTTGGGTGTAACTGGATGCTACTCATGTGGACAAGAGGGACACAGATCCAAAGACTGCCCAAACAAGTTTAAGGTACTTCCTCAGTAGTCCGTACAGTATGGAGGCAAGCCTCAGTTACATTACATGCCTACTATACTGGAGGGACCTCAGATCAGTCAGGGAAGGTTGGAAGCAGTACCAGTTTCAACCAATGCCAGAGTCTTTTCCCTCACGAAGGAAGAAGCTGCCAGCGCCTCCACGGTCGTAACAGGTCAAATCGTTATTTTTCAGCATTTAGCTACTACACTGTTTGACACTGGGGCGACCCATTCTTTCGTATCAGTACCTTTTGCTAGTAAGTTATAGGTGCCTGCAGAGAGTTGGGAGTCCAGATTCCTGACAACTCTCCCTTCAGGGGAAATCATGGAATCCACCCAGCGGCTCCGGGCTGTGCCAATCAAGATTTCAGACCGAGAGCTATATGTCGATCTGATAGTCCTTGCGATGCAAGACTTCGACATCATACTGGGCATGGATTTCCTTAGTAAGTACAGCGCTTCAGTGGACTGCCGCAGAAGGAAGGTGGTATTCAGTCCAGAAGGAGAACCACCGTTCGAATTTCAAGGAGCCCCAAGGAGGAAGACTCAGAAATTCCTCTCAGCCTTGATAGCCCACCAGATGCTAGAGCAAGGGTGTGCTGGTTTTCTTGCACACGTAGTGGACTCAGAAGCAAAGAAAGAACTCAAGCAGGAGGACGTACGGGTAGTCTGCGAATATCCAGAAGTATTTCCAGAAGAACTACCTGGACTACCTCCCAACAAGGAAGTGGAATTCGAGATCGAGCTAGTACCAGGTACCGGTCCGGTCTCGAAGGCCCCATATCGTATGTCTCCAGCAGAGTTGAAGGAATTACAAGAGCAACTCCAGGAGCTACTAGACAAGGGCTTCATTCGCCCGAGTCATTCACCCTGGGGAGCCCCTGTACTTTTCGTCAAGAAGAAGGATGGGTCTATGCGTCTGTGCATAGACTACAGAGCGCTGAACAAGGTAACCATCAAGAACAAGTACCCCCTTCCTAGAATAGATGATTTGTTTGATCAACTCAAAGGGGCTACGGTGTTCTCGAAGATAGATCTGCGTTCTGGGTATCATCAGCTAAAGGTTAAAGAAAGTGACATCCCCAGGACGGCCTTCAGGACAAGATACGGCCACTACGAATTTGTAGTGATGCCTTTTGGAGTAACCAATGCTCCAGCAGTCTTCATGGAGCTGATGAACCACATCTTTAGGGAGTATCTCGATAAATTCGTCATTGTATTTATTGACGATATTCTCATATACTCACAGACTCCAGAGGACCATGCTACGCACTTGAGGATAGTGCTGCAGATCCTTCAGCAAGAGAAGCTCTATGCAAAATTCTCAAAGTGTGAGTTTTGGCTAGATCAGGTGGCCTTCCTAGGTCACATTGTATCCAAAGAAGGCATTCAAGTTGATCCAGCCAAGATAGAAGCAGTCAGCAACTGGTGTAGACCCAAGAATGCCAGTGAAATCAGAAGCTTCTTAGGCCTGGCAGGATATTACAGAAAATTTGTGGAGGACTTTTCCAGAATAGCCTCTCCACTCACAGCCCTGACCAGAAAGAATCAGAAGTTTGAGTGGTCAGATAAATACGAGCACAGCTTCCTAGAACTGAAGAAAAGATTGACTAGTACTCCCATCCTGACTGTTCCAGAGAGTGACAAGGCCTTTGACATCTACAGTGATGCATCCAAGATGGGCCTTGGAGCTGTCCTCATGCAAGATGGTAAAGTAATAGCATATGCCTCCAGACAGCTCAAGGACTATGAGAAGAATTACCCTACTCATGACCTTGAGCTAGCAGCTGTGGTTTTTGCACTGAAGCTCTGGAGACACTACCTGTATGGAGTGTAGTGCAGAATCTTCACAGACCATCAGAGTTTGAAGTACTTCTTCACTCAGAAGGATCTGAATATGAGGCAGCGCAGGTGGCTAGAGTTGGTCAAAGATTACGACTGTGAAATCCTCTACCACCCAGGTAAAGCTAATAAAGTGGCAGATGCACTGAGCAGAAAATCCTGTGCGGCACTGATGTCCCTATCATCACTGTCTCTACCACTTCAGAAAGAAATAAAGGATTTTGGAGTCGAGGTAATAATTGGGCAACTTTCTGCATTGACTCTAGAGTCAACCCTGCTTGTGGATATACAAAGAAAGCAAAGTCAAGACCCAGAGATCCAGAAGATCAAGCAGGAGATCCAAGAGGCAGAAAATTCAGAGTTTCGAGTATCAGACAGCGGCATCCACTATCTTGGAGACCGCCTTTGCGTCCCCAATGATGAGGAACTAAGAAAGAATATTTTAGAAGAAGCCCACAGTACCCCGTACTCTATGCATCCTGGTTCTACCAAGATGTACCAAGATTTAAAGAAAATGTTCTGGTGGTCTGGACTCAAGCGAGACGTGGCCAGATATATCAGTACCTGCTTGACCTGCCAGAGAGTCAAAGTAGAACACCAGAGACCAGGAGGAGTTCTGCAGTCTCTTCCCATTCCAGAGTGGAAGTGGGAAGAGATATCCATGGATTTTATCACAGGTCTCCCAAGGACCACCCATGGACACGATGCAATATGGGTGATAGTGGACAGATTGACCAAGTCTGCCCACTTCCTAGCCATCAAGTTATCGCATTCGGTAGAGCAGTTAGCACAGCTGTACGTGAAAGAAGTGATCAGGCTTCACGGAGTTCCGAGGTCGATCGTGTCTGACAGAGACGGACGGTTCATCTCCCATTTTTGGAGGTGTGTTCAGGACGCCCTAGGCACCAGACTTCAGTTCAGCACAGCTTTCCATCCCCAGACAGATGGACAAACGGAGAGAGTAAATCAGATTTTAGAAGACATGCTCAGGGCTTGTGCGTTGGACTTTAAAGGTAGTTGGTGCAAATTTCTGTGCTTAGCTGAGTTTGCCTACAACAATAGCTATCAGGCCACCATCAGGATGGCGCCTTATGAGGCATTGTATGGCAGAAAATGCAGATCACCCATATGTTGGCAAGAAGCTGGTGAGAAGAAAGAGATGGAGTCAGGACTAGGCAGCCAGACTGAGCTTATAGATGAGACCACTCAGGCTATCCAGATGATCCGCCAGAGGATTGAGACTGCCCAGAGTAGACAGAAAAGTTATGCTGACACACGCTGTAGGCCACTTGAATTCCAAGTTGGAGATTCAGTATTTCTCAAGGTCGCCCCTATGAAGGGAGTGATGAGATTTGGCAAAAAGGGCAAGCTGAGTCCTCGCTACATAGGACCCTACAAGATTATAAAGAGAGTTGGGAAGGTAGCCTATGAGCTGGACTTGCCAGAGGATATGTCAGCTATCCACAGTACGTTTCATGTCTCCATGCTAAAGAAGTGTATTCACGATCCCAATCAAGTGATTCAGCCTCAGTCAGTGCAGATCCAAGAAGATCTTAGCTATGAGAGCAGACCGACACAGATAGTGGACAAAGCAGTTAAAAGATTAAGAAACAAAGAGGTGCCACTAGTGAAGGTCATCTGGCAAAGTCAAAAGCATGAGGAGGCTACTTGGGAACGTGAGGACAGCATGAGAGAAAGATATCCAGAATTATTCTAAGTTCGAGGACGAACTTTTCATAAGGTATGGGGGATTGTAACACCCTAAAATTTCCATTTTAAGTCCTTAAAGTCCTTGAAATTAGTTAAAAATAATTTAGAAATATTCTAGATATTTTTAGGAATTTTTAGAATATTTTTATGGAATTTTCCGAGTCCGTTCTGGGTATGGGGGATTGTAACGCCCGAAAATTCTCGAAACTAATTTTAAAAATATCTTAGAATTTATTCTAAATTTATGGATATTTTTATAGAATTTTTCCGTAAACGAAAGTGGCAAAAAGAGGTAAAAAGAGAAAAACGCGTAGGAGGGATTTTCATAAGGTATGGGGGATTGTAACGCCCCAAAATTTCCATTTTAAGTCATTAAAGTCCTTGAAATTAGTTAAAAATAATTTAGAAATATTCTAGATATTTTTAAGAATTTTTAGAATATTTTTATGGAATTTTCCGAGTCCGTTCTGGGTATGGGGGATTGTAACACCCGAAAATTCTCGAAACTAATTTTAAAAATATCTTAGAATTTATTTCAAATTTATGGATATTTTTATAGAATTTTTCCGTAAACGAAAGTGGCAAAAAGGGGTAAAAAGAGAAAAACACGTAGAAGGGATTTGATCCCTGAACCTACGCTGTGAGAGGAGGAGGGGCAGACCAAGTGGGCTAGCTTGCTTTTGTTAAAATAGATTAGCGGAAACAATAGATGAGATAGAATTAGTTAAATTTTTTCCATAAGTATAAAAGGGAAACTTAGGGCTTTTTTATTCATTCTTTCCCTCACATCCTCTCTCCGCCGACTCCCTCTCTCCCTCTCGCGATTTTTTTCTTCCTCTCGCCCTCTCTCTCGCCCAAGACAAAGGAGAAGCCAAGGGAAGGTCTCAAGAGGCCCTATTCTCTACGAGAACTCTCGTAGACGCGAGGAGAACGCCAAGGAGCAAGAAGAACGTCGAAATTCGACGTTTCCTCGGGAATTTCAGATTTTATTCGTAAGGAAAACCTAGCGCAGGAGGTAAGTACTGCTCACCTGCAGTAAGAGGCGGTTTTCCGCAAGAATTTTTCCTTAAAAGTTTTAAAAGAGATATTCACTTTTAGTTTAAGATTTTGCATGCGATCTTAGTTCATTATATGCTTATATATATTTGATAGAGTATCCTATGTGAGTTTAGGGTCTAAGAAATCTATGAAAAAAAGAAAAGAAAGATAAAGAAGAAGAAAAGAAAAGGCCAAGGCCTTAAGAAATCCCCAAAAGTCAAGACTTAGGGATTTGGGTACACAAGGTGCTCGTTAAAATGCCAAGGCATTCAAGATAAGAAAAAGTAAATATTTTATTTTCTAAGGCCAGTACCCGGCGTCCAAGGGCGTCGTTAAAGAAATCCAGGTGTCCAATTCCAAGGTCTTGGCCCTGGTAGACCAAGGTCTGCTCTATTAGGATTGACGGCTCGCTACCCCAACCTTTTAGGGAACGCGCATAAGATGGTACTTACGTCTTAAGTGGATCCAAGTGAGTTATTATTTTCAAGTATATGCTTTAGCAAAGTTTTCTAAAATTTAAGGAAATTTTCTAAAAGTTAAAGAAAGATTTAAAGTTAAAGAATTGCTAAAGTTTCAAGTTAAGCCAAGAAAAAGTGAGCTAAGATGTATTAATGCTTGAGTATGCATGTTTTGAGTTATACATGTTTTAGTGTTTCTTTTAAGCATAAAAGTATCTCATGTGATTTCACATTGTTTAAAAAGAATGCTTGCACATTTCGAGATTTTGTGAGCTAGATAGTACTTGCTAAACTTTATGCTTATTAGTTGCATTTCCTCTTGCTGCAGGTAAGGATAAAGGTAAACAATTCTAAAGGAAGGCGACAAGGCGGTGCTGAGTAACGTGTGTGTGGTGGCTGACCTTGGAGAGGTCCTTGGGACGAGACAGTTTAACTTATTTGAAATGCAATGTTTAAGGTTTCCAAATTCCAAGTTATTGTGTTATGGAGTTTATTAAACATTCATGCTTCGGATAGTTTTACATGCTCAATTTTGTAGAATGAAGATTCCATGTCATTTCAATTAGTATGCATACTTTTGTGAATGCACTCGATGAGCAAGGACATGAGTAGTTTAACATGTGGATACATTGCGTTTTGGACTTATTCTTGAGCTTATTATTATTCCCTTTTGGACTAGGTCCTAATTGTACTTAAAATGCTTGTAAATTCGGTAGAAAAGTAAGATTTACATTCTATGAAGTTCTAGAAATATTATTGCATGTGCCAAGATGTGGTTAGTTTCGAATTAAGTTTTATTGCTTTAAATATGCTTAGAAAAGTTGCATCCATATTCCATAATGCTCTAGTAATATTATAGCACCTTGCGTGATGAGTTTAAATGCATGACTATTAAAGTTAGAATATCATTCTTAGATAGATTTAAATACAAAAGAAAAAGAAAGTTCCGCATTCTTAGTCGTGCATTAGAGTCAAGAAGTAGACAAGTAACGGTCCGTCTAAGGTAGAGAAGGCGGGTCGCTACACAATGCTCCCCCTTTACCTAGACTCCTCTAGACCTAGGATTTCTTGCAAATGCATGTTTGGTTTCCAACTTAAACCCAACACTTCTCCCCCTTTGCCGTACATCAAAAGACTCCAACAATTTCCCCCTTATTGGACTATTTAACCCCTGAATGATTATAAACACAGTGTACTAACCTCCCATAAAGTTCCACACTTGTTTCGCCTAATTTGGACACCTTTTAATAGATGAAACCCATTTTTCTGCCTTTACCAGTCGACTGGTTCAGTTACCAGTCGACTGGCACTCTAAAAACCTAATTTTTAGCTTTCTGAACCCAACTTCAGAAATGCGCCAGAAATTTCACAAATCTCCAAAAATTTACAAATTTTGTGGAGTGGTTTGTGGTACCCATATCTACTTGGGAAAAATACATCCAAAAATGTATCTGTCACCATTCCCAAGATTGCACACAAACCCAAAACTACCTAATTAGTTCAATTAAACCTTGACCTAAAGTCTTAGTTTTGGTTTCCTCTTGATGTTTTTGCCCATACCAATTCACAATGCATCCCTAACATTGATTTATATGATATTTTTTATATCAAAAACTAACTTTCATGCTTTATGACCCCAATGTCATATTTCCATGCATGAAACTCAAAATCATCGTGCTAACACCTAGAGCTGTCAAACGGGTCAACCCGTGGAGGGGCGGGTCGGCCCATGGCAGGCCGGCGATTTGGCGGGGCGGGGCGGGTCGACCCGTCATCTAGGCGGGTTGGAAAATCCCCAACCCAACCCAATCCAAGGCGGGCCGTGGGTTAGGCGGGGCAACCCGCGGGCTCATCAAAATATTTGTAAAAAATTAAAAAAATTAGAAAAATCATATATTTAGATTTCATCAATCAAATATATTAAGAAATATATTTTTTAAATATAAATGGATACAAACGAGTACTCATGTGATAAAAAATATTATTTTTATTTCAAAATAATAACAAAGAAAGATAATAAATTGTTATAAAACTTAACTAACATGTGATTCTCAACCCGCGGGCTAACCCAAGCCCGTCGTGGGCCGACCCGTACGGGTCGCGGGCCTAGGCGGGTTGACCCGCGGCGGGCTTGGGTTGCTTAAATTCTAACCCAACCCGCTTAAATTGATTGGTGGGGCGGGCCAATCCGACGGGCCCAACCCAAATTGACAGCTCTACTAACACCCAAGAATTGAGACTCAAGTCCGTCTCCAATTCTTTTGGCACACTCCATGGTCCATCTAGACCTCTAGGAGAACACCTCCCGAGATCCATTCACCATATATTCCAAAGGTTCCTAGAGCTCTCCCTTGAGCTCTTAGCCCTAGTCACCTTCCTAGGTGACTTAACAACCACTAGGACACACCGGTGTACCTCCGGTGACTCTTGGCCTACAAACTTAACCTTCTTAACCTTAGACACCTTGTCCTTGGTTAAGTCCTTTTTTCCTTTACATATCATTCCCCTGCCATTTTTGGACTTCCCCTCCTTGTCATACTCATATGCTACCCTAACATATTTCTTCCCATTGGCATTGGAGATCTTAGATCGGTATCTCAACCCCGATCTATCATTGTTGGGTTTTAGACCACCCAACATCATATCTAAACCCTTAGATCCAACCGCGAACCTTTCTAGGGGGTTCTCCAATTTATCAAGTCTTGCCCTCAAAGCTTGATTTTCCCTTTCTAGGCTTTTAACCCTAGAATCCACATGTCCAGCTTGGGCATTCCTAGACCTACCCACCTTTCTAGGCATATGTCTCCCCTTCTTGGGAGTTTTACCTTGATCCTTAGGTCTAACGGTCTTAAATTTATCATGATATAGGCATAGCAAAGGCGTACGTAGAAGACAGCACCACCCATCAGGGGTAGAGACAGGAGCAGGAGCACCCCTTCCATTTCGAGAGCTAGAAGCAGGGTTTACCCAACAGCATGAAAGGTCTAGCATCAGTCTTTTCAGCAAGTGGTTAACTGCTGCTGCGGTGGTCTGCTGCACAAGAATGGTAGGGGAACAGTCCTCACTTGGGAAGCGGCCCAGAGAAAACGACTTCCTAGGGTTTTGATCTATCTTGTTAACCCTACTCCTATCATTATACTTAAATCCATGATTATTCTTAATGAGCATGTAAGAATTTGAAATTGGATTGAATTTTAAACACGGAATTACCTTCCCGTTTACCTTTGACACTCCCCCTTGACTTGAGCTCCCCTTCTTCTCCAATTTCTTCAAGTGTGCCAATTTCTTGATTTTTCCTTTCTTCGGGCACTTGGTGTGGTAATGCCCACGCTCACCGCACGTGAAGCACATGATATATGCTTCTTATCCTTTTTTGCTCCATCCCTACAACTCATGTTAGTTGTCAAATTATTTGAATTGAGTTTAGGGTTTACCTCCTTTTTCTTACCCAATGGACACTTATCCTTGTAGTGTCCCTTTTGATTACACCCAAAGCAAATTATGTACTCCTTTGATTTTGCTTTGGTGGAGGTGGAAGCTTCTCCTTGCTCCGGTGTTGAGGATGGTCTTTCCTCTCCCTCAATCCTTGATGTGGAGACTTTTTCAATTTCTTCCTCACTTGATGATGTGGACACTTCTTCCTTCCCTTCCTCTTCGGATATTGAACTTGACTCGACCTCTGATTGGTCCTTTTTCTCCTCTTCTTCTTGTCTTTGTGTCGGATTCTCATGTAGAGCTATCACTTTCCTCCATAGCTCACATGCATTCTTGTACTCTCCTACATTTGACACAATATGTGAAGATAATAAATTTAATACAATCCTAGTTACCTTCTTATCCGCTTCCACTTCTTCCATTTGACTCTTGGTCCAATACTGAGGTCGGAGGCGCTTCCCCTTCTTGTCCGTTGGAGATTCAAAAGGAACTTCCAATGCCGTCCAATGATCCCAATCCATTTGGAATCATGTCTCCAACCGTTTCCTCCAATAATTGAAATCATCTCGATCATATAGTGGAATCCTAGTATCCCATCCAAGTGGACCTTCCGATTACATCATCCTCTAGCTTGTGCTCATTTGGCGGTTGGACCTTCGCTCTAATACCACTTGTTAGATCGTGATCCCAAGCTGGAGGGGGGGGGGTGAATAACGTCTTTCGATCTTCTACCTATCACATTAGCAAGCGCAAGCGGAAATGCTAATAACAATAATAAACAATGCTAACGCAAACCTATTTACGTGGTTCGGAGATGACGCTCCTACGGCTTGCCTCCATGCTATCCTTCACGCATGCCTCGAAGTCCGCACCCCTCGGCTCATCGTCCCTGCTATCTATGGTCCCTCAGGTGCGCACACAAGCTCACAGCTTGTCTCCATGCCACCCTTCACCATACCTGAAGCCGTCCAGCTAAGTCAATATGTGTAACCTGCAAATCTGCACACTCACATACACATATTAGAATACAAGGGTAAATCTAACTTAAACCCTTTGCCCAAACATCAAAACACATGGTCACTCCGGACCATAGATTGACCCAACAATAAGAAGAAGTTGGTTCTTGGCCCGCTAATGGATCCAAACCAGATCCATTAATGGAGATCCATTCCACTAAAGGATCCCATTGAACTTCCTCACCAACCCCCATATTTTCATATAGGCTCCACCTATTATGAGTCGTCCATCTCCCCGTGTTTAAGATATCGAATGCCGGATAATTAATTTAAATTACTGACAATTTTAATTAATTATCATCTTGATCCTTGACTAGTACCACTCAACATTTTCATCATGTCGGACCATAGTCCACTTGCAAGATTTGACATGACGATCCTTTTGAGCTCATCAAGGGGGCATCATCATCCCGACTAACCAGGACACAGATTCTCTCAATAATCAATGACACACCATATAATTAATATTATTTGCTAATTTACCGAGCCTATCGATTTAACAGAATAAATCTCGCCCATTGGTAAGTCAAAGAAATAATAATTAATTATACATGCCCGTTATTATTTCGGGATTAAGAGATCGTACTCAATAATATATATCCGAGGTCTAATCCAATTTATGAAGTCAGTACAAAATTGGATGACCTCTCTTTTGGTCCTACTCAATGCACACAAAGTGCACTAGTGTAATTCTATGGTTAAGACAAACCACACCTAATTACACTACAACTATTCCGATGGTTTGTCAAACTTCACCTCGATTGTGAGTCTCTTTCTTATACTTCTGCAAGAAACTTGATAACATGATTTTTGTGCGTCACCACGCACCATGTTATCTACATTGTAAAGTATGAGATATTTTGTGCATATACTAATATAAATATGCACCGTGCGATTTTGCGATTCTCTTTTAACATGTAGATGTCCTTTAACTAAAAGCAAGGCTTTTAGTTTACATCCTAACAGAGACTTCCTCTTTAGTTCTCAATGACTTAAAAAATCAAGTACAATTGACTCAGATTCAAGTATATATTATCACGAATAAGGTACTATTTTCAAACATTCAGGTACATTGGGATGCAAGTTATGCATTAATTAGTGTGGGTGAGTCTGTTTGGGACATATTTCCTTGTTTTATTGATAATGTAATATGAATTAAGGTTAATGACACTACTGTTCTAATAAGTTCTTGGTATAATTGATGAGGGTACATAATCCGTATTATTAGGTACAAAATATCCAAATTCAAGTATGTGTATAACCAAATTGAGTATACTTGGCCACAATTTGAGTATTTAGGTACGAGACTCCCTCTTTAGTTCTCAATGACTCAAAAAATTAAGCACAATTGACTCAGATTCAAGTATATATTGCCACGAATAAGGTATTATTTTCAAACTTACAAGTACATTGGGACGCAAGTTATGCATTAATTAGTGTGGGTGAGTCTATTTGGGACATATTTTCTTGTTTCATTGATAATATAATATGAATTAAGGTTAATGACACTACTGCTCTAATAAGTGCTTGGCATAATTGATTATGGTACATAATCCGCATTATTAGGTACGAAATATCCAAATTCAAGTATGTGTGTGACCAAATTGAGTATACTTGGTCATAATTTGAGTATTCAGGTATAAGACTCCCTCTTTAGTTCTCAATGGCTCAAAAATCAAGCACAATTGACTCAGATTCAAGTATATATTGCCACGAATAAGGTACTATTTTCAAACATTTAGGTACATTGTGTAAAATACGGCGATTTCAAAATCGATAAAATAAATTCTTTAGAAAATTTATTTGGAAGATTTAGGATTATCGGACTATGATAAAGGGTTTTGGATACCACTTAAATTACGAGAGGGTAAATAATTTAATCCTAGAAAATTTATTGAGTTGGATTATAACTAATTGGAGGGGCAAAAGGGCTAAAACCCTTACCCTAAGGGTAGGATTTAGATTTCGAAGAGTGGAGGGGCTTTTCTGAAAAAATGACCAGCCACTTATATACTTTCTTTTCCTATTCTCTTCGCACACCCGCAGCCAAAACCCGCTCGATTCCTTCTTCCCTGTGCCCTAGCCGCTGCAGCCGCCGACCCGATTTCTTCTCCTCCCCTTCGCGTGAGCCCTAGATGCAGCGCCGCTCGTTTTCTTCTTCCTCCTGCATGTCCTAGCCCACGGTTGACGCCGATCTTCCCTTCCTCCTCTCATCGCGTGCCCTAGTTGCGGCCAAGCGTCGACTCCGCTTCAGTCGGCCGCCACCAAGAGGAAACCCGACGATTGTCTGAGGTAAGGGATTCCGAGCAGGGCTTTGTCGTTTGATTTTCTGGTTGATTGATGAACTGAGATTTGAGTTTTGATTTGATTTTTGTTCTTCTATCGTTGCTTAGATTTGTGGTTTGGTCGAATTGGTGATGAGTTTTGAAGAACGGAAGGATTAATTGGATCTATTCAGTTTGGTATATTCGTGATGGTTGTTCTATTTGGGCTAGAAATTCATTAGCTGTTGCCATTGAGATTTAGCTTTGGAAATCTGTTTTGGCATCACTTATACGAATTGGTGGTTCTGTGATCTGAGACTTCTATGGATTTGATCTTGGATAGGTTTAAGTTTCAGTTTTCATGGATCTGTGAAACCTTGGAATCAGAATTGTTTTAGGTTGTTGCTCGATTTGGTTTCTTGCTGGAATTAGAATTATTTTGGGAAATTCTTTGTTGCTCGATTTGGTTTCATTTTGGAGTTACCGTGAGCTCCATTTGGCTTTAGCTTAATTTCTAGTCTACCGTGAGCCATTATTTAGATAGTTGGATTAGATAACTTAATGTGTGTTGTTGTTATTTGGATCTGTGGGTTTCAATTTTTGGAGTGGTTCATCTTGGAGTGGTTCATCTTGGTTTTGTTCACTTGATGTGTGTTGTTTGGATTATATTATGTCATTTGATTGGTGGTTCATCTTGGATGAAACGGAAATGTGTGTGTGGTTTGATTAGTAGGGATGAATTGATTTCAGATTGGATTGTAGATCTTGGAGTGCAATTTTATTTTGGGATCTAGTCTTTCTATTTGCTTAGCTATGTAAACTCTTTATCACTATGTCGTGAGCTACAGTAGGGTGGTTGTGTGAATCAGTGGTATGACTATGATGATGATTAATAATATATGGTTAATTTTATTGAGTTAATATGTGGCAAAGAGTGATTAAGAATGTTTGGATTCCTGTGGTTTAGAATGAATTGGTTATGTTTGAGGTTAGCAACTTGATGAATGATGTGCTACGCCTAATTGGAATTTAATGGGGGTAATTTGGGATAATTAAGGCTTAATCATCTAATTATGGTTAATTAGATGAAACGATGATAATTAGAATGATCCTAATTACTTGCGATAGCTTGTTAGCTATAAATTACAGATTATTGTAGCTAAACATTATGCCTTTGATACAGGGCTTTGATTGAGTGCATCATTGCTGATGACCAGACGGGAGGTCCTTTTCTGATACGAGTATCTCTATTTTGGAGGCGGCTACCTTTTGACTTATCTTTGCTGATATTGTCATGTTGTTATGCATAGACTGTTATAGATAGCAGTAAGTTTATACGCTATCTTTGTTTAGTGTGCTTGTTCTAGATACCTATTGTTATCCCCGAGTTATTATGTTTTTAGTTCCATACAATCTCAAGTATTGTCATATCTATTTGTATGCTTAGATATCGTGATGTATCTCTTGCATCTGGCATTGAGGGATCATTAGTTCCGGCTAGCATACCTTGTAGGTTACCTATATTCCATGTTATAGGATTCAGACGGAGATTTAGTATACTGAGGACTTGGTGAGGGATGTATGTGTACATATCATACACCATCCTTGCATTGTTGCATGCCGACGATCAGCGACTCCCTTGTGGTTGAGCCTATCGTCTTCCGGTACATGATATGCGCACACGGCCACTCATGGGTTAGTGGATACTGTAGGGTGTGTGCTTTTGCCCTGTATTGCTCCGTTCGGCCACTATTTGGAGGGTGGGTCCGGCCGTGGTAGCAGCCAGGGATCCCTTCTCGTACTGAGCCACGAGGAGATGAGAGCTAGACTCCCCCATTGCTTGGGGTAGGAGCATAGTCTCCGCCAGCATCCTGTCCACCCGGTCACTCAGGAGCAGTGATGGCAGGGTGCATACAGGTTGCCACAGATCTACCCACGCGGACGTTGTGGACGATGTCCTGACTGGGACTAGGGGGTGACACATGTCATTGCACCATGTGCATATTTTGCATCGTGCATTGTTTGCTGCATTTGATTTCTGCACTTGATTGACATGCCTATACTGGATACCTGTTTATCTTGGATTATATGTTATACTTGTTACATAGGGATTTATTGCACCCCCTGCAGGATAGATAGATTCGGGTACGCATCTTTATTCAGTATCTTCAGTATACCCTTTCCTATTGTTCATGTGAGACTGTATCAGCGTAGACTTGTATTATTATTATAACGTACTATGCATATCTGCTGGGCATTCGCTGAGTTTATGGACTCACACCGTTGCCATATATTTTTTTATTTTCAGGCTGAAATACTTGGAGTCGCTGGAAGAGCCCAGCAGCCAGTCCCTACCCATCGCGATGACAGGGTTTTGTTTTTGCACTTGGCGATGTATTTATTTCATATTTCTTTTAGGACTTTGTATATGTCTTGTGAGTGTTGTAGTGTGTCCTAAGGGGTTTATTGATTTGTTGATTTGTCGTAAGTCGGACCGGTCCGCAATCAGGTATGGTTTATTATGTTTTATCGTTATGGTTTTCTAACTTTTATGTTGTGTTTATATATTTTGAGGCCTGAGGCCAATTAAACTGCGTGGTCGTGTTCTGTGTATGTGTAAATTGTCCGCCAGACAGGGGAGGTGCTGTCCGGTTTTATATTGGATCAGCGGCTCCTAGGTCTCGGGGCGTGACACATTGGGACGCAAGTTATGCATTAATTAGTGTGAGTGAGTCTGTTTGGGACATATTTCCTTGTTTCATTGATAATATAATATGGATTAAGGTTAATGACACTATTGTTCTAATTTATGCTTGCCATAATTGATTAGGGTACATAATCCGCATTATTAGGTACGAATTATCCAAATTCAAGTATGTGTGTGACCAAATTGAGTATATTTGGCTACAATTTGAGTATTCAGGTACGAGACTCCCTTTTTAGTTCTCAATGACTCAAAAATCGAGCACAATTGACTCAGATTCAAGTATATATTGGCACGAATGAGGTATTCAAACTTACAAGTATATTGGGACACAAGTTATGCATTAATTAGTATGAGTGAGTTTGTTTTGGGACATTTGACTACTTGTTATTGGGGATATTATGACAGTAACATATGATACAAAGTCACATAAACTATAAATACAACCATAAGTTTCCACTCCATAACTATAGTATATACTATAACAACTACACATCAACTTCAGATAAACCAATTCTTGTACAAAACAGAACCATCAAACATAACATATACCTTATTTATCAAAATTTGTACTCAAGTTTCTGGCAGAATTTGTCCATGAAACTCACAAATTCAACCAGAGTAAATTGAACATATTATAAAGTACCTAACAAAGTTCATAAACATAATAATAACTGACACATGATACAAAGTCACATAAATCATAAATACAATCATTAGTTTCCACCACACAACCATAGTGCATAATAATAACTGACACATGATACAAAATTCATAAACATATTGCACAATTTTTTCAAAAACAGAACCATCAAGAGTGTTGCTATTCAACCAGAACCAATACGTAAATCACCAATGCTACCACTCAAACATGTCTGCTTTCTCGAACGTAAGACCCTGCTTGATTCCCCTTCTAGCAATCTCTTTTTCTTGCGGAAGTGTATATCAAAAAGTATCAAAGTACCTATACAAATTATAGAGTATGATTGCAAAAATAAATCAAGTGTTTACAAACAAATCAACCATACATAATTTTAAGAATAACAGCTAGTTTATAGCTTCTTTGCAGCTGCATTTGTTGTGACCTTTCATATGACAACGACTACACTTTGACACACGGGTTTCAACTTGTGATGGTATTCTCTTAGTGTTGGTGCAGGAAGCACCATATCGAACCTTGTTTTGATATTGGCAAAGGATTCAAAGTTAAGTTTATCTGTGATCTAATGATGTTACTCAAGTGTGCAGGAAAAGCCCTAGCGAAGGACTGCTAGGCACTGGCGAAGGAATGCCAAGGTAAAAACCCCTAGCGAAGGACTGCTAGGCGCTAGGCGAAGGACAGCTTGGGACTGAAGCCCTAGCGAAGGAATGCTAGGCACCGGGCGAAGGACAGCTCGGCATCCAAGACCTGGCGAAGGACCGCGAGGCAAAAGTCCAACCAAAGGAATGGTTGGCATCAGGTAAATTCTCCCGAGAGGAGTAGGTGAGGACGCGTTCCCCGTCGAGGGAACAGTAGGCGTCGGTTCGACCTAGGGTTCCATTTTGGAAGCCCAAAGTCAGAACCAAGACAGCTAAGGCTGTATAAACTAATATATTTATTGTTTTATTGTGTTTTGGACTAACCCTGGATGCAGGACCGAAGGACCGTGTGTCTGCAGCTCAGAGAGCCTCAAAGGAATGAGGCAACAGCTGACCAGGGCGCCCGGAGTGTCCCGGGCGCCCCCAAGGTGAACACAAAACACAAGAAAGCAAAGCAAGCTTCGACAGTTCAACTCCCGGGCCCCCCCGCTGCTCCCGGGCGCCCCCAGCGTACCGGGCGCCCCCAGTGCCAGCTGCGAAGCACACCCTCGCGAAGCCAAGAGGATGAAGGTTTGACCCGGTCAATACGGGCGCCCCGAGCGCTCCGGGCGCCCCGGTCAAACCTGATCCCGATTTTGAAGGGATCAGATGTTGACCGCGCTGGAGACGGATCGACCGCCACGTGGGGGGCGCCCCCGACGTCCCGGGCGCCCCCATGCCCTATATAAAGGGCCCTCGACCCCAAGCTTCAAGCATCAATTCAATCAACGTTTCTACGCTCTTCTGCTCTCGCGCCTCGCTCCGGAAACTTCCCAACTCGAGCCGACGACGTCCCGCTGCTCTGAAAAAGACATCCTACATCGGACGTCGGTAAAAGAAGAGCCTCTTTTTAATTGTTAAGTTTACTGTGCTGTATTTGTAAATCAATTTTTGTAAACTATTATTGCGCCTCATATAGAATTGCCCAAAGTAAACGGTCAACGACCGTGGGCCTTGGAGTAGGAGTCGACCTAGGCTCCGAACCAAGTAAAAATTACTGTGTTCGCGTGTTTGTTTTTATCTTCCGCTGTGCAATTTCTCTTTCCATAAATTCGAACGATTTCCGATATTCACCCCCCTATCGGTTCTTTCGATCCAACACTTAGTCCTCCTACGACTTGGCTGACTGCGAACATCTAGAGCATTAATTACATTTTCTTCATCAAGATTTGAGTCATTAATGTCAAAAGTTAGGATTGGATTAATAATTCCTTTGTATGCTTGGCGATACATTCTAATCTTGAAATACTGATCACAGAATTCATACAACGACAATGACTTCGACTCAATAGCAGCACAAGCATGCTTGCATGGAAGCTTATTGATCTGCCAAGCTCTGCACGAACAACTCTTATCAATTAAATCAGCAGCAAAGGATTTTTTTTCCATCAACTACCTCAAACCTCCAATTACATGACCAACGTACTCTCAAATTTCGGGATTCAAGATAAACACTAGCAATAGTCTTCTCCTTTTTGGGATTTAATTCCTTAACCATCGCCATTGTTGATTCACATCGCCGATGTATTATGTTCATGATTTGTATGCATATGTGATCCACCATAGCCACAATAGGGAGATAACGAGCTGGTTTAACCCAATTATTCCAACACTCGACCATGTTATTATTCGTAACACCCCATCTATCACCAAGAAATAAAGAATTTGCCTAACTTTGTGGTTGGGAATGTACAATAAATCCTATGGCAAGTAGCATGGAGTCTATGATATTTTTTGTATGTTGTTCATACTCCTGCAAAGATGGAGCATATGCAACTTTCTTGAATACCGAAGACCAGCGTTTTTTGTTATGTTTTGGATAACTTCGTAATACCTATAATGACAAAAAAAAATCTTTTTTGATTCAAAACATGTATTAAATTAAAATTAAAATTAAAATTCAGAACAAAAGTATATTTTAATTACCTGCTTCGCAAAATTATCTACTAAATGCCTCAAATAATAGGCATGGTGACTATCCAAAAATAGTTGCTCAACTGCCTTCATAATCCCAGGGTGTCTATCGGAGAAAAATGTGAACTTATTGAATGGAATACTTTGATATGAAAGTAGAACACTTCTCAAAAGATAACAAAATCATTCCCAATTATCATCATTCTCTACATCCACTACCGAATAAGCAATTGTGAAAAGATCATCGTAGGCATCCTTCGACACAGCAACTAGGATACTACCTTTATACTTATTCTTTATATGAGTCTCATCCAAAAAAATCAACGACCTACAACCAGTAACAAAACCAACTGCACATGCATGAAAACAAATGAATAGTCGTTTAAGTTTATTAGTTACGGGATCAACCTCGCACTCAGTAATACTACTAGGATTTGTTTCTCGAATATTATGACAATACCATCTTAACCTATCGTAGCATCTCCTCTCTGTACCATGAATATCATGCATCGCTAATTCCTTGCCTTTCCACACTTTACGATAGTCTAACCCTATCTCATAATCTCTGTGCAAATATTTTTGAATTGTACAAGGGTGATAAGAGGGCTCTTCTCTCAATTTATCTTTCACCATATTAGCGATCCAAGTTGCATCAGCTTTAGGATATCCTCTAGTACATAGATTATTTTCACCACATGTATGTTGCAGATTACATTTTCGGATCCCAAATATACTATCTATTTTATATTTTGAAGCATAAATTCTCCATCCACAACTCCTTTCGCTACAAATAGCAATAACCCTCTTGTTGTTATTTTTTCTATATAAAAATGAGCGTCTTATAACAACATCATAGTTTTTAACACATCTTTTAAAATCAACATCATCCTTGAATGTTTGTCCTTCACCATGAATGCAATTAATCAAAGCATTTATAGTATTCGGCAACAAGGTCTGTTCAATCTCCTCATCACTCCTAGATTGTGTGTGTTCCTCCTCAACCCTTACCAGTTTGATACAAAATTATTAAGATGTACCGGACACAAATAAGTACATATCATAATGAAAGATATTGAATTTAAATAAGATTAGTAGTGTTAAATAAACCATATCATATGCACTTATGCTAGAAGTAACATAACATATTATCAAAACAAAAATATGAACAGGGATATAATATATTTTACCTCTCAAAATTTAGGACTCGGAATCAGATGAAGATGAAGATGAAGTGACCTCCTTCTCCTTCTTCTTCTTGGTATTTCCCCTGCTACAAGAGCAATCCCCTTCTACTTGGAGCCTTTGTTAGCCATCTCATGTAGTTCCATTTCACAAAATAAGTCATCTAATTTTACAATTGATAAATCCTTAGAAACCTTGTAGGCATCCACCATGGATGACCACAAGGCATTCCTTGGAAAAGCTTTTAACACATACCTCACAAGGTCGCGGTTCTCGACCTTTTCATCAATAGAATGGAGACCGTTGAGGACTTCCTTGAACCGGCTGTGAAGTTCACTCACCGTTTCACTCTCCTTCATGGAGAGGTTTTGTAGTTGGTTGAGGAACAAGCCCCTCTTGGCGATTCTCGATTCTCGGGTGCCCTCATGGAGTTCAATGAGTTTATCCCACAAATCCTTTGCGCTTGTAAAGGGTCCAACCTTGATTAGTTGGTCTTTGTTCATTCCGCATTGCAAAGTCACCACCGCCTTCATGTCGGCTACTCCTTTTCGGGTTTGCTCGGCCGACCAATGGGAAGATTCTAATTCTTTTCCTTCACCATCCTTTGGAGGGGAAAAGCCCTCCTTCACAGCAAACCATGTGTTGATATCCATCTTGAGGTAGTACTCCATCTTCGACCTCCAATATTGAAAATCTGATCCATCGAAGAAGGGAGATCGGGTGGTGCTAAATCCTTCTCTCAAATCCATTGTTGTTGACTCTCGGATGTTAAGCTGCTTGTACAGAGCCCCGAGCTCTGATACCACTTGTTGGTACTTGGATGGCTAGAGAGGGGGGTGAATGTAGCCAGACACTTGAAACTTAGCAATTTTTAAATTTTCTCTGTAGTTCAGAGGTTAGATAGCGGAAGCAAAACAAATGCAGAAACTAAGTAACAAGAAAAAACTCTAACGCAAGGATATACAAGGTTCGGGGATAACTTGCCCCTACTCCTTGGCGTGCCCATGAGGTGGGCGATCCCTTGATCGTCGACAGATCAAGCCCCGGAAATCTGGATATCAAATCCTCCTTCTTGGTGGAGAAACCTCTCCACACAAATGGTCTCAAATGTATCAGAAATTAAGCACGGAGACAACAAGGAAGATCTTACAGATTGCTAGCAAAGCACAAAGATAAGAAATGAGAGAGCAGATCACCGAGCACAGCACAGCGCCACCAACGCAAGAGCTCTCAGCTCTTCGTTTGCTTGCTTATCCACTCGCGACTCCCTCCACAGACTCAAGGTTACAGTTTCGCAAGAGATCGCTTCAAGTGATTCACAGTAATGCACATAGATGATCAAGCAAAGCTTTCGACGTGGAGAACTTTTACAACTCCTCCACTCACCGGCTTATCTTGCTTCCATCGCCAGGTCACACGCTCCTCTGCAGCAGCTCCCAGCTGCTCACCTGCAACAGCCAGCTACCCCTGACCTCCTCTAGACTCACTGAATCCCCTCCAGTCGAGCTCCAGGTCATCAGCTCCTCAGCCGTTGCAGCTCACGCCAGAGGACGTTACAACCTGCGAAAGCAAACAGCCAAACCTGCTGTAGCGAAAGCCTTCGTTTGACTCCCCTTGGATGATCCCTGAGTCACCTGCACACTTAGCAGCTCATTAGGGCAGCAAATCAATAGAGAATCAAGCAATCCGAAGATTCTGAACAAGTATCAGTAGTGTATCGGTAGCAATCAGAACATGATTAGAGCTCTGACAGCGCTTTTGAATTAAAGCTGTCAGCTACTGATCGGTCACCGGACCGATCAGAGGGACTCCTGATCGGTCACCAAACCGATCAGGATGGGACTAGACCGATCAGGCTCCAGCCTGATCGGTCTTCAGCCTGATCGGTCCCCAGTGAGGAAGGTGATATCGCGAGCTCATCTTTGATCGGTCGCCCTGACCGATCAAGTACTGGGGATCGGTCACCAGTCCGATCCATCAGCTGAGTGCAAACCTTTAGCTTTCGCTTGCCAACCCCACTGATCGGTCACCAGACCGATCAGAGCACTCCCTGACCGATCAGGCTCCATCCTGATCGATCATAGTGAGGAACCCCGCGACATTTGATCGGTCCAGCAAACCGATCAACGGTTTCTCCCAAAGCTACTGACCTCTCCCTGACCGTTCACCAGACCGATCCAGAGCTCTCCCTGATCGGTCACCAGGCCGATCAGGAGACGATCAGTAGCCTAACAAAGTCACTGTATGCTCCCTGATCGGTCACCAGACCGATCCACGAGGGAACTCCGTGTCAACTTCCCTGATCGGTCACCAAACCGATCTAGGCAAGGCCAAACCCACTCTAAGTTAAGAGAACTGGCTCCCAGTCTCCCCTGACTCGTGCTCAGTCCCTCGGACCAAGACTCCGTGCTCAGCTTCACTCACCGGGACTTCAATCAACCTGGCTTCACTCACCAGGACCCGGCTTCACTCACCGGGATTTCCAATCACCTAACCCTCCGAGTTAGGAATTTTCACACCTAGCCTTCCAAGCTAGGACTTTTCCACACTTAACCCTCCAAGTTAGGACTTTTCACACCTAGCCCTTCAAGCTAGGACTTTTCACACCTAGCCCTTCAAGCTAGGACTTTTTCACATCTAGCCCTCCAAGCTAAGACTTTTCACACCTAGACCTCCAAGTTAGGACTTTTTCACACAACCTAGCTCTCCAAGCCAGGTTTCATCCAACCTAGCTTCTCAAGCTAGGACCTGACCCTCCAAGTCGGGCTTTCATCCAACCTAGTCCCACTAGGTATGCCTAGTCCCCGACCAGGACTTAATCATAATCATCTCATCAATCTAAACTAAAATCGGTGTCAACACCAAAACAACAATCAGGGTCAGACTGCATCAACAGTTGGGACTTCGGGCAGAAAAATGAGCTGCAAAGGTGTGATCACCTCTTCGATTTTGGCCTTCAATGCATCAATAAAGGCTGTGTTCGTCGATGGTTTAGATTTAGAGAAGGAAGTCGATGTTGAGTTAGGGCAGGAAGACGTTGCCAGTTGGTGCTTCGGGCGGAAAAATTGAGCTACATATGGGTTTTAATTAAAATTATGGGCAATTAAGTAAAATCACATATAAAAGGGAGTTGCAGTGGTCGATCAGGTTTTGGCAGGGAGTGAAAAAATATTTTCTCTGACCTGGGGATTGAGGGTAGAGTTTGACTTGTCATCAGGGATTTTAAGACAATTTCCCGGACAAGTTGACAACTTGGCGTTTTTTTCGACGCACCATAATCTCAAATTTTTATAATAGTGTTTAAAAAAATAATGTACTGGTAGCAATCCAACTTGAGCGTGATCAACTTTATCTCATATAAATTTTTCACTAATTGTCAGGTTAAATAGGAAAATATTAACTGTGAATAGTTTAAAAACTCAGCATCCCATAATTATATATCCCATTTAAAAAAATTATAAAATATATTATAATTATGGATTGAACCATAAACATCTGGATAATAATTAAATACTCTTTTAATGTGTCTTTTATGTTTGGTAAGTTAAGACATATTTTGAATCTGAATGTCTGAATCGATTTCAAAATCATATTTAGAAAAGTAATAATAATTAATTAGGATAGGTAACATCGAATTTGGGATGATCAACCCGATTTCATAAAAAATTATATCGATTATCAGGATAAATCGGGAAATACTCACGATGAATAATTTAGAAGTTTAATATTTCATCATTACGTATTTTATTTGGAATTTTTTTATAGAGATAAATGATAAATTAAAAAATTAAATAAGTACTTGAGATATGTCTTTCTGTTTAATCAGAAATTGACTCCGATTTATTTTGTTAATTATACCTGATAAATTCAGTCGTGTTTTAAAAAATGATTAACGAAATTGAGTGATATAAAATCTCGAATGGTTGACCTGATCTCATAAAAAAATTTTATCGATAATCAAAATAAATTAGAAAGTACTCACAGTCAATAATTCAAGACCCAACGTGTCAAAATTCACATTCAATTTTTAAAAAAATTATATAAAATACATCATTATAAAAAATTAAATTATGAATATATAAAATAATAATTACTCATCCTTCCACAACTCCCTGGGAGGGCGAGTATGCCGGCCTTTAAGCCTTACATGATGACAAAAGGTGAATTGCTTGCCCTTAGCGCCCCCGTCAATCTATTATAGAGTCAACACGGAGGAGATAAATTACGAGGACTACTAGCCCGGATGTTATGACTAGCACGTGGGGAGGATGGATATATAAACTTTATCAAAATTTGACCCCAAACATTTTATTAATAATATCTACATATTAATCATTAGTCCATCCATAGGACAACCTTTAAGCCTTACAGAACCATCCTATACGATATTAATTAAAACAATATCTCGACTAACTGACGTTATAACACAGTTATATCGGACAGTTACGCGAACCCGATACGTCATAACCGTTATTTCGAACAGAGTTACTTTGATACTTTTGTGTCGGTTAGTGGCCTCCCCTGAGTATTTAATCAGCGGCCATCGTCGCCCCTTTCGCCTTCTCGACGCGGACGTGAAGAACCGAAGAGCCGAAGGCCTCTCACGTTCTCATCTCCTCCAATCCACCCGTCTTCTCCGTCCAACGCCTCCCGTGATCGCCAGGTGATTCCGATCCCATATTTTCATGCGATCTCCGTCCTTTTAGATCACGAGGTGCCCGATCTGCTTCCTCCGCCTTAACAAGTAGATTGATCTTTCTCTTCTCCGGTCGGCGCTCTGATCGGGATTGTGTTGTGTAGATCTTTTGTCTTCAAAGCTTCACCTTGTTTCGGTCTCGATTTTTTTCGCTTTTTCCTGTGGAAATACAACGGAATGCCTGTTTCTGCTTCAGATCTGTTGCTTCTGTTGTTGGATCTTCGATCCACCTATTGTAATCGTAATTATTTTAGGCTTCTTAAATTTACGTTTCGCTCATGGTAGTCGAGGAACGATGGGGCTCACTTTCGCGAAGCTATTTAGCCGCCTGTTTGCGAAGAAGGAGATGAGGATCCTGATGGTGGGGCTTGATGCTGCTGGTAAGACGACCATCCTCTACAAGCTCAAGCTTGGAGAGATCGTCACCACCATTCCAACAATTGGTGAGCATTATTCATCATCTCTTGCGCTATCTGATTTTCCATTCTTTGTCTCAGAGTTGATTGCTAGATTTGCTCGGTGAAGAGGCTTATCTCACCTAATGTCTTTTATCCAGTGAATTATAGGTGTTAGACATGCATTATTTACCTAATGAATCAGTGATTTTCAAAGATTTGATTGTGGTTGTTTTTTTTTATCGTGAGTTGTCTATATCATGTAGTCATCAGTATCATGGAGAATGAAGAGGGATAAGGAATATTCATCATGAACAACTAAAACATATCTAGATCAGCTATGGTGATGAAATAGAAAAAAAACATTAACAACCTATTACTACTCTTAGATCAATGTTCAAAAATTACCAAATACTTGAATTAACAAGAGATCAAATTATTGCAACCTATGCAATGATTGATACTTTGAGAGCATTTCAACAAGTTCATACAAAGTGACATTTTTGTAATTTGATTTTTGTATCCATAGTAAAACCAGGTATTTATCTGTAATTTTAATAATACTAACTTAGTCATAAGAACTGAGAAATGTTGATGAAGTAATTAACAGTAAACAGCATTTTTTTTAGATAGGACTTTCTTCATTCTGAATTTCCATTTGAAATGAACAGTTGTTACTATCTGTTTGTTAAACTTATGATATCTCCTTTTGGTGACAATTTATATTCGCTTAAAAGTGTTTTTTTTATGGATGATCAATACATGAGTCATGAGCTGCAGCTTGCATCACCTTATAACTTTTATATTTATTATAGATTATTTGAAGGTTCAAGTTCTGGTCAGCTTGGATATGCGTTATCTCATATTCTCATTATGCATTTGTTAATTAAGATGGATCTTAATGCAGGATTCAATGTGGAGACTGTTGAGTACAAGAACATTAGTTTCACTGTATGGGATGTCGGTGGTCAGGACAAGGTAACATTCCACTCATGTTAGCCAGTATTTCTCATCCAAAGAACCATGTTACTTTGGAAAGTTGTTTTCTTTTGGTGGCAACAGTTTCATGAGAGTTCCAGTGGTTACAGGATAGCAAAACAATATGAGTATTTGATATATAAGATGGTATCACAGTTAATAACACTTTAAATTTGACATACAGAGTTGACATTATTGTCTCAGGATGATTTGTCTGATAACAGTTAACTTGTTAAGCATTTCTAAATGCATATGTTTTGCTGAACAACAGATCAGACCTTTGTGGAGGCATTACTTCCAAAACACACAGGGACTTATTTTTGTTGTCGATAGCAATGACCGGGATCGCGTCGTTGAGGCAAGAGATGAACTTCACAGGATGCTTAATGAGGTGACACATTTTGTTAATAATACCTCTTATAATTTCCAGTGTTAATCCTGTTTCTGCATAACTATTCTCGATCTCATGTAGATTCCTTGTTGCACTGAACATTATGGCAGTGATATCATATCTATTTTTTTTTAATCTTTTATTCTTTAGGGGTAATTAGCCTATCCTGTATGCCTCTAGGAGATTCCACCAATAATTAAAGGTAAATTGTGAACAAAAAATGGAGAAAACTTGAAACATTTATAACTTACTGCATTAAATGTTGTTAATTGTCTTCACCTGACATGATCCTAGTTTGTGTCATTGCGTGAAGTGGAAAGCTCCCTTGTTTTTTTCATTACTATCTTGAAACTATTGTTAACCTGATTTCATGTGATTCTGTACTGATAGGATGAGTTAAGGGATGCAGTTTTGCTTGTGTTTGCTAACAAACAAGACCTTCCAAATGCAATGAATGCTGCTGAAATAACTGATAAGCTTGGTCTTCATTCTCTCCGTCAGCGGCACTGGTAAGATATGTTGCATTGTCTGTTTTCCTTTAGTTATCTACTATGGCAGCCATTTTGCATACTGCCTGTTTATTAGCAATTATTTTTTGGAATATATGCTGAACTATCAGAAGCCAGAGAAAAGTATACATTTTACTTGCCACATTAAATATGCCCTATGCTAGATGCGTATTATGCTTTTTATAGAGGATTGTTTGTATTGGATTTGTTGTTCAAGGTTAAAAGGTTAGGTTATTATCTCTTCAATGCCATGGAAGTTGATTAAGAATTTGTATTCTCTCCTAAGAATTCAGATTGGTTGAAGATTAATTTTCAAATTATTCATCTTTTCTTGAGTAAATATCCATCAATATCGTGTCTAAAAAAAGAAGTGAACACAAGAGATGTATACATAATCTCCTATGACTATGAGTTTAAGAAAAAAATCCTACGGGTTTAATATTGGCATCTATGTAGAAGGTTAGTTTACAATTTATTGTTTGGTGCTTGTCCTTTTTTTCTTTGTACAGATAGTGATCGATATGTGGCAAGAAAAGAAATAAGAGGAAATACAATCTCCCATTAGTTTAAGAAAAACCTAGATTGGTAAAAGAAATAAAACATTAGTATACAAATGATTGTTCTCCTTTCTTTTCTTGAATAAGTATTGATCCATATTGTGGCTAGGAAAGAAATACGGGGGAACATATAATTTCCTTAAGACGCATGTGATGCTAACATAATGTTAGCATAGATTGATGGCAACTCTAAAGTTAATAGTTCTAACTGACCTATTCTGATTCTGGTCTTGATAATTTATAGAGACAGGAGAGTCAATTTCCTGGTGTCCTTTTGCAGTTTAGAATAGTCCACAGAGCAACCAAATCTAATTCGCTGAGCTGAATTTTGCCAGTTTAGGATGCACAGGCTCAGTTTTCTGTTTTTTTAGTCTTCCTCATGGATCCAAAATCATTAGCCCAGCCTTCATTGTGTCACTTACAAAGTGAATCAAATCAACTTAGGTTTGTCATCCTAATGAAATCAATGCTCTAGTGTCTTTTTTTTTCAATCTTCCATGTCCAAATCATGGTAACTATCCCACTGTAAAATTTAAGTTGTTACTTTCATTGGAGATAGAGAGCACATTTATTTGCCATAACTTTGACCTTAGATGTAACTCAGTTGTTCAACAATACGGTCAGATCCGTTATATCTTAAGCATATTTCCCTTGTTTATGCATTTCCAAATCTGTGTGCAAGAAATTGTAGTTTGTATCATGTTGTATTTTGTATGAATTAAACTACTTTTCCTTTAATCTTTTATTTATCAACTTCTTGTCTTGTAGTTGTAATGACTGGAAAGGCACTCTAGTTTTAGACAATCATATTTGTTTTCATAGGTTTGATATTTCGTCATATTCTTCGACAAAGGGCCATGTATTCGTACCCAGTAAATGATACTGTAGATGATTGATTAAAAATAGTGTGGTTGCTAGCCTCTCTAGTCTACTGAATGGATTGTGCACTCTCCAGGTACATTCAAAGCACTTGTGCTACATCAGGTGAAGGTCTGTATGAAGGGCTTGATTGGCTCTCCAGCAACATTGCCAGCAAGGTATCTACTGTTATTTTCAACAAGACAATGCAAGGATTAAGTTATAATATTTTTGTGATATTTGCTTATGAAAACTGTTTATTTACAGTAATCAAAACTGCTCAGAGACTCTTATCTTAACAGCACCAGTGTTCGCGTTCCATGCTTTTTGCCATCACAGAAGCAAGAAAATTATCAATGTGGCGCTTTTTGTTCTGCCTTTGAAAACCCTAATACTTTGCCTCCAGAACAAATACGTGGTTTGTTACTTAAAATGTGATCCTCTCCGAGATCTTATTTCCTTTTGCTGATTCAGACGCCTGACAGCTTTTGCTCGTTCACATATTTCCTTTTCAGATTTTTATGTAGTCTGAAATATTGTTTGTCTGGGTTTCAGTTCTAGAATTCAAAAATAAATTCAATAATGTATAATTTACGAGCCCACTTCAATATTGAGCCTCTGCTCAAATTAGCTGCAATGCCGGAAACGAAAATTAGGGAAAAAGTTTTAATTTACAAAATTATGTGGGGTTACTTTTTAATTCTGAATGGATAGGCAATATTTTCTTTTAACAGATCACCTTTTATAATATACCCCAATATTCATATGGCATTGTGTCATTCTTACAGTTAATAGTTTAAATTAAATTTAGCTCAAAGATGTTTTAAAAAAAAATTATGTAGTCGCTCCCCTTCATTATAATTTAACAATTGTTTAGTTATACATTTTTTTTTCATTTCTTTTATATTTAGTTTTGTTTTCTTATGTTTTGCGCATTCAAATACCATTTAAATTATCATATTTAAAAGCATATTTATCTTTGTTAACAATCAAGGATAATTTTGACAGTTCACTTTCATAACAATTAAGATTTAACGGGCCTAATATGTTAGCACAGCCACTTCATGTAGAGGTTGTAGGAAGAAGTTTGTGACAAAAGACGATAACATTCTTTATCGTCAAATCCTCCTTTAAATACGGACAGATAAATGACAATCTGATCTGGGGGAGGGGGCGCAAGAAAAAAAATATATGATAAATCAGGTAGCAGATAAATTAAATCTCGAATGATCGATTTAGTTTCATGAAAATTTTTCACCGGTCACCAGGATAAATCGGGAAACGCTCGCGGTGGGCAGTTTAGAAGCT